>JAFELO010001157.1:508106-660739 GCA_017140195.1 Eumaeus atala
AGTACCCGAAGGATTATAATTTTAGTTGTTCCGTTTAACGCAAACAGTACTTATTGTATCTTGCTGTCTTGAGGTGTTATGTTTAATTTTTGATTATGTTTACCACTGGATCCCAAGCAGAGGGAGGAACCCAGCCATCTTCTCTATTGAAATTGAAAAGTAAACATAACACCTCAAGATGGCAAGATACAATAAGTACTGTTTGCGTTAATCGGAACAACTAAAATTATACTTCTTCCGGTACTTTTAAAAACTTGGTACCTCCCGTGACCATGGTTGCTGTATAGCTTCTGAAACTTAAATAATTTTATAGACCGTAATAAAATCCGTAAAATTAGTTTTACAAGTAACAGTTCTGAACGAACAGAAATGCAACGTAGTATGGCACTATCTCCTACAACGTAGTATGGCACTATCTTCTACAACGTAGTATGGCACTATCTCCTACAACGTAGTATGGCACTATCTCCTACAACAATGATGATGAATGTTAATGGAAACTTTCAAGAGTCAATGTACATTTCTCAAAGCTTTTAACATCTTCTCCCCGTAGCTTTTCAATAAACTTTCACTTAAAAGCATTTCGGAATATTCATGAAGCTCTTTTTTTCAGGTACGCAGACGCTTGTGGTAAAACTTCTCCCCTTAAATACAAATGAGGTACAGACAGGTAAGAATTCTCTACCGATTTTGAAACAAGTCTAATTGAGGCGTATCAGGAACTCTACATTCATTTATTTTTTAGTCTGTTTTTCTGGATTTTCCGGACGAAGAAAATGAAGTGTGACAAAGTGTTTGAGAATATCTTATTGTCTAGTGGTGGCTAATGAAGATATTTATATATGATCACCATATTCTAATGTGCGTTGCATTTAACACAACCTTTGCGATAACAATTAGTTCCGATAATGCGTGAGTCTAAATCGGTTATCTGTAAGAAGAAAATTCTTCATGTCAGTTAATGTTGTCATTGTACCAGTGTCATGTAACAATTATTTCTCCTGTCATTCGTGAACATTATATTATAAAAATCATCGTATTATAAAACAGGGCCGTTTTGTTTTGTGGCGAACTGACGATTAATCGAATTGTCATTGCGAGACGTTCTTAAATATGGCAGCTGACGTTCAGCCTCATTGAATATCCTGATTTTAGGCAGTGGTACTGATTGGTATAATTTTCAAATGAATGCTAAGTCTTTTGGGTGCAAAAAACCTAGCCACAAAGGTCGAACCTGCCTGGGCATATTTTTAATTTATCTGTATTCGACAATCGACGCAATTGTTGTTGTCATGACTGCGAGTGTCAAAATTAGGACCTAAAACGTGCCAAAGAGACAGATAATGATCCCCTTTATTTCAATAAGGCTAGCTTTCTGAATAACGTATAACGCCGAACACTTTCTGGCAGAATTTCACTCAGCCATACTTAATTCGGCTAATCAATGGTCCGCCACAAAACAAGACAGCCCTGTTTTTGAATATATCGAGTATTAAAATACGTCGATTTGGTAATCCTGCTCCGACATACACACCTCGATAATATGATGCCTGAAACCGTTCTGAAGCTGTCAGTTAACACATTTATAAAGGTCGTTAAAGAAGCAAGAAGGCATGGTTCAAGCCTTGTCGTGGCGGTGGGGGTCTGTAGCCTGGGGTGAATCGACACACCTTGGCCGAAGCCATTTGAACCGTGGCTGCTCGTTGTAATCTTCTTATACGAAGATGGGACAAAAGAACAAAAGGAGGCGGCGGTGTTGCGCACGGGACAAGGGGTGAGGATGGGAACTTCGTCCCATTGCATAATTCCAAAGTTGATAAGGTTGTTCTGTGGTGCGGGACAACCCCATCTATGGAGGTGACGTCGGTCCCTTAGGGGGCTGACTAGCCGTCGTCACTTGTGGTGGTTTTCTGTGGGTATTCGGCACTGTAATGTGCCACGAGCACCACATACCAATGGACCCCACCCAGGGCTGTTGAAGGCGCGTAAATGCGTTTCCCCGCGACAAAAAGAATAATAAGCTAATTAAGTTTAAGGCGTACATTCTATTTCAATATATTCATTTCATATGTTTCTATTCTGAACAAAATATTTCTATTCTATTTTGTTTCATCCTTTGAACCTATAAAAATGCCTAAAAACTTTGTTTCGAAACGCAAAATATATATTGTACTTTCCATTTACTGGCGAAAACAAATTTTTGTTCCCATGACAACCGAGATATTAATGGTTCAACATTAACTTTGTTATGTTCTCTTTTGTAACATACGAAATATGATAGGTCCGACAAAGGCCTTTCCAATTAACCTCTGACATAATTAGGTTATATCGAATCTGCCACACGTAACGTGATATGATATGATAGGTCATTAGAGTGATGGAGACACGTCATTAATGTAACGCGTGATCCCGTCGTATTGGCCATTACCTTACAATGTAACATTGGTTCAGGTTTCAACGACTTGGTGTATATTGAAAGAGATGTTCCAGGTATATGCATGAGTTATTCTTGTCTATAAAAATAAATAAAATAATTAAAAGAAGCAATAGTTCCACAATTACTTATAGACCAATAAGTCTTGGAGAGGTATTCAATAGTACTCGTTTTCTAGTCATCTAACGGGTTTCAAAGCGATACATAAAATACTTATTATAAGATACTGACTAAGTTTTTAGTAAATACCTTGCTCGACGTTTCGACCACGGCTGAGTCTGCACGCTCAACCTTGCATATTTTCCACATTACATTTAACTACCTTTGATGTTTTCATTCTGACATAACATTTATTTCATCATTATCATTTCATTATCAGCCCTTATTGGTCCATTGTTGGACGCACGCCACTTTCAATGAACGTCAAGACGGTTGATTCCCTGCTACTCGCATCCATCCCGGACCGGCTACTGGACGGAGGTCGTCTTCCCGCCTGGTGAACGGTCGACCAACGCTTCGTTTTCCTACACGCGGCCTCCACTCCAGAACCTCACTGGCCCATCTGCCATCTGTTCTTTTGAGTGTTAATTTATTTACAGTTTACTTAACACTTCTAACGGTAACTTGTAAAACTGATATTGGTAATTGATTTGACACATTTATTTTGCTAATCCATATTGTGGTGGACTCAAAGATACACAGACACGAAGATAATACGAGTACAATCTACACGTATTATAAAACAAAGTCCCTAAAAGCTGTCTGTCTGAATGTGATCGATTTTCTCTAAATCTACTGAAAGGATTCCAGTTCTTTTGTTAATTTATGATTCGATTGATCGAAAATCACCTTATGTCTTTCCTTTATTTTATTACAAGCACAAGATTTTAGTTGGCTATAACAATTACTTTATTTACACGACTAGAGGGGTTATTCTAAATAAATGGTATATTACTATACAATTGATGTCTTCAGTTTACGCGAATGTTACTCATTACAATAAAACTACTTTACTAGTTTTCTACTGAGCAGAAGAATGGGCTAAATTGAAAACTTATATAGCATTAAAAGAAAAGAAATCACGTGCCATTCAGAGCAGTGGAATTACTCCCGTGGGATACGGACGTGAGATTAACACTGGACGTCTGTCCTCGGGATTAAATCACGTTATAGCACCACTCTTTGTATAGCGAACACGCTTGGCTGTGGCCGCAGACAATTCTAGAATAATTCATAAAAACCAAACGTGAACAAAAGCGTGGCAATATTTTGAGAGCTTTACAGCCTAACGGTACGGAGGGAATATTTTTTTACTCTATTGAAGATAAATCGGTTGGATACGTGAAGATACGAATCTATCGGTGCATTTGTTCATACCTCAAAATGTTATGCACATGATGTGTTGCGTCCTTTTACTGAGTTAGTTAGGTCACATGGAGACTTATAGACGGCATAAAATGCCGATATTGTGTGAGTGAGAAGTTAATTAAAAATACGGCTTTTGCCGATTTTTAGTGCAAATCGACCCCCTCCATCAGAGGGGGGGGGGGGCGAGGAGGCCGGCCTCCTCAGATAAGCCAAACACTAAACGTGCTCAATTATCCTTATCCACGACACCGCAACTAAAACGGCATCGTGCCCGCGCCGTCCCACTAGAGTTGGGAGGGGGACCGCTTCCCCCTTTTCGGTCCCAAAAATAATCACTATAGGGTACGCCCACAATCAACCCGGTTCATCTCTTCCCATCTGCGGGAAAAGAGGGGGGTCTGTCCCCCTATCGTCTACCTATAACCAGAAGACAAAAGTCTTCGTAGTCAATCGAACTGTAGAGGCTGGACTAGCGCCGCCAATCAGTATTACGTCCCACCGAAAAAAAAAAAAAGTGAGAAGTACTTGCCCGTTTTCGCCACACTACACTAAAACAGGGCATATCCATACCATAGGTTTGTCATCTCAATTATAAGATAGCACTTACAATTGAGATATACACCCTGCGATGTAACAAATATCAAAGTCGCAAAGAAATAGATATCAAAGTCACTTAACAATATATTAGAGATTCCTGGAATAAAATTTCACTGGCTGTGACACAACTACTTCAGCACGCATATGATTCATGAATATGCTTTGTTGTATACCTTAGCATATTTATCATAATCAATTTCTAAATGCAGAAATTGATTTCGATTTTGCGGCGTTGTAATCTGGTCAAATGTCAAGTTTAGGTATCAATTAAAAGTGTATGGAGGAACCGAAAAAAAATACAAGTATTTAGGTAGTACTTAGAGCTAGGTATTAATATAACAGATAGTTTTCATTGTTCCCACCGTCTAAACTGACCGTTTAGTGTAATAAATGGGGACTCACATTGTTATATTAATGGTGAAAACAGTACAAGAAACTGGCAAAACCTCCGATGTCATAAAGTATTAAAACAACAAAAGGTAGTTTTTGTCGTTATATTGCTAAAGTTTGTGTTGAAACAAAATGCAATTTTTTTTGGACCTCGCCTGCGATGTGTAAACGAGATATTTATGGGGGATGCGGGGTCACACGACATCGGCCCTCCTCGAGCATAAACTCACTTTCACTGTCATTTGAGTGTGTTGTTAAATTACACGATATGGCCTTTTATTGTAACTCTGTTCGTGTTTCGATGTTTCTGGTTTTTATAAGGACAGGTGTGCTTCTGTTTTATGTCCACTACCTATTTTACTGTTCTTTATGGTACGTGGACGAGGTGAAACGTGAGTTTTGCAGATGCGTTACCCTCCTTTCTTCCTCATCACCAATGGGCCATAAGAACCTCCCCGCGTAACAATAGTTCTGTTATGCTGACTCTATTTGCTGCATTGATGCTGAATCGAAATGCGTTGCATATAGTTTTAAAGATTTTATATTAAAAATACAATTGACTAATTTTCGGACACGAGTGAATTTGATAAATTTGTCAATTTTAAATATGAATTGCTAATACTGTATTCTTTAATAATCAATGTTACTGTTCTTTGATTTTTTTTGTCAGTATAAAACCGAAGTGGGTTGCTAATGATTAAATATACAGGATGTCCCAAAAGTTAACGTCCAACTGATAACCCGAGCTAGTCTAAGTTATGTTGGTTCTTATAAAAATTAAAAAAAATCTACCTTATTTAGCTTCAAAATAACACCAATTTTTTAAAAATTGACACCCTGTGATGAGTTTAAGACTGCTGTGGCTACAAATCAACTTCTTTCCTATTTATTTTTTGTTGGATTTTTCTTGGGTAATGCTCCTACAAATTACATTTCATAATTTACACACAAATTCCTTGGATTGTAGAAAATATACATTTTATGCCCTACCATGACCTGAAAATGAGTTCAGCGGTCAACTTTAACAGATTTTCTTGAAAATATTTTTTTTTTTATAAGGACCAACATAACTTAGCCTAGTTCGGTTTTCGATTGGACGTTGACTGTCGGGACATCTATATCATCTGTATATCACCACATATTCGAGGACGTTTCTCCTCGTACCGGCCAGTAGGCAGTAACAATCTCGAGCGATACAGATCAATAAGCCGTGCACGTAATGTGAGGGGACTTAATGATGTTGTACCACATGTGATCGACGCGGCAGCGCGCAGGTGTCGCTACTTGTTACATGCTACTAACTATATGTAGCTAATAAATTTATTACACACTAGTTGTTTCCCGCGACCTCCCCGTGTGGATTACAGACAAAACCACGAGAGAACCTCGTATTTCTATAGCTTATGTGTTATTGTGGTACATAAGCGACAACATTACTGAGTTTCATCAAAATCCATTCAGTAGCTTCTACGTGAAAGAGTAAAAAACATCCATCCTACTTACAAACTTTCGTGTTTTAGTAGGATCAAGTCCACTTTTTTGAGGACCTGCTGGTTCAGTGGTGGTCATTCAGCGTGTTTCGCTAAAGGTCCCGCCTAGGTCATGGATTTCATATATGTTATGTATTCCTTAAGTTCCGTAAGGAGTTGTGTTACACGTACTAGACAACGGAAGTATATTTTTATATATAGTATAAAATTAAGAAACTCTATGTATCTTAGATAACATCTACGACCTAGGCCGGATTTGAACCCGTGACCTATGGCTTAACACGCGGACAAACCGCCACGTTATCAACTGAGCAAGGTGAGTCGTCAATATGATCAGAATGATACAAAAAAACAGAGTTAATAAAACAAGAACTGAATTACAGCTGGTATTTTGATAACTTTTATTCGCAGCGTGTTTGGACGTAGCAGTCACGTAGCCGCTACGAGTTTACGGAGCGTGACGCGCCGCCGATAACGTATTCGTTGGTGTTACGTTAACGTTTAAGACGCTTTTGGGGTGTCGAATAAAGACGTTGCCAGTTTGGGCGCGTTCATGTTTGTTTATTGAATATATTTGTTATATTGAAATGTACAACGCTTATTTTTTATGCGATATTTTTCTACTTGCAAACAGTACATGCTGTTGATTTCATATTGTCAAAAACTGTAATAATCTAGTATAATATAATAAAAAATAATTTTAATAATATAGTTAAATTAACCGCGATAAAACCCGTAAAAATTGTCTTATTGTAATGAGTAACATTCGCGTAAACTTAAATCATCAATAATCTAGTTTAATTTTATAACAGCACAGAGCTTCTTAAAGTGTGCACAAAATCTTAGCTTAAATAAGAGCTAGCAGCTACCCGCGACTATAATCGCGTAACTCCGTTCCTATTAGTCGTAGTGTTATGATATATAGCCTATGGCGTTCCTCGATTAATGGGCTATCAAATACTGGAAGAGCTTTCCAATTTTACGGGTAGTTCCTCAAATTAGCTCGTTTAAAAATTTACAATCGAACAAGCTGTATTTGTATTATTAACTAACTGTTTTCGCTTTATGTTACTAACTCATTACCTTAACTTTAAAGTCGACTAACTTGGGAAACTAGCTTTTAGCGAACATTCATAAAGCAGAATATTTTACCTTAGAGTCTCATATGATGCCGTACTCTTGTAAACGTTCGTAAGTATCTTTCAATAATGAGTATGTAATTGTGTTACAACAAGTTGAAAACCGTAACTTACAAACCGCAAGAAACGCATAGACGTCACTTTAGACGAACCTTTTCTCTCTTTTTTTAATTGACGCGGGGAAACGCGTTTACGCGCCTTAACAGGCCCTGGGTGGATTTCAGTGGTGGTTTTGTCAAAATCCACCACGAGTGTCATCAGTGCCACCTTTGGTGAGCTGCCCCGGAAGAAAAAAATCATCAGGGCAACTCGACGGCTAGTCAGTCCCCTAAAGGACCGACGCCTCCTCCACAGAAGGATTACACTTCAATAGAGATAACTTTGCGACAGTGCAATGGGGGTGAGGTTCCCACCCTCGCCCCTTGCCCCATGCGCAAAAGCGCCTCCTCATGTTATTCTTTTGTCCCCTCTTATAAGAGTGGTACAAAACTTAGCCCCTTTTCTTATAAGAGAGGTGCGGAGATTAACCCCCTCGTTTCAATTGGCTTTGCCGGGGCTCACATCCCAGGCTACTGAGCCCCGTCACCAAGGCTCGAAACATGGTGGGGACTTTAGACGAAACCTACCCAGTCGGTCCAGTCCAGTTGCACAGAACACATTTTACAAAATTATTAATTACACTATATTAGTGCGTTAAATAAACAACATTCGGCTGAATTTTCGGCACGACCGGGGAGGTACCTCTCGCTCATATGACGCCACCGTAAAGCGACAACGATGTTGGCGCGTTTTGTGCGGCTTGTGCGTAGCCGATAGCCCATTGGAGAGAAGAAGAAAATAGGCCATCGCATTTGCATGACAACAATAATGCGCATCCGCATTATTGTTGTCATGCAAATGCTGTCTCTGGACGTTGGTAGTAGCTATGGCTCCGATTTCTTGTTAACTATATAAAAATTAAACACAGTACAATTTGACATATAAAATTAAAGTAAAAACATGTTAGAAAAATATAAAAACAACTAGAAAAGGCCTTCAATACTTGAAACCCTTGCGCTATGAAATCGCGAGCGCTCGGCATCGTTGATTGAGAGTACCTGAAAGTTCGTTCACCCTGTATGTAAATTGTACAAATATAAACCCTGTATATTTGCAATATGGATTTGCAGTTTGCGTAGCGATATAAAGTGCCATGCTGTATTGCCGTATTGGGCTTGCAGGACCGGGGCAGCACCTCTCGCATGTATGATACCGCCGTAAAGTGACAGCCGATGCGGACATGTTTCTTGCGCTTTGCGAGTACCCGTTGGCCCACTGAGTAGGGGGGGGGGGTATCGGTCTATTGAAGGACACATCTATTTCATGGGTGTCGGTTGTTGTTGCAAAGCTTTATTTACATGTAATTTTTAAGTGACGATAAACTTTCAGTTTCTTTAATTCAAGCTAACCTTCATCAGGTTATCATGAGTTGAAGAAACCAGACAGAGTAACACTGAAATATTTTCCCTGTCTAGTCTTGTTAAAGGTTAACAGTGCCATATTTAGTATATAATCCATATCGGCTATTGCACTGTGATAGTTGTCACTTTAGTTCTACGTTTGCCCAAAACGCTTTACCTTCTACTCTAGAACAGAAGATTGTAGAGTAAAAGTTTTACTCTACAACATTTTTCCGTTTGTTAATGGAGAAACTTTATTTACCTTTTCGCGAATTAGTGAAAAAACTGTGCGTTAACTTCGTATCCAACGTGTTATTTATATTAAAGTATCTCTCCTGACAGACGTTTCCTTGTCATGGAAATAGTTGTCATAGTAATGTGTAATGTAACTAATATATAACATAGTAATGTATAATGTAACTTATATATAACCTAGTAATGTATAATGTAACTAATATATAACCTAGTAATGTGTAATGTAACTAATATATAACATAGTAATGTGTAATGTAACTAATATATAACAAAGTAATGTGTAATGTAACTAATATATAACATAGTAATGTGTAATGTAACTAATATATAACATAGTAATGTGTGACGTAACTAATATAAAACATAGTAATGTGTAATGTGACCAAACTTCTATCATATCCGCAAGCCATATTACAGCTCATTTTTAAGGATTTACGTACAATATTCCAAAGTAGGAATATGCCTATATATTCAAACCTCGCCACACTTTATCTAATGTGCTAACATAGCGCTTGTTGCGCGTGTTTTTCACATTTCAGTGGGTATGTATATTTATATGTATATATACACATAGATAGATAATTCTATTGTATAATTATAAAGTTAGTTGCTTTTTAAAATTTGTTTGCAAAGGACTTACAAAATGATATATCATATAACTGAATCATTTAACACACTCACTAGATATTTATCCACAAGTGTCACAATGTACTTTTAGTAAATTTCCATTGTCATCAAATTATTTGATTGTTATCAATAAATTTCGTCCATTCTTTCATGTGTTTCCCTGTATGGACAAGGACTTCAGATATTTTCTATTGTGCCGTGTAGATTTTTTTAAAGTAGGGAAAACGCTTTATGCACCGTCCAGCTGGCTCTGGGTGGGTCGGAAGGGTCTGTCCGACTCAGCACACTGTGCTGCTACCGACAAAAAATTGCCGCGAAAGCCGTCGGCCGCCGCTATGAGGTGTCCCGGATTTTTCTGCGACAGGACAGGAACAGGTCAAGGCGTAACGCCTTAACATGCGCCATGGCAGCTGTCCCAAGTTCACCCACTCACGATTGAGTAACGAGCAAACAAAGTTCTCGATATACACATGTATAACATCGATGATATAACTTTTATTTCTAAAGAATTTTACTGACATAAAATGTTTGCAATTAAGTACTTGCTTATTTTACGAGACAACTTTTATTCGTGTCACGAGACACTTGTAGGGGACGGTACCAGTTATATCGCAGCCGAATCTTGCACGACCGGATTTTATAGTACAGGGGAGGCATATTGCACGATTACGATAATGCCCATAGATATCCGCATTATTAACATACAGATGCGTTGCCCTCCTCGTTTCCTCGCCAAAGGACCAACACCTTTGCTAACACCTAGACGAAGTGACTGTGCTAGCATGTTCCGTACGTTTTGTGAGAATCCAGAGTTTCATTTCGTGGGGAAATTCATTTACGTACTGCCATCGGTCCTGGATGAGAATCGATCGCTTCTGGATGAACGGAATACCTACTGTAACACCTAGCAGGTGCTGGACGGGAGGGACCGTCCCCCGACCTTCACAGGAGGTGTTACAGTAGATATCCGGTTACCCGGTCCCTCGGCCAAGCTAATAATAGATAATTTCGCTAATCTTAAATAACTATTGGGACGCATCCTTCCCATCTGCGGGAAAGGATGGGGCCTGTCCTAGTATCGGCAAAAATCTTACCGTTACCCGACACCCGACGTGTCTTACAGTAATCGAAGAAGCTGCATTGGACACTTACGTCAGCATAGGGCAGTAAAAGAAAAGGAGTATACCACCGCAATATAGCGACCGATGGCACCTGCTAGGTGTTTTAGAAGATATTTCATCTGCCCTTGATCCATCAACAACAGGGCACACCGGTCACTGGCCACTCATTCATAAGTGACCGGACTCCCATACTGGGGATCGATGCGATAGCCTAAATCAGTCACAATCCAACGTACGAGGGTGAATTAATTGTTATATATAATATTTTCGTCAGTAGTGGATATTTCACTCTCTCTCTCTCTCTCTCTCTCTCTCTCTCCTACGCTTGAATTCTGCTATTCATTTTTTGACGGATGAATAAGACAGAGCAGAATCTCCTAAAGTGTCATCATCAAAAATCATGTCATCGTGTATCGCTTTCGGTGATAGCCTCTTCTTGTGTATGTACTTAATAACGGCAGGCTGCTCCATTTGCTCCATTTACAGAGATTATGTCCGATTGCTTTGTGAAAGAAAATTATAAAATCACAACTAGTTATCACACACGTTTCGAACCGCACACAATTAACTAGTCAGCATTGGACTAAATAATGTGGGCAGTTTTGATTTTTAGAATTGAATGAATCTGTGTTAGGCCGAATACTTTTCAACCCACCTGGTATGTCACTCTGCATGCTCTATTATGCTCGGGGTGACAGATCAAAACACATTTCACTACTTCTGTTCGTGCAAACATTTATCGGAATTAGATAAAATTATAACATATAATACCATGTTGCATCGTAGCTGAATTAGGCCGGCACGATCGGGGGAATACCTCTCGCACACGATATCGCCGCAAATTGATAGCTATGCTGTTACGTTTCGTGCGATTTATAGGCGGTAGCCCATTCGGGGATGAGGTGAAGTAGAGTCACGCGTCTGCAAATGCGAATGTTAATGGAAATCGGTAGGCAACCAAAGACTGCGGTTACTTGTTTGTCGCCCTATACCATAAACAAAGGGGTTGGAAACAGCTGATTGTCAAATGATGATTAATCTAAACAAACACATCGCGTGACCCGTAATGTAATCTTTTTATAGGATGACTCCATAAGCGTCTTAGCTTAATTAATGGCACGGCATGACAGTCCTATTTTTACGGTCCAGGTCAAGTTGAGTGGGCCGCACTTTCCTGGAATTAAGTTCTTGAAATGGGGAACAGAAAGAACGGAAATTACACTTACACAACTATACTGCATTGTTACTAAAAAGCATTATTATATTTCACGTGTAAAATACAAAGATTTATTACATTTCAGGAATGAAGCAAAAAAGTTTCATTATAATTCACAACCTGCACAATATCTCTTTATTATAATTCGTGATTCTGTGAAGGGCATGGGCTTGCACTTCAAAGTCAAGAAGATATTTTTTACGACGTCGCCTTGTGAAGTGATAATGGATTTTTTTTCAAACGATACTTGCTTGCATTGTGTAGTGTAAGAGGGTATTATTTGAGTTGTGAAATTTTCTGAACTTTTAGAAGAAGTATTATTTCTAGACCTTAATACAAATACTGTATCTTACAGTGTCGGTGACAACTCTTAGGACTTATAGGAAAAAGTAGTGCCATGCTGCATAGGAGGAGGTTGTGCCATACTGCGTAGGAGGCGGTGGTGCCATGCTGCATAGGAGGCGATGGTGCCATGCTGCATAGGAGGAGGTAGTGCCATACTGCGTAGGAGGCGGTAGTGCCATGCTGCATAAGAGGAGATAGCGCCATGCATGGTGCACGACACAACATCGTCCTATACGACGAAATTGGGCCGGCACGACCGGGGAGGTACCTCTCACTCACTTGATACCGGCGATACTGGATTTTGGCTTTTAGCTCAAATTGAACAGTATTCCTTCCTTAATAATAATAAAGTTTAAAAAACCTCCGTCATTTTTAAATGGTTGCACAATTTTCCATGAAACATGGCTAATAACACTCTCATTTATGTCACCTTTCTAACAAAAAAGATTCATCCAGATCAGTTCACTCATTTGGGCGCTACGATGCCACATACTGACACACACACACACATACACACACACACACATACACTCTTGCGACGGGGGTTAAGAACTGGCCAAGTGCAAGACAGACGACCTCACCAAGGGTTCTGTACAAATGTTAAGTATGAGCATAACAGCATATAGAAAAAAAAATCTTCTTTTAGGTTTCCTTTCAATTGTTTTTGAAGGCCGATTAGGGCAGTGGTTAATTTATAATAAAAATCTTAAATATATAACATTTCTTAAAGCTTGACTATAAAAATATTAAATACAATTCCATTGTCTAGTACCTCTAACACAAGTCCTCAAGGTACTTACCCCAGGGCTAGGCTAACGTGGTGTGTCAAGTCCACAGACATTATTATTCTCAAATAATAATAATCCCGAAAACGTAGTATTCACTGCCAGCTCGAAGTTCGTCGTTATATCAGGATTTAGATCTGTAGTAGCCATTACTCAATCTAATACTCAAGACTAATCCAGAGGTTAAATTTGTTTTACTTACCATATCCAGCTTCCACTTTGTAATATCTTCACCATCTACCTTTCAACACGCATCATCTATATTCTGGCATAAGATAATCTACGTGAAATAATTCTAAAATCTGGCATAGCTGTGTTCCGCGGATTTTGAAGTCATACTTCTTTTGACGCGTTTGGGAAAAATGATGAGAGTAACGCCACGAAAAATCAACACCATAGAGCTCTAGTCAATATTTTATCTATTCTCTTGTTACGCTAAAGCAATATAACTACTAACGCGTTTACACATTGCACACGCATACTTTTTTATGTTATTCCAGATTGTAACCCCAATTTATGACAGATTTGTCAATTCCATAGCTATTATTACTATTATTATTATTATTATTATGATGATGATGATGATTATTATTATTATTATTTTATTATTATTATTATTAATAATAATAATCATTATTATTGTAATATTATTATTTCTTACCAATCCCTTTAGTACTTTTTGCATATAATTTATGTATGTATATTGTACACACAATAGCGATCCGCCCCAGCTTTACCCGTGAAAGCTTAATCAGGAATCGCTCTATACATGGGAAGAAAACCGTGCTAAAATCCTTTCAGTAGATTTTGAATCTATCACAAACGGTCATGCAAGTTTTTGGGACTGTGTTTTATAAGTAAGTACTTATATATAGTAAGCATATATAAATCGACCGTCTACATTTAGTAGTGGTCGGCTAGAGCCAGATGATGTTGAGGGCCAATAACTGGACAAGTTCAAATATAACAATTGTAAATTTCCTACAGTAATGCCAGGAATTGTCTAAATCGGGAACTTAATTTGAATGTCTGCGGAACTAATTACGGTCATTCATTCCGGGCTTAAAATTATATAAACGTAGTGCAAACCTAGGCGAATCAGTAGCTAGGACATCTAAATACCCACACAAAGATTGTTGGCCTGAAGAGTTTGAATTTGCATATCTTTAGAATGTCTGTCTAGAATATTTTATTTATACCTACACAAGCAGGAACTTTTTGGGAACGCGACTACCGAAGCCACACACACATCCACTCAATCAGAGGAGTGCAAACTTAAACCTTCCTACTGAGTTTGTTGCACGATGATCCTGTATATAAAGAAATATAAGCATATATTTCTTTTTATACATGATGTTTTGGCACAGTACAAAATCACAGAGCGTATTCAGTACACGATTCTGATTCTGAATATGTAAGAAAATATGTATCAAAAATTTTAGCTAATTGTTTCTGAAATTCTTTAAATACGGTTGCTTTTTCCGGACCGCCGCTAGTCGCCCGCATAGCTGACACGCCCATGGTCTTTGACCTTTGGCCATTGCGAGATCGTATCGGTTTCACGCGGTGTACATATTTTATGAAAATAATAACACTAAATTCAGTCACGTTTACTATGTGGTGAAGCTAAATTTTACTTTTTTATTTTTATTGATTACATAGTGTTCGTGTGCGCTAAAAATCTATCATATTTTCTCCCATATTCTAAATGAAGTTTAACTTTGAAAACTCTGAGATTCATATTCTTGACTTGACTCGCTCAGCTTTTTTGGCATTATAATAATTTTAATGCGACAGTGCAGGGTGAATTTTGGCACAGACACACTGCAATAAGCATTACAGTCTGAAAAAACATATATAAATTTTTGGGTGTGTGTGAGTGGGTGTGGGTGTGTGTGTGTGTGTGTGCGTGTGCGGGTGCGAGTGCGGGTGCGGGTGCGGGTGCGTGTGCTTGTGCTTGTGCATGTGCATGTGCGTGTGCGTGTTCATGTGCGTGTGTGTGTGTGAGTGTGTGTTCGTGTGTGTGTGTGTGTGTGTGTGTGTGTGTGTGTGTGTGTGTGTGTTTGATTCGAACTACACATAAAAAAGTTCAATGGTCTCATTCAATTAGCAGAAAATAAAGAAGAGAAATATTGAAAGATAAATAAAGATAAGTTTTTATAAACAAACAACTATCTCATGAACCGAAAGTTTCCCTGGCGACCCACTAGTTAAAATGATTGATACAAAAATCAAATTGTACATTATTAAATGGTCGCCAAAATCAGGTGTACAAGGATTTTAGCTAATGCAACACCTTAGATAGGGAGGGCGTAAATCATGGGGAGTGTTCTATGGAGTTCCTGTGGGAAGGAGCGCCTTGTGTATCGAGCAACTCTCAGATCGGTGAATAAAATAAGAGGGTATTTTATGTGCCACGTATTACGATAAGTGAACGTGGAAGAGAATTTTAAATTCCTTTCTTTTTGTATTTTGTTACGATCTTGTGCGTAAAATATGTCTTTTCTTTTATGTCAAAACTTTTTTTCGGAGTTTACCCCGTAAGGAATGAAATTTGAGCTTTGTGCCAAAAAATATGTGGAGTGAGATCGTGTGAAACATACCACGTTCAACGTAACGCTTTACTGCGCTCAAGTGGCTTACGTCCCTTGCACGGTTTTCAGTTTAGAATCATGGTATTTCTTATGGAGTAGACTGCACTCGCGTATTGCAGTTGACACGCGCTTTTTTATTTAAAAGCATTTGAGTATGATCGCCTTGTTCCATGTCGGCACGAATGGGGAGGTACCTTTGCTCACTCGACTGCTGCGCTGTAGCGTTTCGTGCAGTTTGTGAGTAGCTGGGCACCCCATTTTAGGGGAAAACGGGACAACGCATTTTCACTACTATTATAACTCAGGCTCCTGTTTCGCGTTTATCCCCTATAATACACAAAAATAATGTTCGATATAATTCATAATGAAATTGTAGTAAGGGGCACAGAAGTGGCAGACACCTGGACTTCGGTAGATCCACCAACAACTGGCACTGTTCCAGAGTGGAGACCGCGTTTGGTAGGATCAGTTGTTGGTCAATCAGACACCACAGGCGGGAAGAAGATATACTTGACGTCTAAGCGATCGTTGAAGGAGACCTGTAGCCAGCAGTGGACAGATGATAGCCTATTAGTGGTGATGATAATGATGACTTCAAATATTTTAATCTAATTATATTTTCGTGATTAAAATGAATAGACTCAAAATAGAAAAAAAAAAACTGCCATGGCGCGAAATTCCTTTTTCTGTTTTTTATCTGCAATCATTCAAAACGTGACCATACCCGTTTAGAATCTTTAGAACATACAACTTAAATAATTTCAATGTACATTTGTCTTGATGGTCCCGAATCAAGTGATAAAATTTGTCCTGGCATCTATTTTTTATTCGATTTAGATAATGCTAATTTTAACCTTAGACTGAAAGCGTTAAAGACGAATTATTCATATTTTTTACCAATGAAAAATACTTTATCGTGGTCACGCAAAGTGCACTCTAATTCCTTAGGTTTTAAGATGTGTAATCGCTTAATTTACGACCCCTCTTAAGCGGCGGCAGTCATCACGTTCAGCTATGATTTATGCAAGTAATTTAGTTGAGTACATTGAGACATTATGAGGTTCACGTGGAGATTAAAATGTTTTGGGGAAGACCCCTTGGTGATACACGCTGTGCTAAATTGCTTATTTGAAATCAAAATTGAATGGTGCCCAGACTTGACTTTTCTAATACGGCCAAATCGGTTCTAATTAGGTAATCGATCCTCTCTCTCTCGATCCGATTGGATCAGATTGGATCGGATCGAATATCCTCCCCAATACACACTAGTAGCATTTCTATAGAGTTCGTGGATATTCCGTTTCAAATGGGGTCCGCAAACCGCTTGAAACGTGTCAGTGTAGGTATCATTTGACACTAACCTTGAGTCCCCAATACATAAGTGATGATAGGGTCCGATTTGGCTACATATTATCAAAGGTTATATTACTGAATACTACAATTTTATGAACTCATAACATTTTCTTTAAATATTTTTTTACCGATTTGAAGTGAGTCATTTTAATGAAGTATTGAATGTAATTGTTTTAGTAAAACAGTTGATTCTTGAGTGTGTTATATTTTTTTCTATTCAATCACTCGGTAATGCTATTCAAAAATCCACTCATTTAAAATATTCAATTGTAAAGAGAATGTATTCGTAAATGTATTTAAAGTAGTTTGATTAGATGCGACATAAAATTTTCCCTTGTGGATCAAGGTTGGGTCGCTCGTAGTTTAAGTGAAGATCGGAAGCGACATGATAAAGATAACATTATGTTTGATCCTCCAACTAGTCGGTAAACATCTCATATTTGGCATAAAGTTTGTATACGTACATTGTTTTCGATATTATATATTATAATTGAGTCATATATTTATTTATTGTAAAATTTTTATGGGTTACACATATATAAATCTTTTGTAACTACGACTTATAGGTATTAACCTTATTGGTCATGCTCAATTAGTTCTACTTTAGTTGCTTATACGTGTAATTCGCAGTCCTACTTGTCGTAGCGTCATGTAATATTTGAGCGTATTTTTCGATACATACATTATTCAACAGAGAAAGGACTTTATGCGTGCCAGTAGTACTTGAAATTGTCGCGTTCAAACAAACAAAAATCTCTTCAACTTTATATTATTAGTATAGGTATTTGTTTAGTGAGCAAGTCAATATTTAAATGTACATTTTTTTATTCTACCACAACATTAAGATATGTTTCTTGGTCCTACATTCGTGTCATTCCGATCCCTCATACTCATTTCTTCTCACTCATCTTCATCGCTCACTCAACTCCATCACTCGTCTTAATTCAATTGCTCAATATAACTTATTTTTTAAATAATTGTTTGAGACTTTCACTTTTGATACACATTTTGTAGTTATCTGGATTTTAACGCGATTTTTAAAATACTTATTAGAAGGTACTGGCTACGAGCCGACCCACGAGCCGACAAAGACGTGGTCACTCAGTGACCACGGCTGGTGTAACCCGGACGAAGCGTCGAGCAAGGTATTTATTAAAAACTTTGCCAGTACTTTGTAACAATTATTTTAAGTATCGCGTTAAAGCCCGTTACACAGTTAGTTACAAACTGTATTCTTTTAGCCTGTGTAATAAACACAGTTTTCTTGGTGTACTACTAAACTACCACCGCCGGATGAGGAATAATGAGCATTCGTTTTATCACTGCGAGTTCATCTTTTATGATATTACATTTGAATATTCAATGACATATAGATAATTTTAAAAGCAATGCAAGGTAAGCAAACCATGTTACGACTCGCAGATTTGACCAAAAATTTTCTGAAGAAAAATCACAAGCACGAATTTGTTGAATAAGCGGCCTATTTGTCAGTTACGTTCATAATTATCAGCCCCTATCGGTCCACTGGTGGACATGGATCTCCTTCAATGAACGCCAAGACAGCCGATCTCTTGCCCCTCGCATCCATCCCGGACCGGCCACTACCCGGAGATCGTCTTCCCACCTGGTGAACGGTCGACCAACGCTTCGTTTTCCTAAACACGGCCTCCACTGCAGAACCTTACTGGCCCACCTGCCATCGGTTCTTCTGAGTGTGTGACCAGCCCATTTCCACTACAGCGACCTTATTCATCTCGTGATTGCGGACTCTTTAGTTCTCTACCTTATGACTTCATTTCGAATTCTGTCGGATAGAGAAACACCCAACATAGCACGTCCAATAGCCCGTTGAGCTACCGCGAACTTGCGGAGCAGTCTTAAATTAAGAGGCCATGTTTCTGTCCCGTAAGTCATCATGGAGACAACACATTATTTTTCATTACAGCCAACTAATCGTCAAGGACAGTCGGCTAATATAGTTAGTACATGTCTATTAAATATAACACGCTTGCGCTTATGACTTGTGGCTCTTATCATTATGAGTCACTTCACATTAATTTTGTTATTTCGGAAAAGTGTTGACGTGACATCTAGCGGCATTGACGTCAAACTGACGTGTAGAAGAACTTTTAACATGCATGTCACATTAACATGCATGTCACATTGTTTATACTTTCATGATACATTCATAATACATGCACAATGTATTTACTTTATAAATAAATTCTTGAAATAAACAAGAGAATTTTCCGTTGTTCAATGAGCCTGCTTCTTTTGTTTTATTACCTCGCTGCGGAATTAGGCGGGTTATGTTTTTGTAACTAAATTCTATATTTATAATGTAACTTCGCAGGCGTGCGGTTTTATAAGTAGCCAGTGGCCCATTGTATGGGAGGAGCAACGGTGGACAACGCATTTACATAATAATTACGCTGACATTTACGGACGTCGGTAGTTATCAAAAGGCTTAACTGCTTAAGCTGCTCGGTCCCCTGTAGTTTATAGTAAAAATATGTAAGCTCAGCAGCCGGGATAGCTTAATTGAAGTTATTTCAAAGGCATTCTGGCTGATGCTGATGATTCGGTTTGATTGGATAAGTGGACCAGGATAATGTATCAAAAAAGTGTGTGTCTCTGCTCTGAAATGAGACTGAATAGAACAAGGCCATGCCTGAGACTCTCGCGCTTTATCTCTATCATTAAAGTGCTATGCGGTGTGTAACGCTTTACTGATTACACATTATTTTACACCACGTGTTTCTTTTTACAAAATCAAAACAGGTTTTACTGAAAATAGTATTTTTCAAGTCTCATTTGGACGTCGTTACTTCACTACACCCGGACCTGAGAAGAACTGCCGAAACAAATTTAGCGTCACTGATGGCTCGAGATGAATATGAGAATATTTATATTATTGTACGAGACCGGGTTCGAGCCTGGCTGGCCTCAGCGAAGATTTATAGTATACGCAAATTGCTAGACATATTCTTGCCCACAACTTCAGTCTGCGCTATACTGCACCCTTCAATTCCACTTGGCGTGATGATTGAGATATTGCGTTTTTATAAGCATGATTCCAGTAATTACTACTGTCGGAGCACTTAATCCACCGCTCGCCCTGCACGAAATACGATCGCGTGCGGGATCACCATTCCTCTCCCGCGCGGGTCATCCCCAAACTGCAAGTTAATCGCCATACATTATGATGCGTCATTTACGTTACCTCTCAAAAAGGGATTAGACACTTGCACCACGCAAAGTTTTTGAAAAAGGAAACATCTGAGTGCCTGATATATTTATCCCCACCTTCGATCAGTTATACAATATCTGTCTATAACGAATATATATCTGTAACGAATAGTAGTCTTGCTATCTCGCCGTTTGGCTTGTATCTGTCTGAGAAATATATAAGTACAAAGAGGCTTGTTTGTGAGGGCATCTACATGTACTACGTCCAAAGAAAATTTCAAATATAAGGGGTTCAAAAACTATGGACTTGATAACTTGCGAAATGAAGCATGCCCCGAAAATAATTATGAAAGGCCTGTGTCACATACAAACATACACTCGAAAAGTATAACGCCTGCAAAGCAATCGAGTAAGTAAGGTAAGCAGTATATTTTTTAAACGATGAATTTACATTCCATTGCCGTTGATTCGGAAAGAGGGCAGCGCATCGGCATAGTTATTATGTGAAAATTCATGGGCGCCGGTAGTTGTAAAAAGGCTCCGATTGCTCGATTTCCCCCGTATTCTATAAAAGAATCAAGGGGTTATTTTTTCATCAGGGTAGCACCGTTGATGTTTCTCCACTAGTTGTGTGAAAGAAACTTATTAGTACTTTTGTGTTTTATCTCAACGGGCTCAGCAGCGAGCTGATCTCTACGTATTGTTCCGTCTTACTTTGGGGTATCGAAACAATCACGTGATCACCTTAAATAAATGTCTAATTATTTATAAATCCCTAGTCGACTCCTAAGTATAATCCCTGTTCCATTTCTTGTTTTTAATAAGAAGTATTTAGTTCAATTACCTAGTGGTCGCCAAAACAGCTACTTCTAGATTAGAGTGGCAGTGCTATGCTGCATTGCATACATATTGGGCGGACACGACCGGGTGCCTCATATTCACATGATCCCGGCGTTCGTGTTTAATGTGGTTTGTTAGTAGCCGGTAGCCCATTGGAGGTGAGGAAAAAAGGAGAGCAACACGTCTAAATGATAATTTATTACGTGAATACTTGTTATGGTGATTGTAGTCGTCAGTAGGCAGTGATTGTTCCTCCATACTATAAAAATGGAGACCGTGTACAGGTGACGGCTGTACCACCAGGCTGGTACCACAGGACTGTACCAGCAGTAATATCGGAACGCAAGTGGTTCCCGTCTAGCGTGATCGGTAATCTCGATTTTTTTACTCGTCTACAAACGATTCCAATTAACGCAGGGGTGGATTTTCCACGTCACCGACTTAATCCTAATTCAAGTGTACAGCATACTATTTTTATGTTTTCTATTTAGTACATTTGATTTAACTTATGATTAGATGCAAGGCGTGGGTTACGAAAAATCTATTACCAATAGTTTATCCGCTTGCATATACTAAGTACTAGTTGTTGTCCGCGGTTTCATTCGCATTCTTATCGCAAGGGAACCGTTACATTTAACGGGATTAAAGTATTTTATGGCTCTGCCAAATCTCATTCAAATCCGTTCATTAGTTTTTCTGGTCTATATATGTGTTCCAGACCTATCTAAAGTTATTAAAATCAACCCGTGGCTTCCCCGCTTCTTCTCTTATCATAGTATATAGCCTATAGCCACCCTCGATAAATTGACTAATCAACACAAAATAAATGTTTCAGTTTTTTTACTTCCTGGGAATAACTCGTTAAAACAAACAAACAAACTTTTCAGCTTTATATTATTAATATGGAATATATTATATTATAATATAGATTTAAATGC
The DNA here is from genome assembly GCA_017140195.1 of Eumaeus atala. Classification (NCBI taxonomy): domain Eukaryota; kingdom Metazoa; phylum Arthropoda; class Insecta; order Lepidoptera; family Lycaenidae; genus Eumaeus; species Eumaeus atala. Next base: position 530,227 of record JAFELO010001157.1, read on the forward strand.
AAGAATGATGTTGATGATGGAAGACAAATATATGTGATGATTCAGGAATGCCTTATTCGTAAATATGAGAATTCCATTTCGGCTCGGTTAAACAAGAGCGTGCAGTCAAACAAAGGGTGATTCAGTTGGGAAGATGTGACGGTTGAGGGGTCGCTCAGGTGAATCACGGATATAATCATTTAGTCTTAATTATGACACATTTTAAATGTTAAGTTCACTAAGGCTTCGCGCACATTGCATACATTGTGTGAAAAAATAACCCTACCACTAATAAGTATATGCGTTAACTAAATATGTAGTAAGCGTGTAGATTATTTGGAGTATGCATTTCCCTATAATAGTTTCATTCCCCTTATTTTATAGTATAAGAAGAGAACCGAGAAAACGGATCTTTTTGACTAGCGTTGTGCATTAACTTATGCAGATGCGGTACCCTCCTTCACCCCATCCCCGTCAATTGGCCTCTGTCACAAAATACACGAAACGGGATTTTCAGCCACAATTTTTATGGCGGTATTCAACTCTGGTTCACCTGTGTGGTACCTCTCCGTACGTGCTAGTGCATGTTGGCAGCAATGCTGCAAGGCACTACCTCCACCTCAGAGTATCTTGAATTTTAAACGGAGAAATTTACAGGAAGAACCGTTTTGAAAAATTAATTTAAGATAAATACCGAACTCTAGTAAATTTTTATCCAGCAGCTAGTGTGTTTATAGGCTTTCGCCAACTTAAACTATTGGATGCCTGCACTTATTCAATAGCAACATGGTAATGAAATCTTTTAGGGTACGGATGTAGCCTAACATTTTCGTCGTTTCTCACCATTAGATAGAGCAGTCATTTTGTGGCCATCGTAAATACTATAGCATATGATCGTATTCACAAGTTACCTCTGTTTTCAGTAGCATAAGGGGGCAAACGATAAATCGGAGACTTTTGATGACTATCGACCCCGATGGACATTCGCAAGATTGTTATACAGATGCGCTGTCCTCCCATAACCCCCATCCCTAATGGGCCATCGGCTACGCACAAACCGCACGTGACGCGGTAGCGACGATGTCAATTTACGCCGGTATTAAGTGATCCAGAGTTACTACCCCGGTCGTGCCGGCCCAGTTCCGTTTCATAGGAGGGTCACGCACCGCGCATGGCACTATCTCTTAACATCCTACATATTTATTTCTTTTCAATAGTAGGCATATAAACCATTTAATTACCAATAAAGTATATAAACCAATTACATTGCATAGAGCAATACTTATTCTTCGATGCAGATGCGAAGTTTAATTGTCTCGTTATTGTAAAAGTATGTATGATACATATGTATGTCCATAGACACAGAAAGAATTATATGTCAATGAAAATTAAATACTGAAACTGGTAACAACATTTCGAATTTTACAAGCGGCAGTGCCATGCTGTACCTCTAGTACAAGTGAGAACAACACAATTTCATTACTCTGCTGTGGAATTTTGAGTAGTTTGTGAGTTGTCCGGTGACCAGTAGGAGAAGGAAGGACATGAAAATCATCTACTCGTTTTCCTCTTTATGTTATAAATTTATGTAAAAATATTTAAGTCACCTTCTCTTGACAGGTAATCAATCAACATCTATTTTCTGTTTGGAACTTCTTACGTTCCATTAAATCAAACGTCTATAGCACTTTAAGAGCTACGCGTGTTCTAATCCGAACATATTTCTAGAGGCTCCCCCGGGTCCCTGAGAGACTGAAGGACCGTCTCGGAACACGCAAGCGTTCATGTCCAGACGTTAAATCTCCGGTGAATACATGTTGTGGATAACATATTCCGCGTATTACCATGATTTACATCTAAAGTGTAAGAAAATAAATGTAGTAGCTACTTTCGCACAAACTAAGAATCTAATTTTGAACTTTAATAATAATAGATGGACTGCTGGTGATGCCACACAATAGAAACTTCAAGAGGACATATTTTCTGGTAACTCCGTCTCTTGTAACGTGACTGCTCACGCGCGGCAGCTAAAGCAATGTCGTGGGGCTGGCAAATCTCATTTAGCTATCATGCCTGAGAAGTTATACAATTTGTTTTTAATCTCCTAATATATGTGTTGTCCTATCAGACCTACCTTATACCACTGTATCACGGTAGGTGCGAATGATCAAAAATTAGTATTATAATTTTATTCGCACTTAAATAGCAATTACAATTGTGTTTGTTTTGCGTAGGCGATTTGCATAGCACTTCCAAACTTTGTATTGACGTTGCGTCCACAGTGAATCCAGTTCAAAATTATTTATTGCATTCATGAATTACTTGTTTTTGAATAAATAATGTTACACGTGCTTGATGCGTGAATAAGATTGCGTTTTAAGTTTATTAATTAACATTGAAAATATATCTTTTGCTAAAAGAGAACGTAGATCACATTCGTCCCAGCCTTTTTCAGTTTCTGTATTAGATGATGTCTATTTTCAATTTCAAAGGGAGTTTGGAGGGACCCAGGTTTTGTACCCAGGGACTATCATCCGACCTCTGCAATACTCACGATGTTTACCTTTAACGTCAAGAATATTTAGAAACTGTACTTGAGTTAGGAATACTCATTGGTATATGTCAAGATCCGAACTTGGATCACGGCAATGAAGTCCGATGTCCTTAACCATTAGCCCACCGTGGCTCTTTCAGTGAACGGTGCTTATGCTAATGCTATCTTCATGTAGTATGCTTGTAGTTAGTCTTTCTATTGGGTACTAAATGTTTCGTAGCGTTTCTCTAGAAATGTTGTACATGAAATAATATGGTAGTATTCAGCAAGCAATAGTTTTGTCTATAGCATCAGGAGCCAAACGTGCAGTCTGCTCTAATTCGGCAATACTGTAAGCACCTTCTAAACCATTTAAACCATTTTTTACTTCCACATTAATAAAAATTACAAAGAAAAGAAAGAATAAATCAATTTGTCATATGGTTTGACCAATTATTTCATTAAAGCATATGTTTGTTAATAAGATGATAAAAGTGAATATAGGATAGATGAGTCCATTAGATAAAGATACCGTTATAGTTCGAACCCGACGAAACGTCTAGAATCCTTACAATATTGATGCCGACGTCTGACGGTATTCCACAAACCAAATACCGTCGGAATTTAAAGTGCTTTGAAATGTTAAGCGTTTGTGGTCGCTGATCTTAAAATATTCTAGCGCTCTATGGAATTACGTGAAATGTAGGTGCCAAATTAATGCTGAGTGAACTTTGGTTCATGTTGCCGAAATCTAAATTGGGACGTGGTGTATCTGTAGTAAAGTACTTAAGAATGTTTTTGAATGCACCACCTTATGCCTAAAGTGTTTAAATTAACAATAATAATTGGTGACGTTATAATAATTATAATTTATGAGGTTGTTACAGGAAATCCTTCTTCATTTAAGATAAATAATTCTCAGTGCATACACCTAACGCAAACGTAATAAGGGATGACCATCCATGAAGTGTAAATCACCTTGGACTCTGTCTAGTTACTTAGATTTTATATGCGAAAATAAAAGAATAGACAGTGCACTTGTGTTTGCTCAAACACTTGTGTGTTAATATATAAACTTAGTTAGTCTCTAAAGAATTGGTCTTAGTCGATTTTCGGCTAAGAATACCTTACCAAATGGTCCCAAATATAATCACTGTCGGTACGCCCCTAAATAAACCGGTACATCTCTTCCCATCTGCGGGATAAGAGGGGGGGTTTGTCCCTCTATCGCTCCCTAAATCAGAAGACACAAAAGTCTTCGCTAGTCCGTTGAACTGTAGAGGCGGCAGCAATAGCGCTGTCAACTAGTAGTAGGTTCCTCCGAAAAGAAAGATAAAAAAAAACTTTATTAAATATCCAAACATCTCTATGGCAGTTTTGTATCTTTAATCAAATGGCCTCACTTTCTACGTATGGAAAAAATAATTTTAGAAGGCGGTTGTGCTACAGCGGGAGACAGGAAACAGGCGGCTCAATTCCAGTAGTTCATATGATAGCACAAAAAAAAACAGATGTGAGCTCGTCTTTTATGTGGTCTGTGAGTTTTTAATAGCCGATTGGAGCGAAGGAGAGCTGCATGTCTGCATAACAATTATGGGGATGTCTATGGGTGTAGGTAGTTAACTTAACTACTCATTCTACTACAACTTTACACAAAAAACTTGACTCATCATCAATTTACTTAACTTCACATGGAGAAGTGGCATTATTGGAAAGCGGTAGGTAATAGTGAAGAAAGGCCGTCGCTGTTTGCTATATTGTTAAATCGTACATGATAATGTCGTCCTAGAGTAATTTCGGCCACGGCGGCCGTTTCTATAGTGACTAGTTAACTGCACACAACACATCATAGTGCACAAGTATGTACCCAGGTACAAGTTCATTCTCTACTCCCCCATTCTCCCATTCCGGTGGGAAGGCATTTCGACACGCCGGAACGACGGCTTAACGTGCTCTCCGAGGCACGGGGGTGTAAGACCACCAGCTTCCTGACTTCGGACTGTCGTTAGAAATTGAAAAATCCCAATAACACCCTGGTCCCACTGGAGGCTCGAACCCGGGACCTCTCGCGCCTGTCGTTGACATGCTTACAACTTGACCACGAAGCATACAAACCACTACAAGAGAACGGAGTTATCACATTTGCATCACATGATATTACTTTCATATAAATGACTCTTGTCACCGAGCCGTTTAAATCCTGTAAGCCCCGCAGATCGTCGCCTCTATGACGGATGACAATTTATGGAATTTCATTTGATGTTATTACATTCATACATGAGCATTACCACCGCTTGAGTTATGAATTGTATGATACGTATGTGGTTTCTTTATCAGTAGATTGGAGCTGCAAAAATGTCAATACAACATTGCAGACGAGTAGGCACGATCTCGCAAATAACACCGGCATGGAGTAACGACTAATGACCCTGAAAAATTGTAGGGCTTTTTTTTTCGGAGGGACCTACTACTCATTGGCAGCACTTGTTCAGCCTTAACAGTTCGAATGACTACGAAGACTTTTGTGACTTCAGGTTTAGGGAGACGATAGGGGGACCGACCACCCTCTTTTAACGCAGATGGGAAGAGATGACCCGGAATTATACTGTGGGCGTTACTCTATGGTGATTTATTATTGGGACCGATCAGGGGGAAGCGGTCCCCCTCCCCACTGTAGTGGGACGGAGCGCGCACGATGCCTTTTAAGTTGCGGTGTCGTGGTTAAGGATAATTGAGCTCGTTTAATGTTTCCCTTAATTGATTAGGCCGGTCTCCTCGCCCCCCCTCCCCCTCTGGCGGGAGGGGGAGGGGGCGCTACAAATCGGCAAAAGCCGTGTACTTGATTTGTTTATTATTATTAGAGCTCCACACAGCCGCGTTATTTTATTACTTAGCGGTGTGTGAGTTCGAAAAAGTGTAGGATGAGGCGAGGCAGTCTTTTTATAGAACAAGGGGGGGGGTTAAAGTAACGGTCGGAGGCTTTTGGTTTTCCATGCATTTGCCCTCAAGTGAAAAAATTAAACGGACCAAAATGGAAGAAAGTTGAAATTATGTCATCTGTCTATCATCTATCATATTTCATGAAATATAGCCTGGTGACAGACAATCGGACACACGGACGCCGAAGTCCTAGTAACGGGTAACGCATGGGTCCGTCCCCCTTGAATTCGGAACCCAAATAAAAAGGAACGTCAACCCCGACACGCGATTGGAGCTGACTCGAACAATCATGATTCTGCAGTGAAGAGGTAGCACAAAGACGTAAGCGACGCCAACATGATAAAGGTTTACGGAGCGGGAATTACACGGCCCGTGTTACACTCGGTCGCTCGCTCAGTTTCACATGATTTCACTAATCACATTACCATACCGCACGTCATAAATCGTTTCTTACGGAACTTCGAAGAATTTTTCATATCATTTTCCTTTAAGTTTTTTCACATCCTGATCGTTATGGTAAGATCAACATGGCGACCGAAATTCCACGTACCAACACCAGAACAGTTCCTAAAACCGTCGCACTGTGAACCTATGATTCAAAAAGTTACATCTAATAATATTCACGGTAGAAAAATCTCAGCCCATCCGTCAACAATGTGTCATACATTTAAATAGGGTCTGCAACTCTTAACGAATAATATGCCGTTACGAATTGCAAACTTTTGCCCCGGCTTCACGCTGGTATTCCACTAAATGTTCACTGATTTATAAAAAGTATATATATTATAAATTTTAATATCGGTCTTGTAAACATTACATGAGAAATAAATCAATTTATGATAGAACAATGCTATAAGAGGTAGTGCAATGCTGCATAGGAGGAGATAGTGTCATGCATGGTGCGTGACACTGCAGACTTCTATGCAACGGAATTGGGCCGGCACGACCGGGGATACACATACGGTGTCGCGTGTCGTCATTTTATCACTTTTTTAACATTATTTTCCTGTTCTTGGAAAATATTTTTATGTCTTCTTTATTACATATATAATCCCATACATTTAATTCAGAAATCATCGTCGTCCTGGCTGGTCCTTTGTTCGCCAAATCCTCGTATGACTCAAGGGCTGGAGTAAACGTTGTGCAAACTTTACCATTTTCAACGCGAAGGCCAGCACGGGTTGAATCATTTGCGGTAATTACGCGTCCCGTGAATATGCGTAATGTTAAGAAATTTCTCATTTCCAAGCTTTTAGCAGATTATGTTTCAAGGAATATTACATTTTATTTTATGCGTTTATTTCAAGACTACACTATTTTTTTTTTATAAAAATATCTTTTGTTTGTTTTATAGTAAAAAATAAACTGATAGCGCAATGCTGCATTGCAGCTGAATAAGCCTGGCACTACCATGGACGTGCCTCTCGCTCTAATTATACTCGTACCACCGTAAAGTGACAGCTATAAACGGGGACGGAAACTTGCTTTCATTGTTTCTCGTTTGTCCACAAAAAATGCGAACTTCGAACTGCGGCTGCACATTCTAAACAACAAAACACTATCCTAGTTATATCGATTGGTAAAAAGAATACTTAGATTAGACGACTCATAGCAAGTATAATTAAGCGAACATGATATAAACCTATTTCCTCAGTTTTATTGAACCAAGATCTGTGGTGCCGTCTGTCGGTACTCGGCACCATGAATCGATAACGTAGGTATCATTTATAACCTGAGAAGGTCGTTCGCATGACTCACCTGTGGGAATTAGAACAAGTTATTTCTGTAGTCGACCACGGCGTAATTATGGTTAAACAACGTAGAAAGCATTGTTTGCTATGATTTTGTTTATGGAGGGACAAACGAGCAGCGGAGGTTCGATGACTAACGACGTCCACATTGCATAGTTGTTAGAGGTACTACCTCGCTGCATTGCAACTTAACTAGGCAGCCACGACCGGGGAGGTAAATCTTGTCAAGTGACAGCTGTCCTGTCACGTTTCGTGCGGTTTCTGAGTAACGCAATGGAGTGGAGCAGGTAGGGCAACACACCTACATGACAATAACATGGACGTCCATCGTCAGTCGCCAAAAAGCTCCAATTGCGATTTTTAGCTCTTGCACTATACGATATTTCTATATTTCATTCTCTTTATCTCTATCTCTCCCTATTTTCTGTCTCTATAAAATATTACGTAATCACCTTACACATGGCAAGCATATAAGAGTTCTCACAAAAACGCTTGTACAATTTATGTCGTAATCCGGCATGATACATCCTACATCGTTACCCTCTTTTATTTCGACGGAAAGTCATTTAGCTTTAAATTTTAATCCTAATGTCGGATACAGGAGGTTGTTCAAAATGTATATTTTCGTTTTTAATTCTCTTCGGCAGATATTTATCATATACTGGCCGACATTCTTGGCTCGTTGTGAAGATGTGTTGTAGCAGGAGGACGATCGTCGGTGATGATGATGAGGATTCTTGGCTTCGCCCGTGAATGAAGAAGGACAAATTACACACTGAAACTTTTCTCGGAAATAATTCTAAACATTATTGAAAATCAAACGAAAATCAATTAAGTAGGATTTGGGAAAATCGATCACATACGGACAGGCAATTACAGGAGACTTTGCCTTAAAATAAGTATAAATATTGGACTGTTTGTTCTATGAGCAATATATTATATTATAGTATATTATATCATATCATATCATATCACATTATATTATATTATATTATATTATATTATATTATATTCACGCCAGTTCCCTAATGGAGTCTGAGAGATACAAGTGCCACATATCACGATCTATACTCATCTACCTACATTTATAGCTGTGAAGTTAGAAAAGAAAAAGTTTCATTAAACGTATCTCAGGAATATACTTCGAACACTGAAATGTACTTCTGTAGGAAAAAATAAACCAGCTACAATTTGTTTTACTTTTTGTCCTCTATTTGGTTCAGTGTTGTTCGTTTATTTTCGCTTCCTCTGACGAATCCTGTCTATCTAGACAGATTCACAACCGCGACAGACGATCCTTCTATGAATATAATGGCAATAGTATAATCAATGTCTCAAAATGAGGCTTAATAAAATAGATAATTCGTTTCATGCTACATTGCAGCCGAATTGGGCCGCTTGCTTACATAGTAAATGTGTTTCGTTCAGCTTGTGAGCAGCCGGTGGCCCATGGGGTGGGAGGGAGGATGTATAACGCATGTGCATAACAAATTATGCGGATGTTTATTTTTATCTTGGATTTGTTAAGAGGGCGTCTGTGGCATCATCATTGTCATCAGCCCTTATCAGTCCACTGCTCGACACAGGCCTCTTTCAATGAACGCTACGAGGAGTGATCTCCTGCTATGCGCATCCATCCCAGACCGGCTCGTGATCGTCTTGCCACCTGGTGAACGGTCGACCAACACTTCGTTTCCCTAAATGCGGCCTCCACTCAAGAACCTTACTGACCTATGTACTCACTTGCAAAACTTACCTAGTCATGTCATGGCATGTCGCCAAGTTGGTGTGGTCTCGAGCAAATGCTACAATGCATCTGTAAGACAATAATGCAGATGTCTATGGGTGTTGGTAGTTGTTAAAAGGATCCCATTGCTTTGGTTTTGGATTTTTTTCTTACATTCTTAATAACATTTCTGAGTCAAAGAGACGGTGCAGTGGTGTGACACCTCCGTGCATCGGAGAGCACGTAAAGCTATCGGTCCTCGCCTGAACCCTCGTCCCATTGGGATAGCATAATATGGAAATATATAGTGCACTTTTGTTTATACACTTCTGCAGCGTGCACTCTAACGTGTTATGCGCCATTTGTAATTGTGTCTAAGGATTGGTCGAACATCTACTAGTTTTCGATCCAACCTACGTATATATATACTACAAGTTTTATTAATTGTGTGAAGAATTCACACAATTAGTTAGACATGCGGATAAATAAAATAAAAAAGTAAAATCTCACTGAATCATTTAGTCGCTTAGTATCTTTATTTAAAAACAAGTTTTAATTTTAACATTAATTGACAAACATGCCAATTAATGTTAAAATTAAAGCTTGTAGATGTAAGAAAAAAATCGGCAAAAACTTGTATTGACAAAACGATATTGTAGTAAAACGTTGACTTTCCAACTTTTCTTGGGTCAACAGTAGAAATTTTCATTTAAAAATGTTATGCTTAATAAATGATCTCATGAATAAGACGTTCATCTTATATATTAAACAAATAAAAGCTGTCTGTCTGTATGTGTTCGATTTTTTCAAAATGTACTAAATGGATAGAACCGAGGAATGTGTACCTTGGCCCTAGTTGTTCATGGGTGAAGCAGGGGCGGATCGCTATGCGTCTTACATCGTATTTTTCATAGGGAGTGTTCCGAGGAATCGTTCAGGTTAATGCTGCAGCAGAATTCCATCTTCGGATATCGCGACAGAACTCCAAGTTCCACGCCCATCACCTTGATGTCCGTAAATCCACAACAGTGCGGTTTAAACGATACTTCCTACCGCGCACAACTGTACTGTGGAACCAGCTGCTTCCCCGCAATTTCCAAACCAAATGAAATTCCTCGGAAATTCTAAAAGATGTGACTTACAGGTCTTTAAGAAAAGAGCATACTTATTCCTAAGGCCAGCATCACGTCTGTAAGTCGCCTAGTCTTACAGATGTATATGGGCGGCGGTACTTACTTAATCGTTTGCCCCCTATCTCAAAAAAAACCTTATATGAATTCTCTAGTTCACAAAACAGCATAAAGCTTCGGAATGAGTGTTTCGAATTCGCTTCATTATCAAACCAACTTAGAATTAGTTCTCAACTTTCCGACATCGAGTGACGTGTTCTTTAGGCAGAACTATTAGCGGTAGTTAAGTTATAATAGGTTCGATGCGAGTTTCATGACTAAATGGCACGTTACAAGGTCTATTTGGAAATCTATGAATCATCCCCTGTGTAAAATAGAAATAGAATAAGCTGATGGTTGATAACCTTTTTATTATTGCTCGCGGAACTTCAATAAATGGAACACACCTTTTTTTTGATGACGCGGGGAAACGCATTTACGCGCCTTCACCGGCCCTGGGTGGAGTCCAGTGGTGTGCGGGACTCGCGGCACATGATAGTGCCGAATATCTACAAAAACCACCGCAAGTGCTATCAGTGCCGCCCTTGGTGAGGTGCCCCGGTACAACAATCATCAGTCAGCGCCCTAAGGGACCAACTCCACCTCCACAGATGGGGCTGCCCATCACTACAGGACATCCCCACCGACTTTGGGTCAGTGTAATGGGGTGAGGTTCCCATCCTCGCCCCTTGCCCCGTGCGCAAAAGCGCCACCTCCTGTTGCTTTTAGGCCCCCTCTTCTTATAAGAGGGGTACCGAGAGCGATTCAGGCTCCTGGTCTTTAAGCCCCTTCTTCTTATTAGAGGGGTGTAAAGATCCCCCTCGGTTCAATTGGCTTCATCTGGGTTCACCCCAGGCTACTAAGCCCCACCGCTACGACAAGGCTTGAAGCATGGTAGAGAAATGGAACACACCTAAATTAAGAATATGTAGTTATGCCGATGCCCATATATATCTGCAAAATCCGTTTCTAATATTGTAAGCGGGAAAACGAATAGTAGGAACCTTTAAAATTTAAATGATTAGCGAAGTCTAATGCGTTCCCATCGTTGTCGCACACAATCCAACACAAGAATGAGATTTTGCGTTATAAAATTTTAAATCTTGTATTACCTATTGCAATTCTTAAGGAAGATTAACAATACTTTAACTATTGGTACTGACATAGAAGAACAAGACCTTCACGCCAATTCCCAAATGGGGCAGAAAGAGAGCGAACCGAATGTCACATATCACAATCCTGACATATTTCTTGTTTCCACCACATTAATTTTCCTCTTCATAAAACGTACCGGTTTTCATTCGTTTAGTAGTCAAACCATCTGACCGAGGGGCTTGGCTTTCCCCGACACCTAACAACCTTCCTTCTTATACATGTTTTGTTTGTTTTATTAATATTTACCAACAGTAATAAAAATAAATTTATAATTACTGTAATAAACGTAATTTCCATTAATGACTCAGATTAATATGAGACATATGCGATAATAAAACAATTTATTACTCAATTTCATTATTTACAAAACCACTACCAGTTAATGGTAAACATCTAAGTCACCTCGCATCGAAGGGACGGAAAGATAAATACCACTATCTCGACTTAATGGCTTTCTGTCTCGTGGAGGGTGTCCGTCCATGCCACGCGTCAGGTCACCAGCACTTTGATTTGTCTTCGTTACTCGGACGTCCCCTGATGTAGGGAAGGTACCTGGAGATTCCATATTCAATTAGATGCCCCCGAGACGGAATGATCATTGCGCGGGTTTGTGTTTTGAATTGTACTATCGTGATCGTGCATGTTCGAAGTAAACTTAACAAGAGAATTGTGCCTTTGTTCTTGGAGAATCATCGTATTTACATTAGAATATGTTAGTTCCTATAAATATTGCCTTAGAAATGTATAAAATATAATGTGAAATGAAAAATATTTAATTGTGGAATGAAAGTACAATCTTTCATGAAGATGGACATCATGGAAAAGTTTTTCTAATCTCTCAATAGTCCAGCTAAGCGTGGCATTGAGAGCATATATAGCACTCAGTATCAATGGCAACGTAGCTATATCCCACGTTTTTAATTACAAGAAATATGTTATTCCATATTGTAATCTATATCCTTGCGTAATGTCATCCATTTCATTTAGTAGTTTTTACGTGAAAGAATACCAAACATAAGTACAAACTTTCTGATATTGTTGGTAATAGTTTTCTAGTATAAGTGTAATTTTTTATACTTACTCTATATCTTTATACTTCACTACTAATGAGAAATCGAATCCAGGAATACCCACGCCGATACTCATCTCTATTATTGTTGTCAAGATACGCTGCCGTACTCCCCTCCAATGTGCTACCAACTACTCACACATCGCACTAAACGCGACAGCATAGTCATGTCATTCACATGACACCGCCGTCAAATGATAGCTGATGATGACAGCAAGAGATGCCTCCCCGTTGGAACCGGCTGCAATGCAGCCTGGCATTCATACAAAATGATACTGACACGATTCAACAGTATATAATATGATGTACATTTTTTATTTACGATGTTTACTATTGAGATTTATTTGTTTAACCACTATTTATTATAAAAACGAAAAGAAAAGAAGCTGTTTTCTAATAGACTCATTCTCAATGTCCCCAAAAACAGAGTTTACATATTTAAGATGTAAACAACCACTTCCCTGGGGGACGGGTTATTTCGCACTACTTGTTACCTACGCGCGAACAAGTTTTGCAAGGTGCATTTTTCTGGCTTCGCTCATACATGCGAATAAAACGTGTCTCTATCACGTGGGGCGTAGAGTTTTGATTCGTTTGTAGTCGAAGCGAATAAGTCACCTGAGCAAACTCAGCCCCACAAACAGGTTTATATCAATTTTCTACCGAGTGCGTCTGGATCGCAGAAAACACTTAAATGTATGTGAGACTTTATTCCCTTTTCGTATAAAGATGTTTGAAAACAAGAATCCCATTTAGACACTTTGAAGAACGTTAGGAGAATTTCATTATTTATTTCACGTGTTTTGTTGTGTAAGCCAGCACAGACGAAATCTAGAGATCTTAAAACTTCTAGCTTTAAAGGACACTGGTGGGTTTCGAACCGAAAGTGCACACAGATAAAATCTACTTCGACCAGATCTATTTTAAGAAACGCCTTATTATATTAATTACTCACTAAAGTAGATCATCATTGAATGTTATTTTTCATGATAACCTATGTATAACGTGATATCATGTGTTTTTGCTGCAAAGTAATTAACTATTTTTTATTTCGTATATAGAATTCGTTTACAGGTCGATACTTATACAGTGCCTTCATGACTTCGAATGAAATGTTTCATGATATATAATAATATATCATGAAACATTTCATTCGAAAAACATAAACATTCGTTGCCACAATTCCTGTAAGAATTTGTTTACTAACATTTCTTTTCCGACTGCTTATAAATTATAAATACACAAGTAGACATAAAGAAATATATATACCTATGCGTACCAAAAATGTTATCTGTTACATCTGCAGAAAAACTTGTTCGATAACTTGTTTCATCAATAACTATTTTCTCACAGCTTATCAGTAACATGTGAATTTTTAATGAGACAAACTTTCAGGAAACAATAATAGAGTACCTGTACATTTTGGGCCTAATTTCCTTAAGAAACTCACCAGTCTCCTCTATATCTAAGATGAACAGGAATTCGCGTGGAGTCCAGTTTTCTAAGTTTAAAAATTTTTCTTTGTCAGTCCCTCAACGCTGATGATCGTGACCGGATGCACTTCTCCAGTTGCCTATTCTGTGCTGTATAGTACGCGTGGTAATGTATTGAGTTTACTATTTAAGAAATGATTTAAATTATGCATGAAAAAATATGAGGAGTGAAGTAATGTGAAACAGCGAACAAGCTATACAAAACACTAACCTTATGCTGTGCGTTGCGTATGTCGCTTACATCACTGGCGCACCTTCCACTTCGGTAGCCTGTACGTTCATAAAGTGTAAGCTCTAGTACAGATTAAGACCCGACACGCTCAGTTTCTTGTTCTTGTGTTGGGGTCAAGAACAATAGCGTATTAGTGCCTAGTCTTCGCTCATCGCTGGAGCAGATGGAACTCATACGGGAACAAGGAAACCTTAGAAGATTTGGCCAATCGGTTCTGTACAAAACTACATGAAAAATTTAAAGAAGAATTGGCCAATCTATAGGATTTATTTTTATTATTATATATTCGGGTCAATATTCATGTTCAACCACAGCTGACCTGAGCCGACCAGACAGAGTCAGTCGAAATTACGATGAGCTAAAATTACAGAACATCGTGAAGATGTTAACTCAGTTAAGTATCTCTCTCATTAGGTAGGTACTTTTATTATGCATTCACAAGGACTTCTTTGTCACTTCGGAAAAATAAACATAACATTTTTGAAAAGAACATAACAGTAACCTAGTAGTTATTTATAATTTACTAGCTCCACGGTTTCACCTGCGTAACCCCGGTCCTATTAACCGTTGTCGATAAATGATCAATGTAACACACAAAGATTTTTTCAATTCGGGCCAGTGGCCGAGATTAGCGCGTTCAAACAAACAAACAGACTCTTCAGCTCAATATTATTACATATAGATGAGCATATCCAAGATGTTTGCGTAATCAATGCCGAAGCAGGCGAGTTTGTATTGAAAAGCATTCCCAAACATTGTTAGCTCTCATAATAGAATATTCTGATCAGTGTTACCCTTGATCTAACATTTGTAAACAACATTCCACGTTACTCACACTTACAATGTTTTTTCGCACGAGGAATTACCGCAGATGACGTGTGAGCATGAGAGTTGTGACTCTCCTAATTTTGCGACAGCATGAGCAATCAAAAATGTCATCCGTCACATCCGACATCTGTTCTGCCACACGTGCGTTATTCTTACAATATATTTAGGGTTGTATGACTTTTTTAGTTAGAAATTTCAACTTCTTTTATAAATATATAATATGGGCTGTTGTCCCCGACTTCGTGCGTGTACTTCTTCGTTTGTGAAATTTGAAAAAAAATCCCAGGTAGAGAAGGACAAACAATTTTTTTTTAAATTTATTATTTTACAAAAATGTTTAATAACATAGTTTTTTTGCTGATTTATTACATGTATTGTGTTTTAGTATATATAAAGGCAAAGTAGATATATATCACGACAATGATCTGTCGGTGTGATTTAAAGACAATGTTTGAACGTTTACAAAAAAAAAAATGAAATGCGACTGTATGTGATGATAATTGAAAACTCATTTTCACTATCCTGAATGCCTTGGTCCGTGTTATTGTCGAATTATGATAAAGTTTCGAATATTACGAGCCGTAAGCAGACGATCACCAGGTTCCATCTAAGTACTCCACGGAACCGCGCAGGCGTCGGCCTAAGCCTACTAAATTTTAATTATAAGCTTTAGCTTAATTAAAAGGTATTACAGTCAAAATTACATAAATAGACGAGTCAAAAGTAGAAATTTAGCCAATAATTCTCAACATAAATAAGTTCAAGTGGTGTTATCATTATAATGTGTTATTCCATTTACAATAATTGAACACAATATTTTGTGCGACTAATTCTACGTCAGTTCCTTTCAATATTATTGGAATTATATAATAAATATAAATAATAAGAAGTTCTAACCTTAAACATCTTTATCAGAATTATCGTATATGCGTAGCATAATGCTGCATCATAGTTGTTCTTACTTTTCACATTCTCTGACTCTCCTCGAACTTTTCCTCCACTATTTGACTATCCTCTTGATATTACATATAATCTTAAGCAGGTCAAAACAATTTTCTAACAGATAGAATTGTGTGATGTGAACCAATATACAATTATTTTTTTACGACTACCGACGCCTACAAGCAGCAACATAATTACTATGCTGATGCGTTGCCCCACTTTTCACCTCCCCCCCCCCCAATGGGCTACTCACAAACGGCACGAAACGCGACACCGTAGGTTCCACCTTACGGCGGTATCAAGTGAGCGAGAGGTATCTCCCCGGTCGTGCCGGCCCGATTCCGTTGCATAGGAGGATGCAGTGTCATGCACCATGCATGGCACTACCTCCACCTATGCAGCATGGCACTAGCTCTTCCTAATATAATAATAGGGGGGTGTAGTTTTTTTCTTTAGTACTTTATTTCAAACACAAAGGAGCTGAATTTGGAAAAATCAACTCTTTGTGCTCACTTGCATCTTTAAGTGAAATGTACAGTAGTTTCAGCTGTGGGTTGCCTGTCAGTCGCTCAACTAGTTACTCTGTAACGGAATAGTTTTATGTATGTATAGATAAAAAAATCACGGCCTTCTGATAAATGCTTATGTCTATAGAACATACATAATTTTATGCAAGTTTGTAGCATTCCTTTCCCCCCTCCCTTTCAATGGGTAACCGACGACGCCAATGCGACGGCATATATGACACTTTACGGCGGTATCACGTGAGCAAGGTGTACACAAGGGTGTACACAACTCGGCAGTGCAGTATGACACCACCTCTTACTACTTGTATACGCATAGTATTAAGTAATAGGTGTAACGTGAAAGCTTTTAAGAATGCAAAATGCCGCGCTAAATTGATTATTGCGACCCATGACTTTTGGGCCTTAATCGATGCGAAACGGTAGTTTCTACGCCCTCAATGAACAGCTTAACTTTTTATCGTTAAAACACGTACAACAAAGTGAAATCGTGTAGACACACGTCTCACATGTCTATGGTAGGCGTAAAATGATTAATCGCATCATTATTGGAAGAAAGCTTTTGATGTCGACCTAGATTTAGAAGCGTCTGTAGAGTTTAATAAATCGGATATGACAGCAATTGTCGGTTACGAGTAAAAATAATCAGCATTACTATGTTTAATAAATCGGATATGACAGCAATTGTCGGTTACGAGTAAAAATAATCAGCATTATAGTAATGCTGATTATTTTTACTCGTAACCTAGATTTAGAAGCGTCTGTAGAGTTTAATAAATCGGATATGACAGCAATTGTCGGTTACGAGTAAAAATAATCAGCATTACTATGTTTAATAAATCGGATATGACAGCAATTGTCGGTTACGAGTAAAAATAATCAGCATTACCATGATCATCAGTACTTATCAATCTTGCTAGATATCGTCGAAATGACGAATGCTCAAAAATATGTCTAAGACTTGGGCAAGATATTCGTGAAGAAATTCTTCCGAAACAGCTTTATAATTTTTTTGATTCCAAAAATTACACTGCATGCAGGAATTAATGCAGGAAATCTAAGCAAATATAACGATGGTTTGGAGCTAGTAAATATATAAATAAGATTTTGTAATGGAAGTCTGTCCCAGAAAGATTGAAAATGAATTCCTTTGATGCGCAAATGGGAAATTTTATATCCGACCAAAGAAATATTACGGATGATTATAATTTTAATCAAACGCGGGATCAGATTTAAAGGAACTCTCTAATCCGTGGAACTGAATGGGGGCGAAACGTCGGACTCTTCAAAACTATAAGTGTTTGATAAAAAAATATTTCAAAAATTAATTTGACTCCATGGAGGTCTCTTATGCCATGCAATCTGGTCTGACTACTTTTAACGTCTACATGATCAAATCTACCCGCGACTCCTATTCCCATATCATAACCAAACCGCACATTCAGCATCTGAAGTCTGCACTCTCACTAACTGCACAATATTCGAAAACATAGCGATTGCTTTACACCGGTGTTCGGTATTTGATCCAAGATGACTGAATTTATTGACTCTTAATTGTGGACCGATACTTATCTTACTTATCTGATGCCTCATCATGTTCTCATGCTAGCACAACAATTTTGGCCCAGTAAACAAGATGTCCTGTTGCTGATAGGTTAGAGGCTCAGTGTGGACGGCCGATGGCACCCGTAGGTACTAACCCTCCCCCACCATGGTTCAAGCCTTGTCGTGGCGGTGGGGCTTAGTAGTCTGGGGTGAACCCAGGCGAAGCCAATTGAACCAAGGGGGATCTTTGCACCCCTCTTATAAGAAGAGGGGGCTTCAAGATCAGGAGGAGGAATCGTTCCCGGTACCTTTATACCGGTTCTTATAAGAAGAGGAGACCTAAGAGCAACAGGAGGTGGCGCTTCTGCGCACGGGGCATGGGGCGAGGATGGGAACCTCACCCCATTGCACTGTTCCAAAATCGGTGGGGTTGTCCTATAGTGCTGGCAACCCCATCTGTGGAGGTGGAGTTGGTCCCTTAGAGGGCTGACTTGCCGTCGAGGTGCCCTGATGATTGTTGTTCCGGGGCACCTCACCAAGGGCAGCACTGATGGCACTCGCGGTTGTTTTTGTGGGTATTCGGCACTATCATGTGCCGCGAGTCCCACACACTACTGGACCCGACCCAGAGCCAGTGAAGGCGCGTAAATGCGTTTCCCCGCATCAAAAAAAAAAAAAAAAAAAGATACTAACCCTCGATCGATTATTAAATCGATTACTAACCCTTGATCGATTATTAAATCGATTACGAACCCTCGATCGATTATTAAATCGATTACTAACCCTTGATCGATTATTAAATCGATTACTAACCCTCGATCGATTATTACATCGATTACTAACCCTCGATCGATTATCAAATCGATTACTAACCCTCGATCGATTATTAAATCGATTACTAACCCTCGATCGATTTGCGAGTCACTCATATGTGTGACATACATGACGTGTCTATCACCAGGAGGGATCTCTAGCAAAATTATAAAAATAAGAAAAAACCTTAATGAGTAATCTTTTTGTAAGTAAATGTAGAAAGACGCAAATAATAATCATTTCCTTGCCAAGTTGTTTTCCTTCTTGATTTTGTTCCGGTTATATTTATTTATATACATCGGATACATTTTCAGCCTCAACAAAGATTGTACTTTACTAAGTACAGTTTTTTGGTACTCTGATTATTATTTTTAGTACATATACTAAAAGTAATACTTGCGTACGGACCACGGACGGTCTTCGATCTTTTACATATCTTCCGCGAGAATGTCGCGCTTAGCGTGAACTGAGAGACTTCGGGGGAGCCCAACCGGAGTGGTAAAAATTCTGTACAACGTCTGGTCACCATGTATGAAGTGTTGTCATTTAATCAGGTAATTTGACCACTCGTTCGAGAGTAAATCAGAAAACTGTGTATCAGAATCAAACCACTATTAGAGTCTATTGCTTAAGAACGAACATGACTTTGAAGAAAAAAGTGCGTGTGAGACCTTAGCATTACGCTGAGTTTATTTAACATCATTTTATTACTAATATTATTTTCATGTCTCGGAACTTAAATATATTTCAATAAGAATGAACATTACAAATTATCATTAGACTTAATAGACAATTGGCAATTCAAACTATTAGTAAGAAAAAATAAAAAGTAATGTATTTCAATAAATGTTCATCCTCAATTGTATGTACAGTGTAAAATTGCTTAACATTGTAGCCAGACTTAAAAAGGGGAGGATGCAGGATACGCTCAGCGAAAGTGACGCTATTACTTTAAGAGCCAATCGCACACGTGTTGGGTTCCCGAAGGTCTTTGCTTTTTCTTTTACTTGAATGGAGATAATGCTTTTTTGTTGTACCCTTTAGCCCTTTTAACTTCAAGTTATCCGAGACAGATATTCGTAATTTTTTCATGTGTCCACAAGCAGTTTCGACGTGACCGTATCTGTATATTTTGTGTACTTTTAATATGTTTGTACATATGACATCTCTAAATACTTTGTACGTATGGGTGTCTCGTGTAAAATGTGGGAACGTATAAAGATACAGATACAGAGTAGCTTGTTTAATGGAAAAAAATAATATATACAAACAGTTCATAGATGATGTTGAACAATAGACTTAACATAGTTCGCTATGCACAACGTAATGTTTTTTTTTTTCGGAGGGACCTAATACTGGTTGGCGGCACTAGTCCAGCCTCAACAGTTCGGCTGCATACGAAGACTTTTTTGTCTTCAGGTTACGTAAGGTTTTGTTACATGAATAGGATTTAAACATATTTGGGTTAGCTTCCACAAGATATAATCTACTAAAAAAGATATCAATAAAGTAAAATTATAAGAGAGAGAAGAAAAATGAGAGAGAGAAGAGAGAAGAGAGGAGAGAGAGAGAGAAGAGAGAGAGAGCAATCATTTGTACTATACTAAATAATATAATAAAATTTATGCTAATAATATAAAGCCAAACATTTTGTTGTTCTTCGAACGCGCTAATCTTAGGAACCACTTTTCCGAATTGAAAACTTTTCTTTGTGTTGAATAGTCAATTTGTCGAGGAATGCTATTGGCTGTACACTTTATTTTTCGGAGGAACTACTACTGGTTGGCGGCGCTTGTCCAGCCTTAACAGTTCGACTGACTATTGGCTCTACACCACGACTAATATAACAAAAAATACACGTGACTAATATAACAAAAAATATACCGCCACCTTATGCATATTGTATGTATAAATAGGAATAAATACAAACTACCTTTATATAGAGGTAAAGTCTTGTTTATTTGTAGTGTTCGGCACCTGTTCATGTAAATTCCTTCACAACAATAAGCTGCACTGCTTTAGTTATTGCTCTGAGGCTACGGTGTTTTGAAGTGTCTAGTCGTACCTAGGATATGTTTTATAATGAATCAATAATTTTTATTTTCGAAGATATACGAATTATAATAATTTCATTGTATAGATAGCAAGCGACTCGCCCTGGTTGTTTCGTCAGTAAATATTAGGCAGAATGAAGCCATTTCAGAAATACAACGTAGATGTTCTATGTTCTGCCCGTTAAACTTCTCAATCTTTGAGTGTTATTTCTATCAAAGTTAGACTACTCGTCCCAGAGTATAATCCCTACAAACAGAATGAAATACAGTATTTTTTATTTTCTTTTAATAGAATAAGGGACAAACGAATGATCGGAGCCTTTTACGACTACCGACGTCCATGAAAATTCACAAAAATTACTATTACGATCCCGTGCCTCCTCCCCCCCCCAATGGGCCACCGGCTACTTACAAACCGCACAAAACGTGACACTGAACATGTCACTTTACGGCGGTATTATGTGAGCGAGAGGTACCTCCCCGGTCGTGCCGGCTCAATTCCGTTGCATAGGAGGATGTAGTGTCGTGCATTATGTATGGCACTACCTCCGCCTATGCAGCATGGCACTACCTCTTCTATATTACCAATTATCGTAAGAATAACACTTGCACTTTGACAAATTATAAACCTAGATAGAATAATAAACAATTCACTATAGTATACATTATAGATAGATTAATTTCTTTCCATAATCCTCCACTATTTGTTTACCTTGCGTTTTCACACGAACTCGCTCTCCACGCTTGATTGTTACCATGTATAGTAACGGGCGACACAAAAAAAGGACTCGTGATTAAGGCTTCAATTTCCGTGTGTTGTTAAAACCTGCATCGTCAGTTAGCGTTCGGATTACGGCGCAAAAATATATTATTTTCGACCGTTTCGAGCAATTCTGTCTACGTCCACCAATTCGCCACGTTAGGTTACACAGCTGCTAATTGAAATCCCCGCTAGTCAACTAATCCCAGACACTTTTCATTATATATTTTTCTCGTATCGAACTCTTGTTGGAGTGGTTTTAGATTTATTGAGTGGTACGTAATATATTTCTTAAAGGGGTACAATTTAGTGACAACTTGTAATTTGTTGTACCTCAAAATACACTTTTTTCGATCGCTGGTTTCCTTGGTAAAAATAAATAAGGGAAGGGAATCTTTTGAATATATGTCTGTATGCTTATCTATATGTAAATGCCTTTATTGTATTTGTATGTTGCTGGTCCGGGATTGATGCGAGTAGCAGGAGATCGGCCGCCTTGGCATTCGTTCAAAGAGGCCTATGTCCAGCAGTGGGACGATAAGGGCTGATAATAATGATGATGATGATACGCACTGGGGTTCAGAGCATGGACTTACATAAATACAAGATATAGGATTTCATACTGAATTGCCATGCTAAGGCATTTGTGAATGTAGATAAACATATTTTTTGGATAGTCAACTTTACGGATGTGATTTTCAGTCGTTTTTACAAAACAGATCGTATTTGAAGGAAGTGTGTAAGTTACGCATATTTTTTTTGCAAAGTCAACCATATGCGCATGTTTTTAAGTTGTTTTCATAACGTGCATAAATAAACTTTTTTTCCGGACCTGAACTCATGAGAAACCCTTTACAGCTACATCGGAGTGCATATGTCACATGTGCACATTTTTATACGGATGGTTATGAGGCGCTACCTTATCTTGGTATTTTTGTATTTTTTTACTATTTTTTTACTACGTATTATTTTTTCACGTTTCGTTTTAATGCTGTATATATCTAGAGATCTTTGCTATATACAAAAAAGTACTACGCTGAGTGCCTGTTTTTTCAAAAAATTACGCGAATTGTTTTATAAAAAAAGGAATAATATTTTTATGCTGTTCTAATGTAATAAAGCTTCAGCAAAACAATATTTATTTGTGGTTTTAGAAATGGAATGCATAACACTTCTTGAGAACGATGACTAACTTCACCTATTTTTATAAGTAAGCCTTACAACACCGCTTTAACAGGATTACCAAGAAATAATCTGCTCTTATTATAGTATAATCAATTTAACAACAGAGTCGCGTCAAGTGATTTGAGTTTACAATACACAAACAATCACCGGACCATTGTTCTGTTCTCTGTGTAAATTATATTAAGCGTAAAACGCTTCAGGATTGACAAGCTACTCCTTGAGAGAAGATTATCACCGTAACAACAAGTGCAACTGGTTGATGTTTTAAGTTTACGTGAATGTTACTCATTACAATAAAACTATTTTTATGTATTTTGTTGCGGTTTATTTAATTATTTACATAGCCCAACGTTTCAGAAGCTTTATCTCTCGCTTGGAGTATTTTTTCCATATTAATATGAATCTATTTGGAAATGTAATGTTTGCTTTAATATTGTTAAAACTGGCTATAAATTGTGAAGAATATTGAAACATAAAATAACGGTAGAACTCATTTTAAAGAAAATATGTGAGCTAAAATTTATGTGTAAAAGTAAAGAATTAAAATTTTCAAACCCTTAATATTATCAACCTAGCTCTAAGTCTACGATACTACTTGGTTAAACTCTAAAGGCTATTTACTGTAAATATAGCTACACTTGGCCTCTTTTAAACAGAATTAGGCAAAAAAAGATTTAACGTATACTAAATACGTACAATAGAAGATGACAATTGACGCTTCTTGGAAAAAACTCTAGATTTTACGGATTATATACTTAGTAGGAAAGGATCTGGAGACATTTTCGAAAAGATAAAATGTAGTTTTACAAAAACCATGCTTATTATAATGGAGTCGTCGAATTCAGAAGTAAGTGGCGCTAAGAGTTAGATTAATGATACCACTATGGCGCATTTAGCTCGAGAACCACAAAAACATTTACACCGCTATTTGCAGACAAGCCAACGACCTAGCCTTTTGTTTGCGGAGCTCTCGGTGTATCCGCAATGATGGCGAATGACGTCGACAGTCTATTGTGTATGCATCTTTATCATGTTTCGTGTTTTCATCAAATTGGTGAAATTTTCCTGAGTGGCTTTCAAAAGTGACAGACTTGAGGCCTCCTCATATTTTGAGGCCATTATTGAAATGAAAATTTAACGCTTAAAGTCTGTCGAGACAGCGCGCCGCTGTGGAGATATTTCGACATTTTGGGTCAAGTGATAATAAATTTTTGAGACATGCGCTTGTATTACAAAAATATGCTTAATGGTCCATCGACATGATGATGTTTTATTAAATAAGATAAAAAGATATTAATAAGATCGAGAGTTCGCTCACTCTCGATCGATGTTTCACACTATTTTATTGCTTTTTATAGTATAGAGGGGGGTAAAGGACGAGCATACGGAGCTTTTTTACGACTCCCGACGCCCATTAATATCCGCATAATTACTATGCCGATACGTTGCCCTCCTTTTTTCCTCTCCTCCAATGGGCCACAGGCTACTCGAAACGCGACACCAAATATGTCAATTTATGGCGGCATTACGTGAGCGAATGGTGCCTCCCCTTACATAATGCCACTTCCCTTACATAATGCCTTCGCGTGGCGACTATCATCTTTATTGCCATGGTGAATAACGAGGAATTGCTCCACTTCCTTGAGTGATTAATCTTTTCTAATGAACTCCGAATGTGTTCTTAGTATTTTTTATAATTCATCATTTGGGTTGAATGAGCTATTGGCGCTTGCCTCCCATTGAATTTCATGTAACCATGGGTGCAATACGTAAATGGGGTACTGTAAGAGGTAGTGCCATGCTATTTTGTACAGCCTTCCAATCGAATTGCCGTCACGGCCGAGCAGTCTCGCACACATGGTAACTCCGCGAGGCTTCAGCGGTGATGGCCGTTTCGAGTAGGGAGTTCCAGCACATCAGAGGGTAAGAGGGAAAGTTGACCACATGCCTGCATTACAATTATACGGATGCTTGTGGGAGTGATCAAGAGCTTCTGACTGCTTGTTTGCTCCTTTATACTATAGAAAAATATGCATGCCATCATATCGGGATACCGACTGGGATTAAGCATTGATACGAGTGCCATATGTTTAGTGCCATTTAAATGGGCATAGATGCAATATTGCAATATATATATGCAATATTTATAGGCCTGCAGTTTTGTTTAATGTTATGTGCCATATTATGTGTCTAATTAATAGATAAAGTAGCTTCTTAAGTATAATGTTGTTAATGTGTAACAGTTTGGTAAAAGTGCCATGCTGCATTGCAGCTGAATTAGAATAGCACGACCGAGGAGGTACCTCTCGGTCACATGATACCGGCGTAAAGTGACATCTTCGGCGTAAAGTCGCTTTTCGTGTGGCTTGTGAGTAGCTGTTGGCCCATTGTGAGAGATGAAAAGTAGGGCAACGCATGGGCATATAACATTAACAAATGTTCATGTGCGTCGGTAGTCGTAAAAAGGCTCCGATTTCTCGTTTGTCCTCCTAATAAATAAATGGAATTTATTTATTACGTAATTTACATTTAAGAATTTTCTAGAATTGTTTACTTCCTGGAAAGTTATAATAAGAATTGTATGATTGATTCCAATAAGTGTGAGATCATGGTTTTGTAACGGGAAATTATTGCAATTTACGCATTAAACTAATTGACGTATTTCTGTGAAACTCATGTTCATGGTGATCATTCTTACCCAAACCAACCTTCACTAAATAATTAGCCATTACAAATATATTTTGTAAAAGTTAAGATGTAGATTTAAACTTCCTTCACTAATAATTAGCCATTACAAATATATTTTGTAAAAGTTAAGATGTAGATTTAAACTTCCTTCACTAATAATAAGCCATTACAAATATATTCTGTAAAAGTTAAGATGTTGATTTAAACTTCCTTCACTAATAATTAGCCATTACAAATATATTTTGTAAAAGTTAAGATGTAGATTTAAACTTCCTTCACTAAATAATTAGCCATTACAAATATATTTTGTAAAAGTTAGGATGTAGATTTAAACTTCCTTCACTAAATAATTAGCCATTACAAATATATTTTGTAAAAGTTAAGATGTTGATTTGGACAACCAAATCTATTTTTTTTAACTTACAAAAGTTACAACCGAAAAACTTTATCTATCTAACATACCTTCTAATACATAAATCTAATAAAATCACATATCACGATGTTGGTCTAAGCTCAGAAACGCCGAATGAATTGTACGTACACAGCAACACGTGGCCCGGTCATAGAGAATATTTAGAATAAACTAGCGAGCCACCCTAGTTTCACCCGTATATAAATTACAAACTTCTTCAGGAATTTCTTTATACATAAGTGAAAATACATTTAGTAGATTTAGAGGAAATAGTTTACATTTTACTTAGTTTTATGATAAGTGTATGTAGAGATCACTAATTAACCATGACATTTTTTTAAATGGAAATATCTACTGTAGACCAGGGACCGGAAACGCTTACCCTTAAAGGGGTATTTGATTGAGTATTTTGTAGACTTGTTTTCAAATACCTCATCAATCCTATAATTCAATCGTCGACTTAGCCTAGCTAAAGTGTAATCGATGGAGTTAATTCCGGTAAGCACGAACCGAATACGAAAACCCCACTGTATTCATAGGTTTTTTAATAGAAATAGAAAGAAATCATGCACGGAAAAGATTATATTTTGGTATATATATTTATACATAGTATATCATTGGGTATTTAATATAATTGGGTAAGCGTATGCGCATAAGAAGTAGGTAACCTTATTCAAAACGGTTTCCACATCGAAAGACAGACACTTTCATTACCTTTTCATTTGGGTAAGACATCAATAGGGTGTCCCTAAAATAGGCTTAATAAAAAAAAGGGCTTTTCCGGTCCCTGCTGTAGACACGTTGCAAAATGTTGACTTTGCTATACAAACTCAAACGTATTTTACGCATCACACACAGAAACTTACAAGAGTTAACAGTCTGTTGCATAACATGGGGTGCTTGTACAAAAACATGCCTCGCGTGAGGCAAAATAAAAAGCAACAACAAAAAAAAGGGGCAAACTGAGTGAGTTTGACGCGAATTGTTCCTTTTCTCTATTTGTTCCCGGCAACAGAAATCTATTGAAGTATGCAAAACAATGTTCAAAGGTTTGTTTTATTTTTGATGACACAAAAACAAGAACCCTGTAATACTCGACGACTTCATGTCACAAGAACAAAACTAACATAATATACTCGATGGCCTTCCCGGGGGCGGCATGAGTCGGTACCCGTCGCTGAATGTACCGCCTCCTATAGTTATGCTGTCGTGTTTCGTGCGGTTTACAAGTGTCCGGTAACCTTTCACAAAGGACATGTACTATGACGATACGAATCGTAGGACTGGAGTTACACGGGTCAAACCACGGGGTGATGCTATTGGTTGATACCACATAGGACTTGAGAGGGACTCTTCCAGATGCACCATTCTGATGGGTCTACAATAGAACATAGTCTACAATACAAAATAAAATTTAGTTTTAAAAATAAAATTTTATTTTTGCATTCTTCGGCATTCCATTAAAGCTTAGATTAAAAAAATAAACAAACCAAGTGCTAAATAACCACTCTCGCTTCTCTACTTTAAAGTGGTTTGAAAGGAAGGAGAGATACGACGTCGCTTATCTATACTTATTATCAGAGGTGGCGGGTTCGAATCATCACGAGGTCATGAATGGTTATACTATGTATTATAATATATAATTCTGTAATAAAAAACTTAAATATATATTTCTTACATTTATAAAAATATGAATTAAATTGTATATATATAGTTACGTATATATATATATATCTATATCTATATCTAGTACAAGTAACACAAATTCTTATGGCACTTAGCACGGGACTAGGCTAACTGGGTGTGACAAGTCCACAGATATAAGAAGATGTATAGCCGGGACAATGACTCAGAACTTAAGACGTATGTAAGTAAATTCCATTATAATTATGTAATTATTACGTTTCTAAGAAATTATAAATAGTTGCCCTATTTTTTATATATTATAATAATTATTTCAGACAATTCTTATTTATACATTATTTATAAAAAAGCATTTTTTAATGTCGTTATAAAAGTGATTTGCTACCGCTCATTAACATACACACAGATGTGTTATCTTCCTTCAGCTTAGCCTCAGTAAAACTATATATTTTTAGAACATTTTTGGGTACTAAACGCTTTTATTACTGTTACTATTGCTATAGATAATATATTAATAAATAAAGAATGAATATATTCGTATATCAACAGACAAATAAAAAGTTGTAATCATGTTGAAGCTTCTGTGTTGATTTTACTTTGGCAAGTGGTAATGCCACGCTGCATTGCAGCCATTTTGGACGAGGGAAGTACCGCTCGCTTACATGAAAATACGTAATGTGATAGCTATGCTGTCGCATTACGTACGGTTTGAGAGTAGCCGGTGGCCTATTGGAGAGGAGCAGACAACAATAAATGGCAAGTCTTTGGACGTTGGTAGTCGTAATGCTTCTGTTTGCTCGTTTTCCCTGTAGAAAATAAAAATAATTTTGGGAAGAGGTAATGCCACTACATCCTCCAATGTAACGGAATTGGGCCGGCACGACCGGTCAAGCACCTCTCGCTCACTTGATACCACCGTAAAGTGACATCTTCAGTGTCGCGCTTAGTGCGGTTTGTGAGTAGCCGGTGGTCCATTGGGGGAGGGGGGGTGGAATATTGTGTAATAGTTAACGCTTAACACTGAAATATATAATCTGCGTATTTTGAAACATCCACCAGCAGGCCAACAACTCGTTCTTTTGTTGTATGGGGAGACAAACGAGCATCGATGCTCGTTTGTCTCCCCATACCATACCTTTTCATGGCTACCGACTTCTATGTCTACATCGCCGATTCGCTGCCCTCCCTTCACCTCTCCCCCAATGGGCTACTCTCAAACTGCACGAAACATGACACCGAAGAAGACCTACGCCGGTATCACGTGAGCGAGAGGTACCTTCCCGGTTGAGTCGGCCCAATTCCGCTGCAGTGCAGAATGGCACTACCTCTTACAAGATATTTCGTTCGAGAATTAGAATTCGTTTCCTAACGCAATAAAAAAACATTCAGATGGTTAAGATATATTCCGAACATTTTCAAGACACTTTGGTATATATATCACTAGATGAATATTTACATTGATAAATCAGTATCTAGCAGATATCGACTGGGCCCATCAAATTGATAAATGTTTAAGACACGCGCCCCCTCCGGCCCTCTTTGTCCCCCTTCATAACCCCTCGGCACCGCCCGCGGCGGGTAATATAAAGCTACCCGCTCGAAAGCACTTTTAAGTCGTGTACGGATAATTTTTCATAGTTTATCTCGTATTTTACGGTGCGTTAATGTGAATAAGCGGTTTTTGGAAGGGTCATGATCGTTGGTGTGATATATTACGCCGTTTTGTCATGAGATCTGTCTGTAGACTATTTATTATATAAAAGAGAGAGAAACATTCATCTATACTAACAAAGCCACAAAACTGTGTTACTTACACCATCTAAAGAGAATAGTTTTCACGATTTTTCTATAGAAAAAAACTATCTTGTTTTCCATAGTGGTAGCTTGGTGTGAGGTTTGTATTGATAGTTTTTCTGTTTAATTTTTATGGCAACATAATATACACAGACTGTTCACGTTCTCACGTACGCGGGAAGAAATTTACCCAGACACCACCGGGAGGGAACAGCCAGTTTATTAAAAAAAATCACATAACACACAGATCAATTTTTTTAATAATAGATTTGCGTTCGTAGAAGTATTGTTAGTGCACTCGTCGTACAATAATTATACACATTCGTGCCTCAACATACAGCCTCAGCTCATGGAATGCTGCGGGATCAACTCGATTCGTCCCTGACTGACAGGTTCTTTTCTTATGGTATGGGGGCAAACAAGCAATCGGCGGCTTGCGACTACCGACAGCCATAAACATCCGCGTATTTATTCGGATGCGTTGCCCTCCTTTGTTTACCCCCAATAGGCCACCGGCTACACACAAACCGACACAGACAAAAAAATACTGCAGATGTTACTTTACGCCGGTGTCATGTGAGCGTGAGGTACCTCCACGGTCGTGCCGTTCACACAGATGTGTTCTTATTTCAATATTATAAAAATAAAATAAAAACATTTATTTTCAGACCGTGGTCCATATGAGTAAGTATTACAAATCAGCTTAAAAAAAACTAATGTTAGTTAGTTGTAACTTAGCAGACGCACAGAACGCTCAAAACATTGAGTTCGATGAATTTAGCAAGAGGTAGTGCCATGCTGCATTCCAGCGGAATCCGGCCGGCTCGACCGGGGAGTTGCTTCTCACTAATGAATGCGTAAAGTGACATCTACGTTGTAAAGTGACCTAAAGGTTTGTGAATGGCCGGTAGCCCATTGGGTGAGGAGGAAAGGAGGGCAAGGCATAGTATTTATGCGAATGTTCATGGGCGTCGATAGTAGTAAGCCTCCCATTGATAGTTCCCCATTGATAGATAGATAGATATAAAAAAAATCTCTCGTCGGTGCGGAACTCTCGCGAACACTTGCACTGGACCGTTTTGTTAATACATGGAGCCACAAATGAGCAACTTTTGGTAAGTGACTACCGACGCACAGAAATGTCCGCACAATAATAGGTTATTCTTACGTGTTCAATTACCCCATCCTTTCAATAAACCGCCCAGGCTCCGCTTACAAAATATACCTATGTAATTCTGAACAAATCAGCACAACGATTCAAAGGTTTTTCGATTCATTTGCCCTAGGCTGGAATTAAAACCGTCCCCGGAATTTCCTGAAGAGTTCCCGATGTCTGAGGTTAGGGTTAGGCAGGGCCTCGATTGAATGTGGTTTTGTGGCGAGGGGCCCAGTTTAGAATACTCGCTGCGGTCCGATTAAGTAAGGCGGGTTTCCCTTCTCTGGGATACGCTTAAGAACTTGATAATGAGTTAGAAATACGTGTTTTTATATAAATATACTAGATGTAGAGTCCCATTTGTTCGTAGGTATATAACGTGACTCTTTGTTATCAATGTCTGTGTGTTAAATGTCTCCACCAAAAAGAGTTCTATTTTTTATTTATAAAGCTCAGCCAGTTCTGTAAGAGGTAGTGCCATGCCGCATAGGAGGAGGTAGTGCCATGCATGGTGCACTACATCCTCCTATGCAACGGAATTGTGCCGGTACGATGGGGGAGGTACCTCTCGTTCACATGACACCGCCGTAAAGTGACACCTACGGTGTCGCCTTTCGTGCGGTATGTGAGTAGCCCATTAGGGGGGGACAGGTGAAACCCTCCGATTGCTCGTTTGTCCCCCTATACTATAAATAAAATTAAAAACAAATGTTATGAACAAGATTGATTGGAATTATTTTGTTGATTTTAATAACCACAAAGTTGCTTCATATAAAATGAATAATTTCTTTTCCACTCCTCCCCCCACACCCACTGCAGGAATTCATGAAATAAGTACTTAAGGTATTTTTTTCATAACTTTTTAATTCTTACTTCATAACAATAAGTTATTAACTTTATCCCTTTTTTAAGACGATCTCAGTGCAGTAGCCGGTCCAGGATGTATGCGAGTAGTAGGAGATCGGCCGTCTTGGCGTTCATTGAAAGAGGTCTGTGTCCAGCAGTTGACCGATAAGATCTGATAATTAATGAAAAGAAAAAAAGCTTTACCCTGGTACCATTCATTTTACGGGTTATAAAATAGTTTGACATCATTCTACATTGTCATCAAATTTTTTACCAAAATTCTACCAAATTTTCACATTAATAGTATTAGCGCCTATAACTAGTCGCACCCTACATAACTGATTTACGAAACACGAGATTTACAGTTTCGATCAGCGAAAAGATATACTTATCGATGTAAGTACTTTAGTAATCGCTTAAATTAAACGCTGTGTTCGGAAAAAATCGAAATTTGAAATAAAACCGATACAGTGGAATTTAACCATCACTAAATCCGTAAGTCCCCGACGCCGAAGACGGTAATGGTATTCGGTGACCTGCTGTACAAAGACAAAGAGCGAGTCCACTTCCTGTGGGCGTGAGTCAAAATGTTAATTTAACGGAAATTAAAGTTGTTTCCACTCGTTACCCTTTGAGCTCCACTGAATCATACCTATAGATCCGTTTTACATTGTAGAACCCTTTAGGAGTTATGGAGCAGTATTATCATCACCTACGTACAGATTTTTTTAATGGTATAGGGGGACAAACGAGAAATTGGAGCTTTTCTACGACTACCGACGCCAATATACATCAGCATAATTACTATGCCGATGCGTTGCCCTACTTTTCACCTTTATGGGTGTTGGTGGTCGTAAAAAGACTACGAATACTCATTTGCCCCCCCCCCTATTCTATAAAAAAAAAACTAATGAAACTTTCACCGTCAAATATCAGTGACACTCAAACTATCAACAACATTGAGTATCGCTTTCAATTATCCATTTTGTACTCGAAATCATGATTTAATAATGCCGTAAACGGATCACGTACAATACTCGACCGGGGCGCGTATTACTAATGCAATCGCGTCCTGCGGTCTAGACGACATACACGTGCATATTTCCGTCCTTATCCCGTAATAGGGACGTAGCGACAGTGGGAAATACGTATGCTTATCGTAACATCGGGAATTATCACAAGAGGCAGTGTAACACACTATCGAGTCGAAGACCTGGAGCCCCTGTTGGAGAGAATACCGATCTTTTTAGGTATTCACATAATTGAGCATACGAGAATGCATCATCATTGTACCACCTCGTAATAATAGCATAACTTTCATTTAAGTATTGTAAGATTCTGACTTTTGTAATCATAACTGTACTTTTGCTATTTCTTTTCTTTGTATGTTTCATACCTTTTTTATAGAATAGCGGGCGAACGACTACCGACGCACATGAACATCCACATAATTACTATGCCGATGCATATATGCTCTCCCCCCTCCCTCCAATGGGCCAACGGCTGCTGATGTCACTTTACGGCGGTATTATGTGTTACCTTAACCTTCCTATGTACATCTAGTGTTCTTTCATACACAAGGTTGTCTGGAAAAAAATGTTCACTAATCAATAAGGTCGCTTTTTGTGTGCATAACACGTCTCTTATGATAACTAATAATAATAACTAATAACTGGTTAGTAATGTTGTATTATTTTCATATTGGTTGTGTAGTTGTGTACACAACCAAAAACCATTCATTTTATTCCACTTCACGATTGTCTTGTGAGTAACTGCATGTTTTTCGGTTTACGCGGGAAAAATGCATTTATGCACCATCCAACCGGCCTTGGTTGAACCGGACAGACTGCCGCGCGCAGGTGAAAAACAGCACATGAGCAGTCGTGTTGCGGTTGGAGTTGAATGCAGTCAAATTCGGGAAAGTGACTGCCCTAAGCCATCCGTGTGTCCTTACACTAAGGTTTTACTTTCGTGTAATGAAGACATAGCACTACCTCTTGAGAATTTATATTAAAGAAATAATAAAACATAACAGCAACAACACGTCTTCACGCGATTCCCCGATGGGGCAAGCAGAGAGATCCAAGTATCCATTACAATCCGTGCATGCCTGTGCTTTACCACTTCGACATTCTCATGGATTCGAGAGTTATCTCTTCTTTGAAGCATGTCGGTAGCGAAGACCAGTAATGAAATAGTATCTTGAATGTTTATCGATTCCAACCTCGTGCCTTGTATGGATATGCTTATCGTGTTATCGGCTGTTTCCATTATCGCATTCATAACATATATCTACCTGGTGCGTACACAAGCACCGAGCAATCAAATTAGTGTACGCATCAAGGATTTACGTTATCAAGGATTTATAATCCGAACTCTGGGCTTGTCTCGTTAACTATCTAACCACTGTTGGAGTTCCCATTGCACACGATTTAATGTACGAAAACATAACTAAAAAAAATCATGTGAAATAGCGATTGAGGGTGTAACGCTTTGCCTAAGTCTTCTTCTTCCATTTTTCGAATCATGGCCTTTTTTAGGGAGCAAATTCCAGTCGCGTAATACGCTGGAGATATGCATAATACGTGTATTATATAATATTACAAAGTAGTAAATATAATACTGTAAACACACCTGGGCCTAGTAATTATAATTGCATTCGTTTTATTTATTTTGTATTTCCGTATATAACAATCATTGTATTTCTTTGTATTCGCTTAAATATGTTTTCCCGCGTCCATGTGTCATATTTGAAAAAGTTATGGTTTTCCGTGTCCGTATCCATCTGTCGTATTTGAATGAGTCATGGTTTTCCGCGTCCGCGTCCATCTAGCATATTTGAATGAGATAATGTTTTTCGCGTCCGCGTCCAGTCATGGTTTTCCGCGTCCGCGTCCATCTAGCATATTTGAATGAGATAATGTTTTTCGCGTCCGCGTCCATCTGTCGTATTTGAGTGAGTCATGGTTTTCCGCGTCCGCGTCCATCTAGCATATTTGAATGAGATAATGTTTTTCGCGTCCGCGTCCATGTGTCGTATTTGACTGAATCATGGTTTTCCGCGTCCGCGTCCATCTAGCATATTTGAATGAGATAATGTTTTACGCGTCCGCGTCCATCTGTCGTATTTGACTGAGTCATGGTTTTCCGCGTCCGTGTCCATCTGTCATATTTGAATAAGTAATGGTTTTCTGCGTCTGCGTCCATCTGTCGTATTTGTAAAGTCATACTTTTTTTTCTTTTCAAACGTACCCACATAAAACTCTTTATTATATCAGTAGGAACAGGAAGTGAGAGTTCAAGTCGTTTAGTCTTATCTGGCATATTTCCTTATAACGTTCTCCGTGGCCTATGTGAAAGTGATTCTGATCTTATGTCTGTAGTCTGAGAGAACGGAGTGCTAAGTGTCATGATCCTTACATATCTGCCTTACTTCCTTTACATTCATTACTCTTTTCATGCAAACGCTCCGGTTGTCAAGATTCTTGATACCAATGTCATATATAGATATAGATTCTCCTAACCCCGGTCCAATATCTACGTCCTTACAATATATACATACAGCTCAAGTTAGGTGTTATGTAAAAGAGATATAGCGTATTGGATATACTCAGACTTGCACACTGTCAGGAAGAAACGAGGAGACGGCTACCATCATTAAGGCTCCAATATCGTATCGACTCAAACTACATAAATGCTTGTTGCATTTATATACTTTCACTCGTCCCGATATTTATTTGTAAAAGTCTTTTTTATGATATAGGAAGACAAACTAGCAATCGCAGCCTTTTAACGATTAATGACCTTCATGACCATCAGTATAACTATGCCGATGTGTTGCCCCCCTTTCACCTCCCACACGAAACGCGACACCGTAGGTGTCACTTTACGGCGGTATCAAGTGGGCGAGAGTTACCTCCGGTCGTGCCGGCCCAATTCCAATGCACAACTATGACGACCGTACACATTGTTGTCATGCAGATGCGTTGCCCCTCCTTTCCTCCTCCCCAGCACTTCACTTTACGGTGGTGTCATGTGATCGAGAGGTACTTCCCCGGTAGTGACGGCGCAGTTCAACTGCACTACGGCATGAGACCACCGCTACTAAAGTTAAATCTGATGCAGTCAAGCACGAGTATCGTCTATCCGGTGGATCGCGGTTACCGATTTAGCTGAATTTTGGATGCTCGAGCGAACTGGCATTGGCAATTGGGATGACAATGCAAAGGTGTTAATGTCATTGAGCTTATCTGATTATGAATCAGTGGCAATAAAATATCGCATTGGTTTCCATTTGTATTTTTTTCTACATGGGGGACAAACAAACCGGAGCTGTTTGGTGCATAAGAAGTAAGGACACTATGCATTCTCTTTCTTCTCCAAGTGACAACGGAGACACGAACCGCTTCAGTTTGGTCTTCCGTGTCGTGTGAGCGAGATCTACCTCCCGTCAAGCAGGACCAATTCCTCAGCAATGCATAACGGCTCTACCTCTTACTATAATAAAGTAAAACCTGCAGTATAAGTTTGAAATAGGCTATTCGTAAAAGTTATATTACTGCTTAACTTTCAATTATAAAAAGAATTAAGCTACAAATAAATACATGCATGTGCATAGCGAATACCCCAGGAACCCCCGATCACATATAATCAGGTGATTCTAAAGCTCTTTACCATAGTATACTCTAGTATAATAAACTAGAGAACGTTAATAATAATAATATCTGTGGACTTATCGCACCACGTTAATCCGGCACTACGCTAAATATTACAATATTACAGACATACGTATATTGTATATTCTTTTTTTTTTAAATATAATACGTATAAAAAAATCCACGGCGTAGGCGGGATTCGAACCCGCGACCTCTGGCGTAACACGCGGACTAACCGTTACCAACCGAGCCGGCCGGTTGTCATATGTACCTATATATCATGTACATCTGTATAGGAAACGATTACTTCGCATTTATTTATCACAATGTCATCGAAATATCTTTACAAATACGATAAATGTTGTTACACAAGAACTTAGGCAAAAGGAAATAATTGTGTCATTGTACAAATGTTTTATTGTACAAACTAGTATAGGTAGATAAAATTAATTCAGAAACGAAACGTATAATTTCGCATGTCATTAGCCCGTTTTAAATACTACACAATACTATGGTCACCGTAGCGTCTCTGTTTTGTTTACCGACACCATGCGGAGGAAGGTGCAGACGGATTCACATTCGACTAAATATCTGCCCTCCTATCAATGGCCCAAATGTGTTAACTTTTAACGTATTAACGCATTCAGTAATTTGTAGGATAATTTGGTAGAAAGTACTCATTTTATTACATAATTTGGATGAGAACGGAATGAATATCCTACTGCAGTGATGGAATTATGGAAATGACGCACGCGAGGAGGTGTATAACGTTAACAAAAAAAAAAAAACAATATATTTTTTTAGTTATGAAAAGTTTTTTTCAGTACTAGTAGATATACTAGCTGCATCTCGCGGTTTCCCCTGCCTAAGTTTAAAGTCCGCGGAATTGTCAGGATTAAAAGTTGAAATATATTTCGCGATCGATTCTCACAACTACTGAATATACACAGAAAATTACATACAGACCAATGAAGCCAAGTCGCTTTGGAAGAGTTTCGATACACGCTATAATACAACAACTTTATTAGATTTATTTCATTTCAAACATTGCATTTTATTCGAGTTGTAAAGACAAGACACTTTTGTTCGCCTCAGCCGGCTCGTGACTACGGCTGGTGTAACCCGGCCGACACGTCGAGCAAAGGTATTTATAAGGTTAAAAATCCGGTTACTAAGCAATTATTTATCGTATTTACGACCCGTAAAGTAACCACAAAATACAGTAATAAACTCGAAAGTCTCAATCGATTATTAGCCTATTATTATTATTATTAAACCATCTAATAATGTTTACTGGACGCTTGGTGATTTTCGCTCAGTCTTATAGTAATACGGATTACAAATCACTGATCATTCAATAAGATTCTAGTGAAGGTGAAGCCTGTGTTACAGGAGACAATATGAGGGTTGGGTGCGATTAGTAAGAGATACGCCGTCTGGGCGTTGTACTAATGAACGCCCCGACGCGTGCATCCAGTACTAGTTGACGTGCGATGACCATGGTAAGGGAGAAGCACTTCTCTTTTTTGAAGACCGATTGGCGCTGTGGTATCGGAGTGGTTGCATACCCCCCAGGCTTTATATAGAGGATATAATATACAGTCATAAGAAGTATAAATAAATGTCTTGAATATATAAAAAAAAAAATCTTAAATCAATAAATATATTTCCATTGTCTGGTACCTGAAACACAAGTCCTTCATACTTATATGTGTTGATGCCTACGTCAGGATGACACATGGAGGGCTATAACACATCACTGAGGTACACACCCAGGGCGTCCTCTGTCTCCTGGCCTTCGGGGCCTTACTGAATTTGGTGTGTAATCACAATACAGACTATGTAAATATCTTAACAGATATGCAACACTTCATGTACTTAGGGCTTGCCTAGTGTGATGGTGATAAGCACACACATAGATACAAGTAAAAAAAAAACCTCTCGTACAAAGTAAACGATAAAAGCGTGTACCTATATAGGCGCATTGAAGTAGGGATCATCTCGAGTGTAGTTAATAGATAATTTGATGCATCTATAGCTATCTATATCTATAAATAGATGATAACACTGTTAAGTTAAGCCGGCAATTGTTATTTGGACCTAAACCTCGTTAGGGTTAGGGCTTAGATAGGCTGTGGGTAGGGTGGTTAATTAAATTTCAGTCTGTCTAGTATTTCAACTATGTACAGTCAGCGCCAAAAGTAGAACAGATACAGATTTTTGAACATTGAAAATATTTGCATCCTTAATTTTTTTTTCAATATAGACCAGATAAATAAGGAAAGTTAATAAACTGAGTCGACATTTGGGCAAGTGTTTACTATACTTTAACTGGCGCCATTTGGTGACAACCGATACCCATTAATATCCACATACTTAGATGCGTTGTCTTCCAAAACCGGCCCCCCAATGGGCCACTAGCGTCACACCACACGAGAGTCTAGCCACTACTCATTATATAGGCGTCGGTATATTAGGCGGTATTGTGAATAAATATTAAGTACAAATTGGTACCCGTTTTTTTTTCGAGATTTTCAGAACAATTTTTGGATCTGGGCTCGTGGTCATGTGCAGTAAAATTACGTTAGACGCAGCTTAAAATTGATTAGTAGTTAAAATCTGCTGATCGATTTTTAATGCCGACTGTACATGTGGGTGCGTCTCTCAAACCGTTCGTGTCCAATAAACGCACAGGAAATACCTTAGGGCTGTGGCGTGTGTAAATAACAACAATATTTAGTGTTGTCAAATGCCGATGATACGTATCGATCAACATAGTGCGAATACCAGAGTACAAATCTAGCACTGTGACATGCCGGTAAATGTTATAGATTTCGATCAATGTGAAGAGAATATCACAGTCATTATTTTTAAAGTCTTTCTGTACACAGTCTGTAGTAAATTGATAGACATACTAGCCGCGCTCCGCGCTTTTGTACACATAATTTGTACATATTAACCCTATGACTATTTTACTCACAAAAACCTTTCTTAGCAGCATGTACCGTATGTTTGCGAACCCAATTCTGATATTATTATTAATAATCGCCTGAATACTTTTTAACACTGAAACAATAGAAGCATTTTGGCCAACTTGACGTGTATCATCGAAGTCTTTGTCTTGTCTGTTTTTTATTAGAAAGTATCTCTTATTTTTTACTTATCCAAAGCCAAAATATAAATTGCCACATATGACAAGTAAATTGTCTTTATAAGTATGTCAAATGCCAACCTTTTCAGAATTGATATTTAACAAATAATAACAAGAGTGCTTCTTAAGAACTCAATATATTTTCATGCCAAATTACATTATGGACGGCTGAACCGTCTTGTTGTTAAGAGGTAGGTTAACAAACCAAGGAGTTATTTACTTCTGGACGACATTTGGGATATCTGCCGGTTTTTTTCTGTATTAACGTCGATATACTTCCTGGTTTGTCAGTGGTGGTGTACAGCTGAATCTATAGGCTAAATGTTGTGTGTAATTCTTTACCTGGTTTCATAATTGGTAAAAAAATGTGTCCTTTTTAAAGTTACATTTGAAATTAGAATTCTAACTGACATAAGTGTATTTTTTTTAATTAAAAGTTTATGTGCCCCACGTCATAAAGAGTATTTTCAAATTCAAATAAAGAAAGAACACTAAAAAAACAGAGATTCATAAATTCCAAACACTAGCTGCGGTTAGCAGTTTGTGTAGGCATGTAGACAGAAATCCGTAGTGATAGACATGACTTATGTCCAGCCATAGATTGTGGCATAGGTATCTGTTTGCTGACGGCCATCTGATGTGAAATGTGCAGCTTGTCCCGGATTATTCGATGATATGTGTAGGAGCTTAGCAGTAGGAACTTGCGAAAACAGATTAAGGAGCGTATCGATTCTTGATAAAATAATTTAAAATAATAACATATTAAACGTTAAGATGATATGCCATTTTATCTTTTAACGAGAAGAGGTAGCTTTAAACATTTTTTATAAGAATTTGGCGACTAAGGCGACTAAGGCTTAACAAAAAAAATATCTCATGAGACTGATGTGAAATGACGACGGTTATCACGTCTCGTCTCTTGTCTGGAAGAGCCATGATGGACCAAGGCGATCAGATAATAGTGGATAACGCATATGTTTTATCGATACATGCGTGAGAAGTAATGTTGATAACGCATATGTTTTATCGATACATTCGTGAGAAGTAATGTTGATAACGCATATGTTTTATCGATACATGCGTGAGAAGTAATGTTGAGGCGATTCGTCTCAGTCCTTTACAATAAATAATATTTGTGGACTTATCACACCACGTTAGCCCTGTGCTAATTACCGTAAGGACTTGTGTTGTAGGCCCTATATATGACACGACATCCCTACTGGCCCTACTCTAGTTCAAAATTAAAGACTATCCGAGCTATGTTACCACTGCACTAGCTGGCCGTCAAGTTTCAGTACTAACAATATTCCATAATGCTTTATTTATAAACCCATTGTTGTATGATATAAAAGAGTTATTTTTCCGTCATCGCGTCTGTATACGCGAACTGAGTTATCTTTCATCATGCTTCATTTAACGTACATAAATCAAAGGGTTGACCCGACTCAGCTGAGAGCTATTATCAGCGATTACGTGTTTTCACGTCTCACAGCTTCACGGTAGTAAATTATGAACCGTGGCGCGGTTCTGTTACGTTTTGGACTTTATTGATGCCTTAAGTTTACGCGAATGTTACTCATTACAATATATACCGCGGTTTATTTAATTATTTAACTAGCCCGACGTTCCAGAAGCTTTACAGCAAACGGGTGGACAGTCCACCCGTGACCATGGTTGCTGGTTACCTAAACAATTGAATAAGCCGTGATAAAATCCCTAATAGTAGTTATATTGTAAAATTAAAAAAGAACAATACTTTTTTATCATAGGTAAGGTACATTGCATTCGAATGTCGCCAGTGCAATCGGGAAGTAAAGTTCAGCTAGCATATTTTTAATGCTATGCGAACGTGATCAAGCAGTTTGCAAAAGTTTGCTCGTATATTTAACAGTATAGGAGGGCAAACCAGCAGTCGGAGCCTTTTAACAACGAGGATTATTATATAACAATGATAATAATATCTGTGGACTTATCGCACCACGCTAGCCTAGCCCCATGCTAAGTATCGTAAGGACTTGTCTTATAGGTTAGTTACCTGTAACTTTTTTGAAATTGAAATTAAGAGAGAATTGAAATTAATTCCGTTGTCTAAAACTAAACGGAATTATATTCAATATTTTTTATATAATTTTTGGAAGACGTAATTCCATGCATAGTGCATTACACTACATCCTCCCATACAACGAAATCGGGCCGCAACGACAGGGTACGTCTCGCTCACATAATACCGTCTTCAGGAGGGGGGCGGGGGGCAACACATCGTCATAGTAATTATGTGGATGTTCGCGGGCGTCGGTGGTCTTAAAATGGCTCCGATTTCTCGTTTTCCCCCTGGAATCGGAAAGAAATCGGAGCCATTTTAAGACTACCGACCCCCAACTGACCTATTTAAAAAAAGAAATATATGCTTAAGAATATAATAAGAATTTTATTATACATATAGTACATATAAACATCCATATGCCCTAGGCGGGATTCGAACCCCGCGACCCCCAGCGGAACACGCAGACTAACCGCCACGTTACCAACTGAGCCAGCCGGCCGTCAATTGTTATCCAACTGCTCTTCTCTCCTCCATCCTTCCAATGGACTACTCACACACCGCACGAAGCGAATCGTCGTACCAGCTCAGTTTGGTTGCAATGCAGCACGGCACTACCTACATCTTGCTAAATGGATGGATGGTGTATGAAACCTCCCTGGTAACATTCGTAAAGATTTTTTTCTCAGCGTTTTCTGCTGCATCTACAATGAGGAGTGTTTCGCGCAACTATCCGGCATATATTAGCATCGTCTTCTTTCGGTTATCGCGACAGACCTCAAACTACCACCGTCACCACCTAGATGTCCCAATATCCACAACTGTAAGCTTGAAGCGCAGCATCTTACAATGTACAACATAAACGCGCCTGCTTGCAAAGCCTCGGGGGCTTGCGAATGTCTAAGGGCGGCGGTAATCCCCAACCACTTGCTGGTTTATCACTTATCCTATACTGCAAACATATGAAAAATAACACACAAAATATTATAACGAATGACCTAATCAGCGGGTCATCAAATAACTAACCTTTAGGAAGTGGTTGTGCCATGGTGCATAGGAGGAGGTATGGTGCATGACACTACATCCCCCTATGCAACCGAATTGGGCCACACAGCCAGACAGGTACCTCTCGCTTACATAATCCGGCCGTGATTAATATCTTCAGTGTCACGTTTCGTGTGGTTTGTGAGTAGCCGGTGGCCCATTGAGGAGGATGACAGGAGGGCAACGCATCTGCGTAACAATCGTGCTTATGTCCATGGGCGTCGTTTGCCCACATATGATATAAAACAGCTAATCTTTAAGCCTGGATGTCGTTTGCCCACATATGATATAAAAAAGCTAATCTTTAAGCCTTCTCGTATTCATTACTTCGACTGCAACGAATGATGATCTTCAGCAAGAAGGTGGCTGTGCAATATACGGCTACTGGACGCCTTACGTACTTTCATAATAGATTAATAATAGCCTGTCAGTGCCGGTATTGTGATGTCAAAAGCCTTAGACAGAGGACGTTATGGCGCGCTGCATAGTTTTGATATTAAGTTATGCAGATTGCATTTCATAGCCGCATCGAGCGTCTCGATATTCTTTAGGGACCATCGATAGACTTATTATTAAAATTTTCCAAATGGCACATCATTCACTTGGGAATTATTTCATAAAATATATATCGAAATAGCACATCACTATGACTGCCACGATAGGAATATTTCGTCATAAAAGATTTTTATTGTGAAATACAGTTTGTTAATATTTTCTCAATCGGCAACGATGACAAATTACTTTATATACACTGATTAATTTTTATTAAATTGTTCTGACAACAATTACATTGCAATTTTTTTAAACACCTCTGCTATTTGTCGATGTGGTTTAACAAATAACTCTTTTATTCCTATAATTTAAAATGCTAATAAGGTTCTTCAGTTTTATCCCAATAAATATTAATGATATAATATATACTGACATACAGCGAATAGCGAAACCACTATATCTAGGAATTTAAGATTTGATATTGGGACACATTTAATGATGTAAGAAATGATTTTTAGAAATTCTATTCCTATGGGGGTGAAATATTTGGATGAAGTTTAATAACAAATTTAGGCATGTTACGCAAATGAATGAAATAATATTATATTTTATGTCACAAATAGTTAGAGATAGGTAGAAGAGTAATGTAGAAGGTTTCGTCGTGGAAGAAAAGTAATGAATTGGTGTTGTGAATAGGTTTTCCGTTATGGTTCTTAACAGAAAACACTATGATACTCACGTCC
Organism: Eumaeus atala; assembly: GCA_017140195.1. Classification (NCBI taxonomy): domain Eukaryota; kingdom Metazoa; phylum Arthropoda; class Insecta; order Lepidoptera; family Lycaenidae; genus Eumaeus; species Eumaeus atala. The sequence goes on from JAFELO010001157.1 coordinate 573,591, forward strand.
ACACCAAGTCATGTCACTCCGACTTGGCTCTATAGCAGCCATGTCTTATCGTATTTGCTAAAAGAAATTTCTAAATAAAGCATAAACCAGAACCTTTTAAATATTACCTTCCTCAAAGCCGCCGCTAACAACACTTAATACCACAAAGGGCATCTTTTCATCAAGAATATCTGGATGAGATTATCTGAAGTCACAGATCAGTAGAGCGGAGAGATAATTTTGTTACAATGGACCCGTAATTGTTTTATCCACTCTGGTTGGGCAAAGTGAAAAAGTTTTTCAGATGTCAGGACACAGGCGGCGAAATTTTTGCATTAATTTTGACATAGTAAATTATAAGTTGTCATTAAATAATGCTATCTAGGATGTTCGTGTATTTTGAACAACTTTGACTACGCAACCGTTTTCATCTCGACACTTCTTTAATCAGGAGGAATTATAATTTGGGTCTTATTACACGCAAGTAATATAATACAGAACAGTATTATTCAAAGTGTAGTATTTCTCTAATCACAACTGGATTGTGCGTAATATTTGTAAAATAATAAATAATATATGCAAAAATGAGAAGCGTTAAAAATTTAAAGCAAACAACTTATATCCAGGAAGGTCAGTCATGTTCAACTTAGACACAGCCCTGAGGTCCGTTTAAATAGTTTTGATTGTGAAACACGTGGTAATGTAATGCTGGATCGTGTCCTATCGTCCCGTCGTGAATAAAGCCAGTCTTAGTCTTATAATTCTAGTGAGTTTGTTACAACATATAACGTTACGTAAACCGTACCAAACGCGATAGCGTAGCCTTCACTTCGATCTGGTGTTACGTGAGGGTATCATTGCCAAAATCATCTGTAACGCGAAATTAGCATATTCTAATGTAAAGGTGGAATTAATTCACAATAATAACTGGTGATGTTGTGAGGACACCAAAGAATGTTGAAGTGAGCCAAGTTCATCTCATTCCGCTGTTTCTTTGTTATATGTGAAGTAATCTCTCTACAGGCAAGTCAATAATTTGCAGCTCTTAATTTGGCTCTTAAAAGCTACTTTCAGTTTTACTATCTATTAAACCTAGTCCCTAAGTTTCGGTATTAAACATAATGGGGATCTAAGTTTTAGCATTAAACTTAGTAAGTAAGAGAATAATGCCTCGAGAAGGTTTATTGTAGTTGGTAGTCTCTATGTTTGAAAAGAACAATCTCACACACTCATTTTTTTTCTTAAGGGGGAACGCATTATGCCATTTAGTTACTCCTCATAGCATTTTAATATAATTGAATGAGTTTCTACTGTATCTCAGATTGTACAGACTGGTTCCGAGTACCTTGAAGATCGGAATCGGCTTGAAGGACCATCTAAGATATACAGTCCGGGAGTGAACATAGACAATCCCTGATAAGTGAATCTATTTAAGTGTAAAATAAGTAAGGAATAGGGTAAATATGTTATATGTTTTATACGATTATCACGTTCAAACATACAAAGGTTTCCAGCATTTTTTGAAGTATAGATAATGTAAACACATTTAAGGGATTCACGACATGTGGGTAGGTTGTTTTGAAGGGTATAGTAAACCGAAAATAAAACTGAATACGTCCCTGTTAATTGCACGTACGATGTATACGAGGCCCCGTAAAAAGAACAATTAAACAGATGAACCGAGAACAAAGCTATCGTACGGGGAATTTTTCACTTCCTTTTACCTAGTGAAATCTGTAGTCTTAATAAATTCATCTAATAGGTGTCCTGCTAAACGAAATCATAGTTGGTTCTAGTGTACTGCGTAGACGCGCGCTATACTTGGCTGTGTAAGTTTACCGCGGTACCGAATATAACATAAGTGAAAGAGATAAGCTTCCTTGTAGTAACTAAATAAGTGAAAATCATCTTAGTTTTTCATAGTTGGTACAAATGATAATGACAATCTTACCTCTTATTTGCCGGTGTTATTGGTATCCGTGTGCGCCGAATTGAACAAACCAATGACATAATTTCTCATACCGTGGCCGTATATAATAATAAAATATACCGTTAAAAAATGAATCTCAGTATGAATCATTTTGAGCTAAGAATAAGAATATGTACCGTATGGGTCAAAAATGTGAGAGGACTATTTCCTCACAGGAGATGAAAACGGGCGTCTGTCTGGTTTTATTTATAGTTTTAGGAGACAAACGAGCAGTGGGAGCCTTTTGAGGACAATCATCTCCAATGGACGGCCGGAAAACAGTCCATCCATAATTGGCCGAAAAGTACATGCGGAAAACGTACACTACCTCCCTTTTCGTAGTCGGCTAAATATAAAGTATGTCTCATGGTTCACAAGAACAGAAGCACATGTAGATTGCTCCAGTCGTGCATAAATGTCGAGAGAGATTTGTTTGTTCAATTTTAATTGCTCATAAATGTTAGCGAGGCATCAATAACGTGTCTGAATGAAAAGGGGTCCGAAACCAAGACCCGGTGAAAGCCAATAACGCAGAAGTACTGGGCGCAGCCCCTTTACAAGAAGTGGATTTACAATTAATTGATCGCTATTAACTTTTTGTTTTGAAACGAAACAAAAGTATTCGAAACCATTTATTAGAGACTGAACTTTAACTTGTGTAATATAAATTATCTGGTATTAAACCATTCCAAAATTAATTACACAAAAGTTTTCGGATATAACTCAAGGCGCACCATATTCAAAAAAGTCAAAAAAATATATCATAAAGTGAGGTAACTTTTACAAAGGCTATTTGTAACAGCGTTGTAATGTTCTTTACAATACAAACACTGCGTAAAAAAATATTAAAATTGTTATTTTTGGTACCCTATAATAAATTGGTACATGACACCAGGAAGATTTTCTGACCGTTTCCTTTTGTCGCATTTTTTTTTGGCCTGCTGTACCGTCGGCGACGTGGCGTAAAACTTACAAAACAATGAAAAACTTTCGTTTTGGTATGGATATTTTCGCTCTAAATGTTTTGAAAGAAATAATTCTAATTAAAACAAAGTTACCATATTTCTGAATTTTAAGGGGGGGGGGGAATTTTTAAGGGGGGTATTTATTATCCCTTAAAATTTGTGACCAGTTTTAAAGAACATTAATAATAATAATAATAGTGTCATAGATTTTATAATGAAACTTAACGAATTTTATCGCGGTTTAATTAAGTATGTTTGCCGACTTTGTTTTTTTTGTACAGGCAGCACTTTGCGCGGACTACAGTGTGCCTGTTGACTGCGTGTCGGCCGGCCCAGCTCCTCGTCCGAGCTCCTTCCACGAGATTTCTGCACCCAAAGTAAGTAACCCTTAACGCGAAAGCTACACCTGACTTAAATCGCCTGGAAACTAGTCACTACTTGTATCCTAGCCTCTAGTGTTATTATGTTATAGGAGAAGAAACGAGCAGTCTTAACCTTTTGATTACTACTAACACCAATAAACCTTTCTCCTCCCCCTGAGTGGGTCACAGACTACTCCCAAACCGCACGAAACACCACTCCAAATTTCTCACATTACGGCGGTATCATATGAGTGAGAGGTATCCCCCGGATCGTGCCGGTTCAATTTAGCTGCGTTGCAGCATAGCTTTACCCTTTGCTAATATGGTATATAGCTTGGCATGGCCACACCAAGGCGAACGCTAAGAGAAAAGGGCGACCAGACGAACGAAGATGTTAGTATTTTCGTTTTCCTGAGTCTACATAGGAGATTCACTAGAACCTCAAGTCCTCTACTCGAGCGAATGTTGGCTAACACATTTCTTAAGTCTGTGTAGAGCTTATTAGAATTCCTTCCCTTACTGAATCCTATACCCTTTTGCTCCCTTGTATCCAAGTCCAAGTGGGGTACCTATCAGTAAATACGGTACGGGAATAGATTCCTTCCCCCTTTACCCTTCTTTTAGAAAGCCGTGGGGCTCACGCGCGCGCCTAATCGGCGGGCATCCCGTCCTTGGTCGCTGGTTGCCACTTGCTGGGCCTTCGCCGGGACTACCGGCGAACTCACCCGGTGGGGGCAGACCGCCCAGGACGACCCCGCCGTGAGGACGAGCGCGCTGGCCCCATTGGCAACCGCCCCCTTAACGAGACCTGCACAGGTCTCCCCAACGACAGCTCCATATTGATGGAGTGAGACCGCGCTGCCGCCGGAAGAGGACCACAGTCCTGAAACGGCTTCCTCTACCCCCTTGCGGGGGCATGAGATGACCCACTCGCTGTAGAGCTTAGTTCTCCTCTTCCAAACGTGGCACGGGATCAGGGTAATAATTCTCGAGCGGATTATCAAACTTCACCTACACGTCGCTTTCTCATCGGGCTATGGGGATGCGACACATCAACTAGTGGCTGAAATGTGCACATTTCGGGTATTAAGAGGTTCTCAGTATGTGGTTCAGTGATACAAGTCACTGTTCGTTTGTCTTAAAATGGCGTCATATTAATCTAACATGACGTCATACTGTTTATGGAAGGAAGGGGGAATGTGTTCTCCTTCTCGTTTGCCTCCTTACAATATAAATATAGGCGTAACTGAACTAACTTTCCATTCGAACCTGGACGTACGCTGTGGAAGCAAAGAGAAGCCCAATACAGCTTTATCGGATTGCCATGAGTGTTCGTCTGAGGAGAAGACTAGGTTTGTGGTTGAAAAGGGTCTCCGCGGTCCCGACTCTCCCGTAGATGGGAGAGATGGGACCGCGGAGTCGCTCATCCCCGACTCTGACGCGAATAAATGACTCAAGGAGCGGACCACAACTGGTATTGTGTGAACACCAAAGATATTATGCAATGAAAAAATCAGTCCAACAATAGTGGATAGTATCTCCAACAACAAGTCCTATTGTTTCAACGTTTTGTAAGATAACTCCTACACAAGTGGTAGCAATTACGTCATACAGATAAGATAAATGATACTATTACTAGTAGAACGCCACGGTTTCACCCGTGTAACTCCGGTCCTATTAGTCGTAGCGTCCAGTATAAGCTATAACCTTCCTCGATAAATCTACTATAAAACACACAAAGGATTTTTCTCTTCGGGCCAGTGGTTCCTGAACTTGTCCGTTCAAATAAACACTCTCTTCAGCTTTATATTATTGGTATAGATAATGCAATTATAACTTGTTTTCTTGACCGATTTGCGACAAAGTCAATTGCGTTCATAACAAGCCATGAGTCACGCGTGTAGGACAAGCGCACACTTATTTTTTTAATTTCATATGGAGGCAACCAAACTCGTTGTATGTATGCTACCAGGAGGACAACGCATGCATATGCATAACTATTAACGTACTTATTTCTTATACTATTGCCCTCCTTTCCACACGAAAGGCGCCACCGAAGATGCCACTTTACGACAGAATCGTGTGAGCGAGAGGTACCCCTGTGATCGTGAAGTCACAATTTCGCTGCGATGCATAGCACTACTTCTTACAAGCATATCTTTTATAAATATTGCGGCTGTTAAGTGGCGTTGGTCACCAATAGGCTCTGAATTCTCGTTTGTTCCCTTCTAAACTGAAATTAAAATTATACTCCCAAATGTCTATTTCATGATAAGTTTTTGTTACAAACCGAAACTACCTAGCGCTTGTTTATGGTCTTATATGCGGGTGTAATGGGCGAGAGGTACCTCCCGTGATGCGCAGGCCAAGGTAACCTGCAGCTCTGCCTTTTAGCAGGTATTCCTACGTTCTTACAACATAAGAACTTCCGCACGGATAATATCTATACAGAAATCCCCTTCACGCCATCACTTAAAGGCTAGCAAGCACCTCAGCGGTCTGTTTGCCAACCCAGTAATTACACTGTCTCTTACTGAAGTGTGCGGATGCATGCAGGCGTCAAAAGTTCTAAGGTTATCGGACGTCTCTTTGGCCCCCGTTCCAAGGCACATAGGGGGATACAACTGAGTCATCGCGATATCTCCGAAATGATCGATTCGGTGAATAAATTGCATAATTAATTAATTATTATTTGTTTCGCTAGTCCATATTATGTAATAATATAATTATAATGATAAACTATAAGAATAATGCGCAGTAGACAGATATCGTTTCTTTATAAACTTCAGCGTTAAGCAAGTTGCCCTTGGCGGGTGTCGGACCCGCGGCCACATGCTTTTGACATTTGACCTGACACCTGTTCTTGACGACCTTCAAAAACACTAGAGGAGCATCCTTCCGGCTTCTGAAATCAACTAAACTATATGACGTTCTTGAAATCTTAAAGTAAAAGTAAGGTAGGCGAGAGAATCAAGGAAACTTCTTTAAAAAAATATATATTTTAGGGGGACACGGTACCCACCTCCGCGGTGGTCGCGTTTCGTGCGGATTGTGAATAGCCGGTGGCACATTGCTCAACATTCTTCAATAACAAATATTTGATAAATATCGCGATACCAAAATTTGAGAAAGGATGGAAATAAACCGTACCATATGTTTGGTAATAACTAAAAATAGCGGAAACTGTCCCACACGGTGCGTCACTGTTCGTATCCTCGTTCTAAAACAGAACCAGACTGTATGAGATCAACGTATCGCATACACAGACCGATATAGAAGCGTACACTTCTGTACTGCTAGCAGTGAAATACTAAGAGTTTTTATATTTTTTTAGAATCACATAAGATCACGTCGCCATTGCCAGACATCTTGGCAACCGTATCTCAGACATAGCCCGGTGGACGCTTATTAATTATGCTTTTTTTTTAAAGCGGATTTTGGTCCGCCTCACTTTCCCACTGCTGCTACCTTTATCTTTAAGATATCGATTCTATTCGTTCTAAGGCACTCGATTACTTAGAAATTATTAAGGGGTAGTGCTGTGCTGCATTGCAGCGGAATTAGGCTGATACGAGGAGATACCTCTAGCTCATTTAATATCGCCGTCGGACATCCACGGTGTCGAGTTGTATGCGATTTGTGAGTAGACGGTGTTCCTTTGGAGAGGAGGTGTAGAGGAGGGCAACGCATCGGCATTGTAGTTATGCTGATTTTCATGGTCGTCGGTAGTCGTACAAGGTCTCCGATTGCTCGTTTGTTCCCCTATATAATAAAAAAAATCCCGACCGAGCTATTCTGACTCTCTATTCTCTTTCTTGTATTTTAATTTGTCTTCTACTTGCTATTCTATTCTATATATTTCCCGACGTGTCTTATGGTAATTGATAAAGCTGTACTGGATGCTTCCGTTGGCAAAGAACGATCAAAAAAAAGATCCCAATCGCGCTTCAGCGGACAGCACTGCAAGTACCTATGTTACAATAAATGTCAAGACGATGAATAATAAATAAAGAAATATTTATTTTGGATATAATACAACAGTGTAAAATTAGATAATATGGCTATACCAATTATTCTTTTAAAAGATAAAAAAGTTAATGGCATTCGAATGTAACAGAATATGTTTTTGTAATGATCAGCTAACCTCTGAAACTACTGGAGCTCTAAAGAATTTCCTACATAGGTGTATGTAATGTTGCTTTTTCAAACTCAAAATATAGTCCATATTTTTTTTTGTAAAAATTAACAGTATTTAAAATAACATATAAGGCGTTGCCGGTTGAGCTAGTTTAAAAAAAAAGATTCATCGTTTTACCATTTACGGAACACGAACGGTTTTAACAGTTTCATCTTTTATCTTATCATGAATGGCTGGAGATCCTGTTACGGTGGTATATGACAGTTATCTTGTGGGCGATCTAGTCGTCATTCGTCACCATGAATAGTAACTTGTTTGTTAGTTAACCGTCCAGGTGCGCCGTTAATCATTATAATTATGCTGTATTCATATGAGCTGATCATACTATAAATTATACACCTATTAATCTGGATAAGTGCAGAGACACATGATTCGCGGTCTGAGCACTTTTTAAGTAAAAGCTTTTTTAGCAAAAATCGTGGAACTCACGTCATTGTCGCGAGTGGCTTGTTACGCACTGCCGAACATAGTACGTCACACGCGATGATACCCGTACCATGATATTCGCCACGAAACGCAGCTATGCGGCGCGTGGCGCAATTACACCAGATTTGATGAACAAACATCTCGCGTTTTTCGGAGCTGGTTTTTGTAAAGTAAGACAGCACTTCTTGCTCTCCACCATAGTTCAAGCCTTGTCGTGGTTCAGTAGCCGGGGGTGATCTGAAACAGAGGTCCAACGAGGAGGTGGATGCTCTTTGGACCCTCTTATAAGAAGAGGGGACAAAACAGAAAAAAAGTGAGGCGGTGCTATTATGCACGAGGCAAGGCAATTTTTCCGGTATACCTCACCAAAGGCGACTGGTGGCACTAGGGGTGGTTTTTGTGGGTATTCGGCACTATGATGTTCCACGCATCAACAAAAAAGGTACTTCTTGCTCACCTGACACCGCCGTAAGGCGTGATGTAATTCGAATGTAAAAATATATCTTACTTACACAACAGACACTTCAAATTTCCCGCTGTATGTTTATACAAGTAACTAAGTTGATACCAGTTGAATGACTTTGTGAGTCATTCTGTAGCAACAATCTTGAGTTCTTCAAAAGGCCATCGGATACGTTTTGAATGGACGCAATCTTCAGAACGAGTCATTAATAACGCTGTAAACACTATTATTTATCTTGAATAAAGTATATGATATGTGTAAACTACTTTTATATCTTACTTGTGAAAGAATCCTAAATATTAATGTTTTAATTTTAACTTGTAATTAATTTGCTGTGATGAGTAAACAGCCTTATAATAAGTAAGACTTTTGCAAAGGCAAATAACTTTTTTTTTTGTAATAATAAGTAACTTCTCCCGGATTCATCAGAGATAGGACATTCCGAAAATTACCTGGTATCTGAACAAAGCCCGGACTTCATCACAAAGGGGGTCATTCCGGTACTACGACTCCAAAGCCTTAAACGTCGCCCAGCCTGGGCCCAGGCTAGGGAAAAGACTTGTGATATAAGCCACTAGATATAGTGTCTCCGGTCATGACCGACTCTCTCCAGGTCGACCTATAACTGGTTAGGAGAGGTCAATGTTGATAGATCAATGATCGACCAACACTGCGTCTTACCAAACCCTTATTTTAACTTGTTAGTGTTTAAATTTCAATCGTGTCTAACGTGGTCCAAGGCTAATTGTTTTACATTTAATTGTATTACCAAAACATATCTACACAATTTGAGAATACTCTGTTTCACTCATGGCCCATTGGGTGGAACGCAGACGAGGGCAACGTATCTACTTGACAATGATCGTCCAACGGCGTCAGTAGATGCCACAAACACCGATGGCTCGTTTGCCCCAACTTATGCTATAAAAAACACAATTTCCCTGTTACGGAACCTAGACTCTCACGACCGCATGAAACGCTTGCCATCGCCTCACGCTTGTGTTATGTGAGAAAAGATAATATATTTTGCAAAAATAATATTTCGTTACGTAAGTTCGACTTGTGGAGCGAACTGGCATATACGTGACGAGAGCGATACGTAAACGTTATTAAAAATAGAAACACACACACACACACACACACACACACACACACACACACACACAGACAGAGAGAGAGAGAGAGAGAGAGAGAGAGAGAGAGAGAGTTACGTTTTATATTAATGTAAAGCAAGATAGAGAGGTACACATATTTTCTTTCTATCTTCCTCTCATAGGCACTGAATTAAATAAAGATCAGTTCATACTTCTGTAATGTCATCTAAATGACAGTCGTTTTGTATAGCACAGGAGGATAAACGAACAGTCGAAGCCATTTTATGGCTACCAACGCCTATGAGCATCCGTTTATGCACATGCGATACTTTGCACCAGCCCCCAAAGCACCTTCGTCGGCTCATAGACCGCATCAAACAGGATCGCACAGGTATAACTTTACGGCGGTATTATGCGATCAAAAGGTAGTCCTCAGTCGCTGTAATGCAGATTTCAACCCGGTTCATCTCTTCCCATCTGCGGGAAAAGAGGGGGGGGTCTGTTCCCCTATCGTCTCCCTAAACCTGAAGACAAAAAGTATTCGTAGTCAGTCGAACTGTTGAGGCTGGACTAGCGCCGCCATCCATTATTAGGTCCCTCCGAAAAAAAGAAAAAACAAAACGCTGTAATGCAGCAGAGCATTACTTTTAATATGATACTTAGTTCTTACTATATTTTATGTCCTAACGAAAACAAACGTTTAATATGAACTTAATTATTCCTGTGCCAATAATGTCCGTATCGTGTGGACTCTTGAGAATTGATAGGAACGTCAATCAATCAGATATCGCCACAAATAATCTACATCAAGCGTGTAGATATTTTGGGAACACGGGAATATGCATGATTTATTATCCTATTCTTTATTGCAATGTATCAGGTTAACCGTATCAGGTTTATCACATTTTTTGGATAGTTGGTAGATGATACAGTAGTTCATTTGTTAGTTATCGCTTACTTACTTACATACTTCATAATTCTTAAAAATCCTCTCCATTAGCCAAACGTTCGGAGCAGCACCGAGGCGATTACAAGGATCGTGCGCGAGCTACCCCTACCGGTCCCATTTCCCTCTTCTGTATTTATAATTATCTGGTCTCCAAAGCATAAGTTAAGGTGAAAAAAAAATTGCTACATTAAAGACTGCTCCGGTCAATAACTGCTCCAACACGACAGACCTGCCTAACACTTGCCACCTGTTTCGTGTAGCTTGTGAGATTGCGGAGACAATCTTTTACCAGGAGAAGAAGGTGAAATATAGAGAAGAGTCATTTAGGACTGCTATAGCCGTTACAGATAAGTAATATATTTATAGGTATATTTCCATCAGTACCTACCTACCTACTAACGAACGAAAAAAAGTGAAATTATTTCATCGCACAGATTAGTAAAAGAACAATTTAAGCCGTCGGTCCTGCGCCTGATTTCTCTCCGCTCATGTCTGATTGCCGTCCTATCGGAACAGGAGAATGAGGGAACTGAGAGTACACTTGATCCTGCGCACACACTTGTGCACTATGTCCTGTGCAGTTGGCTAGTCGCTATAGAGACGGCTGCCGTGGCCGAAATTCGGCTAGGACGACATTATTATTAATGCTTTGATAATACTACATGTTTCCTTTTACACCACCTAAAAAATAAGTATATAGATGGGTCTCTTTCACTTTATATTTGTTCCAATGTGCGCCTATACTAGTCATAAGTCGTACGTACGTATTCTGATACGATGTATATATTCGCATGTCACAACGCTTGCCGATTGATCATCCAAGTGTCCGTTTGCCCTTATGCAATTAAAAACAATGATTATCCCTTCAAGGAACCCTCATCTCCTCTAGTATAATAACGTTTCCCTAAATCATGTCCGTTCGTATGGGCTTAAGCGTATCCTTTTTAAGCTCTCTGAGTCACGTTTACTTGACACAAGAATGTCCCTGTGCCGTGACGCAATCACACTCATTTGTATGAAGATCATGTACGTACTGTACAATTGAACAAAAGCGTGTATGCTACTTGTATTACGTCGACGTTTTCGATCGATGTATCACTGTTTTACTACTGGTGTTTTTTTATTTACCGCTACTGCCTGGCTAGTAAAATTTTTGAAGCAATACTTTTCTATGGATATGATTTGGACTTTAAGCTGGTGAACCCCTGATGAGCCTTATGGAAATTATTCTAACGGAAGTTGAGAAAAAATGTTGGTGGAAATAGTAAGAGAGAGAGAGAGAGAGTTATTATTGTATTAGTCGTATATTATTTATTATTCGAATATTCTTTTAGGGGCAAGAGAGAGAGGTGCGAGCATATATTGTTTTCCCTCTTCCACTTACAGGTCTCAAGCATACTCGTATTTTTTGTTGTATGTATTATATTATTGAAATTTTACTCTTTAAGAAAAGATTTAAGTCACGCGCTGAGCTTGAAACATTCACGCTCATCATAACGCTTGACGCTTTACAGTGTTTACTTTCCTTGTATACTCTTCACTTTACAATCATGTTCATTTTTAAGGAGTAGACTCCAGTCGCAAGCTGTCTCACACTTTTTTTCCAAACTTTTGGTGTTAGCAACAGATAAGAACGAGAAACGGAGGAAAATAGAGAAATTATCTGCATTTCACATAATGTACCTAAGCCCTTTCTTTTCGGGGAAACGCATTTACGCGCCTTCACTGGCCCTGGGTGGGGTCCAGTGGTATGTGGGACTCGCGGCACATGACAGTGTCGAATACCCACAAAAACCACCGCGAGTGTCATCAGTGCCGCCCTTGGTGAGGTGCCCCGGAACATTAAATCATCAAGGCACCTCAACGGCTAATCAGCCCCTTAAGGGGCCGACTCAACCTCCACAGATGGGGTTGCCCCGCACTACAGGACAACCCTACCGACTTTGGGACAGTGCAATGGGGTGAGGTACCCATCCTCGCCCCTTGCCCTGCGCGCAAAAGCGCCTCCTCCTGTTGCTCTTTGATCCCTTTTCTTAGAGGAGTGGTGCAATGATCCCCTCGGTTAAATCGGCTTCGTCTGGGTTCATCCCAGGCTACTAAGCCCCACCGCAACGACAAGGCTTGAAACATGGTGGGGACTGTACCTATGCCCTGTACCTACACTGTAATCAAACACTTGGGAAAAATACACATGATCTGACATGATCTGACATGATCTGACATGATCTGACATGATCTGACATGATCTGACGACGAATTTTAATCATTACCTTAGATGTGACGTTATTTCATTTCATCGATGTTCAAATCACAGCAAGAACAACAACACATCTTCACGTCAGGTACAGTGTACAGAGTTCCTAAATACTTTAAAAATTATTCTCTGGTCTGTCTGGATTAAAATGAACGCTCTTGCCAAACGGCCCATGTCCGAATTTCAACTGTACTGCCTTTATCTCACTAAATATTAAACTCGTCATATCCAATGTCACATATATATGAGTTAAATTTTGAACGTGCCCACAATTTTTTTTGTTAGTAAATGCTTTGGTAGCTAAATTGTTGATAGTCACGTTTGCTCTTGTGTCGTTTCATAACTTTACAGATGTCGCTTTTACTGGGTATAAGTTATGATATTTTATTTGTGTCAATTCAATTACCTGTATGTAAAATTGAATACGACTGGCAGTGGTTCGTTTTTCCTGGTAATAATCACCAGGAAAAACGAACCATATAGATAGCCTTCTTGAATAGTAGAGATTCGTATAAATTAATACATGGATTGGTTACTTTGTCTGTAATGCAGGGGTAGCCAACTAGTCGTACGCGATCCATGCTCGAGCAGAATGGTAGAAAAGGCAAAAAAAAAAAAAAAATTCTAAGCGCTCATCAATTTGACCACCACTGCAAATTTTTCTAATTTGAATTGATAATTTTCTTCCCTTTTATAGTATAGTGGCAAACAAGCAATCAGAGCCTTTTTACGACTACCGACGCCTATGAACGTCTGCATAATTACTATGCCGATGCGTCACCCTGCTTACCCCTGGGTCACCAGCTGGTGTCACTCACAATCCTCATGGAGCTCGACCCCGAAGATATTACTTCACAGCCGTATCTTGAGACCTCTTACCATATTCCGTTAATTTCTTAGTATTATATTAATTCATAGATTCATTTTTTGTAGTACAATAACACTTATTATTCTTAATAGTCATCTATGCAGTAAGTCATACAAATTAATCATCAATAATTGTATCATAAGATTGACAATGGGGGCTCGACCGTATGAGTCAATATCTGAGTCAAACATCCCTTAAAGCTACCTGATACACTTTCCGACACATAGGACATATATTTTTGTTATTTTTCTCCTAATATTTTTATATTAATAGACAGAGGTAGTACCATGCTGTATAGGCTCTGTTGAGTGTAGACAGATATTACATATACAGTGATATACTGTTGGTGCTGCTAGGTAGTATTTACTTATGGTAATGAAGATTTTTATGATAAACCTAAAATAAGAACCTATATCGGTAAAGTATATAAAATTCTTATAATATATGAAATAAAGAAGCACATAATATTAAGGTCTCTTTATTAAGAAGATTAATTCTTTGTTTTTATCACATGTTTCGTTTGCTTACTTTCATCGGCAAGTGTGAAGTCCACTTTATATGTTCTAATGTCAATAAGGGAGACTCATTGTTTGCATCTTCTTATGTCATAATAATTATGATATCAATGAGTGATTTATTATGATTCAAGAGCCCGTGAATGCAGTACCTATTTTTTATTTGCAAAATAAAGTAAAGTCTGGTATTCACGGGTATGAAATATTCTTAGAACTCGCATGCCTTTCAAAAAGTTTGAAAGATACTATTGTTAAACTTTGAACCTTTTCCATATGTATACAAAAGAAGACAGGTTTGTCTTTCAGAGCCATTCTGACTGCCTATTAAGCTGCTCATACACAGTGTTTCATTCATTTACCCTATAATCCCAATTGGCTACAAGTTACTCACAATCCTTCTTATTGGACAAAGGACTTGAAAGGAGGTAGTGCCATGCATAGTGCATGACAGTACCTCCTCCTATGCAACGGAATTGGGCCGTTACGACCGGGGAGGTGCCTCTCGCTCACATAATACCGCTGTAAATGACAGCTTCAGTGTCGCGTTTCGCGTGGTTTGTGAGTAAAGTGATATCTGAGTGTCGCGTTTCGAGCGGTTTGTGAGTATCCGGTGACATATTGGGAGGGGGGGAAGGAGGCATCGGCATAGTAATTTAGTACTCATGGACATCGCATTCAATAAAAAAGACGGATAAGTTAACGACTACGATGACGATGGCAATGATTGGACATCTCTATTGGGTCAAGTATAAGTTAGTTCGAATTATGAATAATACTACGACAAGTCTAACAGTTATGAATAATACTACGACAAGTCTAACAGTTATGAATAATACTACGACAAGTCTAACAGTTATGAATAATACTACGACAAGTCTAACGGTTATGAATAATACTACGACAAGTCTAACAGTTATGAATAATACTATGACAAGTCTAACAGTTATGAATAATAGCTAGGAAACCCCTCGCATATCTTCAGTGTAATGTCATTGTTATGCCCTAGTGACCACCTGCCAGGCAAAGTGCGTCATATCTAAATTGGTTAAAATTAATCGATATGTTGAAACAACGATATTTTTTCTTAAAATAATAGATAAATATTTTTAAACACTATACTTTCGATTTTCGATATTTATTTAGAAGTATCTAATTCGATAGTTCTTAATGCAGTTACTAGTTAATATAGTAACTGGTTACTTAAGTATAATTTATCCTATAGTTCGTCTGTGATTGGCATATATGTACTTTTATTTTTCGATAAATATAACATATATATCTTATATTAATAAATACAGGTCTCAAAAGAATCTGCACAATATTTATCGATATGTTGTCTTAATTTTTCCATCCCTAGTCATGTCTGCTTCGATATAGCCTTCAATCGTGACGGCAATGTGACGTATTCAACGCATCGTGTGAATGAAACTAGGGAAGCCATAAAATTCTAATATTACATGAATCATCCAATCAAGGTTTTAACTTTATAACATAATGGGGTTAATTGCGTTTTGAAACTTTACGAGTTTAAATAGTAATAGTGAGTAAGTAGCGGAGGGAGTGTGGTATTAGGCTGATGATGATCGATGGTGAATACACAGGCGCGAAAATGTTCTCTCTCGTAGCCAAATTTCGGGTACGCTGCTCTATACGTAATGCATAGAACACATTGTCAATGCACAACAGTCTTTTCCTTCATTCCCATATTCGTCAGGTCAACAGTCTGACATGGCCCAAGAGGAGTAGAGAGTGCGGTTCCTCGAGGCAAGTGGGTGTAGCCGCTATCTGTTACTGAAGAACCTCAACTACACTTTCTTATCCCACCTGAGACTTGTGTCTGAGTCACTGAATCAACATGCCCTCCATCAGACCACGAAACACTCAAATGTGTGAGAACATCAGTCGCCTGATTCTTTCATGAGATAGGGGCATCTATAAGACTAGACTTCTTACATTACATACGCGTTGCCGGCCTTTAAGGATGCCCTTTTCTTGACGACCTCTGAGTCGTATCGGAATTATTAACAATTCAAGGATTTTAAATTAAGGCTCTGTTAGTAACGTGGCGGTTAGTCCGCGTGTTACTCCGAAGAGTGCGGTATATATATATATATATATATATATATATATATATATGTATGTATGTAGTTTTTTTTTACCAAGTTTAGACTAAGCATATCAAATATCGTCGTAGTACCGTCCACACGAGAGTTTTTTGTAAAACCTTTTAAAATGTCGTTGCAACGGAATATTCCATGGCGTTTTTTTAAAAGCACCGTCATGAGCGCCTATACGTTCCATTTCAGAGCTTTTTTTACGCGCTTCGAATGCGGTTCATAGATATGAGAAAGTAGCTCTCACATCAAACACCTACGTTATTTCGGATTTTAAATATTTCTAGAAGGAATTTATACTGTTGCTTTTGGAGTAAATGCATTTGATTATTTTTAAAATTTTAAGATGACATATTTAAAAAGCACCAATATTAACAAAGTTTAATTTAGCTGTGAACTACGCAAATAAAATATCACATTTACATTTCTGAGGGTTGAAACGAAAAACTAACATAAGTTTAACACGTTCCTTACGTAAGGATAGCGTATTTTAGTATTCTACGCCACTTTTAGTTTGTTGCATTAAAAAAGAAATGTAGTGTCCATAGCCTAGAAATAGCAGGTAAAACAGGATCTAAATATTCGTGCATCAGAAAATTGCGGGATTGTGTCTAATGTCGTACAACTCTTGGAAATCAGTTTCTATAGTTGAGCCACGTATGCAGGAGTCAACTCAACTGGTCGACACGCAGTGCACGTGTGCCGAGGCAAGTGCACTCTCTATTCCCTTACTGTGCCTATTTCCTTGGTACAATTGGAGAGAAAACAGCTTAACGTGCTCTTTTTTACAAGCATACCGACTCACAACAATAAAAAATATACTAGCTCTATTTTTACGCGGAAATGTTTAAACTACCCCCATTATGCGTCATACTAGGTTGGGGAATCTCCTTAATAGCCAGGTTATATTTATAGTTTATTCACAAGTCACGAACGGCCGCCACGTTTGAACTTACACGGGTCATTAGGCGGCCAAAATTGTAATCCAAAAATGAGTCACAGTTACCGGCAGCCGGGTCATGTGGCGAGCTGCTCCATGCTCCATGAGTCATGAGTGCCACAGGTGTTACGCGCACGTCATATCGATATAGGGGTGATATGCACCGATACTTGAAAATTCCTTTACGTATTATTGCTTAAGTATGTTGTTACCTACATATATTCATACATAATACAGTAAGAGGTACTTCCATGCTGCATTGCAACGGAATTGAGACGGCACGATCGAGGACGACACCTCTCGCTCACTTGATACCGCGGTGAAGTGACATGTACGGTGTCGCGTTTCGTGCGGTTTGTGAGGTGACGGTGGCCCATTGGGAGAGGGGGGAGTTGAAAAGTAGGACATCGCGTTGGCATAGTAATTATCCTGTTGGTCATGGGCATCCCCCTATACTATACCACGGTGGTAATCTTATGCACAAATGCGCATCCTGTTCTCTCATTCTCCTGTTCCGATGGTACGGCAATCCGACCGGAGACAGGCCAACGCAAGACTACAGGCTTAACGTACCCTTCGACGCTCGGGGTATTAACATCGCCAACTTCCTGACTTCGGACTGTTACTAGAAATTAAAAATCCCAACAACACTTCACCGTTCGACCCGGGACTCGAACCCAAGACTTCACGACTGTGGTAGAATAAGCTTACCACTATACCACATAGCAGCTATATATAAGTATTGAGGTACTTCCTAGCATATCATTGTGAAGTTTTGCGCAATGAGTTCAGAAATCTGCCCTCTAAAAGTTCCAAACACTCCGCTTAACTATAACTCCGGAAGTTCGCGGTATATTTATACAGAACAATATCTGATTGTGGTTATCTACGTGAAATTATGTTGGAACTACTTTATAATCATAACTTATTGAAAACTTAGTAGGACGCCCCTTAAAAGCATGCAAGTAAAATCTGCTCAGGATGTTGTTATAAAGCCAGATTTGAATAAGAGGTGGTATCTTTACTGTATTGCAATTCCAGGTAGCAGTGGACATAGCCAGGATGAAATTGGCCTGCGCATCGGCAGGTGTCTCTGATACCCGGAGATTGTAATCATTCAAATTCCAAACTCACAAAACACATTAAAACATGTGGTTGATTTCGTTATTTCCTATTTTCGAGCGTCCATTTCCATTCAATCAATTCATCAATTTCAATCAAACATATTTAAATTGGCGAAAGATTGTTCCAACATTCTGTTGCTAACACATATAGATAAAAAGGCTCATAAAAGAGTGCGCCATATTTTTATGAATCATTCTAGGTATCATCAATAGGTAAACACATGATGCATGTGAAAATTATCTACTTAGATAAAAAAAAGTATGATATTCAGATAAGTATCAGTATTTTTATTTATGAGTCACATATGACGTACAAACCCAATTGGACTTTTTCTGCAATCCTTTGCATGAGGCTTTGGTCAGACATTGGCGAAATCTTCTGCAAATTAATGGCGCCCAGCAGACGCCCAGCAGACGTCTTATTTTCTCTCATGATAGTATATGGACGTGAACGCAGTTAAAATAATTACCAGAAAAATTGTTCTCATGTTATTACATAGAAGTCGTTGGACTGTTGCTGAAATCCTTTGCGTAACGCTTTGGTCAGACTGTGGTGAAACTATCTGGAATGTAATACCGCCCAATACATGTGTTCTTTGCTCGCATGACTGGATAGTAATGTGAGTGCTGCAAGTCAATAAAAGTAGCAGACAAATTGTCCCAGGCAGTTGTAAGAAGCGATTTGTGTGTGTCTTTTTAAGTAGAATAGGGGGACAAACGAGAAATCAGAGTCCCTTTACTACTATCTACGCCCTTGAACATCCATATAATTACTGTGCCGATGCGTTGCCCTCCTTACCCCCCCCCCCCCAATGGGCTAACGGATACTCACAAACCGAACGAAACGCGACACTGGAGATATGTCACTTTACGGCGGTATTAGGCGAGCGAGAGGTACCTCCAAGGTCGAGCTGGCCCTATTTCGCTGCAAATCAGCATGACATCTCTTGCGAAACGTGTGTATCTGAAATCATTTCTTTGCCCTGGTAAAAGCGAATTATCACAAAGTTCTCAAGGAGCATACTGTTATTGGGATATAATTATATCAAGCTCCAAGACAAATTTAATTAGGTACCTTTCCCTTACACGATACCGGCGCAAGGTGACACCGCATCACAAAAGCGACCTTGGTGTCGCTTTTGTGAGTAGCCGGTGGCTCATTGGGCGGTAGGAGAAAAGAGGAGCAACGTATCGGCATAGTTATTTTGCGGATGTTCATGGGTATACAGGTACCTAACGATAACTTTGTGACAATTCGCCTCTTTTACGACTACCGAGTCGTCAAGCTCTTTTAAAAAATACATTTTAAGAGAACAATTACTTATAAAAAAAAAATTGTATATAAAGTCTACTTTGACAGTTTTTCATTATTTTAGTCGCTACCGATTCTTTAGATGACTGATAATAACTCGCGAAATTCTCGAAGTTTTTTTTATTCTACTTTTTTAGCCTACAAAGACTAAAATCTTATTTTCTCGGACGATTCTTTTATTATTTTAGAAGTAAATATCTCGCAAAGTACTATCATAATAAAAAAAAACTCCCACTTATAAGCCTCCATACCATTTACAAACACCTATCCAATACAATCCCACCCGGTTATGCTCTCACAACTTGTCATCCCCCAGTTTCATGTGTGAACTATACTACAGGAAGTAGCGTTTCATCCGCTCATCATCATCAAGCGCTACTCCTTGTAATACTACAAGCAACTGAGGGATACAAACTCCATGAGCAATTCATTCACGTCAGCGCTAAGGTCATTTTAGCTGCCGCGCGCGAGCTGCCCTCGGGGGCATGTGGGGGCATAGTCGGGGGATGTGGCACCCCGCGATCTCTCTGGATATAATGATAATCAAATTAGCTAGTATATCGGGACACATCTCTATCATTAGCGGTAGAGAGGGGGGGGGGGGCTTCAGTTTTCGACCCCAAACCTACTCGTACTCGTACCAACCTGAAGCGAAGGAAAGCCAAATAATGCTTGCCAAAATAAAGCCAAACACCTTTAAGAAGTAAACTCCTGTCAGATGTAGGATCTAATTCACATAGATTTTTTTTCGAATTTAATTAGCAATCCAGGTGACACCAGTAGTTGTGCTGGTGCGCATAGCCATTTGAAGTACAAAGCACATTATACGACACTGCAAATAATTATGACTTGCACTTTGATGTATTTTATTGTGAAATATTGTTTACTGATAAACACATAATTAGTAATGATGACAATGCACTAAAATGGTAGTAAAAATTGCCCTTATTCCAACACCAGTTATCATGTCCGATTTCCAAATACGAACTCTAACGTTAGGTGCTTAAGTTTAGATTGGGACGCAGGGTGTGCGGCAACTGAAAAACGTTTGAGGTATAAGAGTTATAAAAGAAAAATCTGATCTCTAACAGATCGTATTAATAATAATTCAGTTCAGTCTTTGGCGAAATGAAGCTGGATCATGGAAAAACTGAGCAGTTAGCGCATTTACTACAAAAAATATACGCTTTGAATTTTTACTGAATTTTTACGCACTTTTAAGTCCTATCTTGTATGAGTAATTTACGTAACACACCTATTAACTTAAGATTTCATCGTTCACGGAATAAGGTTTTTGGTAGGATTAAGTTAAAACTCAAAGTGTATGAAATCAAAAGTTGCTTTTCGCGGCTGCTACACAACAGTCAGCTGTTAAGTGATGGACGCTTAACATATATGTCGTTTCTTCGTCGTAGCAGCATTGTACAAATCGCCGTATGACATTACGGCTAGCCATTTTCAAAAACACGTCCCTTTTTTTGTGGTGGGCCAATGATTAGCTAGGATTGTCATTGAGAGACGTTCTTAAACATGGCGGCTGACGTTTTGCCAAATTGAATATCTTGAATTTAGGCAGTGATACAACTGATCGATACAATTATAAAATTAGGCCAAGTGTTTTGAGTGCAAAAAAAAAAAAAAGAATAAACCTTCAAACCTAGCTGGGCATAGCCATTGTTGTTGTCATGTCACGCCGCGAGTATTATAATTTGGTAGCTCTGTTTTTGTATATGGCAAAGCGCAATGAAATACGGCGATTTAGACATTCCGTCTGTGGCATGTGAATGCAAGCCTCTTTCACGACGGTTCTCTATTACACGCCAGAGATTTTCTCTGTTAGCAATGTAGAAATAGAACTTTTATCATAGCACTTCTATAATTGATTCAAGCAAAAGTCGGTAAACAGGTCAAGGAATACAAAATTACCTAACCCCGCACAGAACACTTAATTTACTTGACGAACCAAGCTCAAAAATATAATAATTACTTAATCAAGGTTTGCTAAGCAGTTTTGTCAATCTGAATCTGCTCAGCGTCTTTTGACATTGACTGTTCAAGACAAGCTGATGTTTGGATAATGGTATAAGGAAAAGTTTGGGCGATGTCACCTAGTGACGTCATAAGCGCAAACCAGCGAAGTGCATTAACCCACGAACTTAGATCATCACTTAGAACGTTGTGAAAGACGTATATGCGATGAATAATGCGACGGGAACGCCCACTAGTTGGAATTGCAAAATCATAGCCCTTTATTAATGGAAAAGTGTGTACTATCCTTTGTTCTAGAGGAAGGCGCCACAGATAAGCAGAAGCAACCGTATTCTTAGATTGGTTTCTGGACCTTGTGTCTACCAAGTATATGTGCCTCTGTAGCTTATTGTTTTCTTATAGGCTCACTTACTTCCATACTTGGTGCTATTTTTACATTATATCTGTCTTTTTTGAGTCCAAAAAAGATATAGATAGATTTCACAAAAAAGCTGAAAACAAGTTAATTTATACATTATTAATTTATAAAGACATCCTAAAAATTATAGTCTTCCAATCAGTGCCAGCCGGTTATATAAATGTTATAGTAAGTTAAGTTACTGTCATTGTAAAACAAGGATAAGTATATAATTATTAATCTGTATTCTTGGTCTGAGTCAGCGAGACTCAGACGGACACACTGACTGAGCTATCGTCGCAGAACCGACACTAGCAGGCCAATGAAGCCAAAATTTGGTATATACAGCGAGTACTTACGCAGCCTTTCTACGCTTTTTGTGACGCGGGACGCATTTACACGTGTCTGTTCCTTTTCGCGGCACAGTTTAGTGCCGAATACTCACTAAAATTAGCGCAAATGCCATCAGTGACATCGTAGAGGGGAATTGAAATTTTAACTCATCAGGGGACCTCGGCGGCTAGTCGGCACCCTAAGGGACCGACGCCACCTCCACAGAGAGATTGCACCGCACCACAACACTTCCCCACCTACTTCGGGTCAGTGTATTGGGATGAGGTCCCCATTCTCATCATCCGGTTACAAAGAGCAACCTCCTAGGGTTAACCCAAGGCAATCGTTTTAATACGATACCAATTTTTTAAATAAGTGTAGTGCCATGCTGCATAGGAGGATGTAATGCCATGCATGGTACTACATTACATCCTATATCATACTATGCAACGGAATTGGGCTGGTACAACCGGGGAAGTTCCTCTCGCTCACTTGACACCGGCGTAAAGTGACAGCGTCGCTGGTCGCATTTTGTGCACTTTGTGAGTAGCTGGTGGCCCATTGGGCAACGCATCTGCGTAACAATCATGCGAATGTCTATGGGCGTCGGTAGTCATCATAAGGCTCCAGTTTTTCGTAAGCCCCCTTATACTGTAAAAAATGCATATAGTGTCTTATATACGGTAATAATTATTTTTTAATATTTAAGCATAAGCAACATGCCAGTGCCCTGATGGAATCAATGATAATAAATTGTAACTTATTGCACAGCAGGCCGATGCGTAACAGCGCGTTTCTGCACAACTTGTTTGAACGATGTTGATGATCATAACGAAACAATAATGAAGGTTGTTTACACGTTACAGCCATTTCTATTTGGATGTTTACACGTTACAGCCATTTCTATTTGGATGTTTACACGTTACAGCCATTTCTATTTGGATGTTTACACGTTATAGCCATTTCTATTTGGATGTTTACACGTTATAGCCATTTCTATTTGGATGTGTAACGTAGGCAGAGTTGCCAAAAGAGACGACTCTTTTTTTTAGTTGCCTAACATAAAGCGATGTCACACCCACGTTTCTTGTTTTGGGCGTTGTGGTTTGTACGAAATTCCTACCGGAGACTTTGCTGACATTTAATAAAATTACGCATGGTCGAACAGTAACTTACCACAAGTGGCAGTCACGATTTTAACCGAAGTCACAGATAACTTTCGTAATTTACCGTCGAGCATGTTCTGTAAGCAGTCTATACTACCAAGCACCCATAATCCCAAACTACTAATATAGTAGGCAATATTGCGTTATCGAAATATTATGTAGGGTTGTAACTCTGGTATGGACTAGATTCATATATATGTAGGCACACATCTACACCTTGATTGAATATAAACTTATCATACTGACGACAATTACCCACACAGCCCGCTCTCTTGAATACAACTATACTAAACCTGGATTGAATATAAACTTATCATACTAACGACAATTACCCACACAACCCGCTCTCTTGAATACAACGATACTTCACCTGGATTGTATATAAGCTTATCATACTGACGGCAATTACCCACATAGCCCGCTCTCTTGAATACAACGATACTAAACCTGGATTGAATATAAACTTATCATACTAACGACAATTACCCACACAGCCCGCTCTCTTGAATACAACGATACTACACCTGGATTGAATATAAACTTATCATAATGACGGCAACTACCCACACAGCCCGCTCTCTTGAATACAATGATACTAAATCTGGATTGAAAAGAAACTTATCATACTGACGACAATTACCCATACAGCCCGCTCTCTTGAATACAACGATACTAAACCTGGATTGAATATAAACTTATTATATATACTGACGACAATTACCCACACAGCCCGCTCTCTTGAATACAACAATACTTTAGTATAGCTACAACGTAAACGACCTCAAAACGGCATTCGACCTAGTCGACCATCGTAATCTAACATAACGTGGAAACTCGACTCGAAAGTTTGCGTTCCCCAGCTAAAATACCGCCATTCTATAATAAGCTCTATTATTACGTGTTAGCGTTGATATTATTTTTATTACTCTTTAGACACGTGCGGAATCGGGGTATTAATGGAGTGGGTGATATACAAGAAAGCGCTCTAGTGCTTGAGAAATTAGCGTCGCTATTGATTGGCTTGATTTTTGGAAGCGCTGTAGCGCTGATCGGTTAGTTCCACCGCACGATGACTCAAGCCTCGGTAAACAGTATGCGGGGCGATGAGTCACCGTTTTACACATTCGCGTAGTGTTTGAGCTCTGTTGTCAGTCTACTGTTGGACTCGTCAAGTAAGAAGCCAGACCATTTTAGGCGTTTATATTGCAGGCTTTTTACTGCCACACGCCTAGACCTAAACAAGCTCTGACGAGATAAGGATTAACAAAAACATTACAAGAACAAGTTGATGTGAAAGTGTATTTTAGTTCTAGTTTATTTTATATGTGTGCGTGTCACAGTGAAACGGTCGATACAGTTTACCATAGTTGTGCTATTCCTGAATTCCTTTACATGTGAATGATGCCGTCGAATAAGAAACTGTTGGGCAAAATGAAGCAGATTGTGCAATGGATTTTGATGGTCCATGTAGTAAGTTAATTACAAATGTATGCGTTTATATCTAGCTAATTAGATAACTATTGATATTATATTTCATTGATACACTACTAATAAACTCTATAGTATTTGAAACACGATGAATATTGCAGAAGCCCACAGCTAAAGAATTTACAATGATGTTTGTAACCCAAATCCAATGCTATGATATCGGTATTTTAAATGTTTTCTATCATTGTTATATTTTGTTTAGTATAAGTCTATTCTAATGAATAGCTAATTTTCGACGTAGCAGCTTAACCTGAAATAAGTAAACGGTTTTTTTTGGTTATATTGTAACGGGGAAAAGGAGAAATAAATACGTAGACTGGCGACTTTGTAATGTTCCTACATGTCGTGAACACAGCTAGGCTATAACTATCTCCATCATCTTCATCTTCTATCCCAGTTTATCTACAGGTATTTTGAACGCCAAGAGGGCCGTAGATGGCAACATCAATTTGTGTGACATAGCGATATCTTTCTTTAAAGTCCCAGGTTGATGAGATTTAATCCAAGTATAACATCTCATAAGCAAGTGCGATGTATGTTGTGTCGTGCCTGCTCTAACGCAAAGAGCCTATCCTTCCCTTACATGGTTTCACTTTAAGCGAGGGGTTAGGAGTCTGAGGCCATCTGGAGCCTTCACAGACCGCAGGACGCGCAACGGTGCAGCTGCCGGTATTAGCTGTGTGTGCGTAAGAAGCACATACTTCCCAATTCGCGCAGGTGTAATTTGGTTGTAATGCAGCCATATATAATAAGATTTC
The DNA here is from genome assembly GCA_017140195.1 of Eumaeus atala. Classification (NCBI taxonomy): domain Eukaryota; kingdom Metazoa; phylum Arthropoda; class Insecta; order Lepidoptera; family Lycaenidae; genus Eumaeus; species Eumaeus atala. Next base: position 599,254 of record JAFELO010001157.1, read on the forward strand.
TTATCGATGGAGTCTTTTTATCTAAAGGACTGCCCGCTGCCATACTTGTCAGCTTGATGTGGCGTACATGGCCTCGTATTTAGCCTGCAATCCGTAATTTTGAGAGCTTCTATTCTATCTCTGTCCAAAGATTCTCTGTGCGTGACCGTTACCTACATAATGAGACCAAACATTTCGCTTGTTGCTCTAATGTTACTACAATATCAATTATAAGTTGTCCGGCTGTTGCTATAGGGCATCGAAATCGGGCTTGCATACCTGGGGACGTAACTTTAACCGGGAAGTGGATCTGATTTTACTTTCAAGATTTAACTAAATACAAACATCGAGGCAGGTGAAACTAAACTTGTAAAATAGTACCATGTAGCTAGTACAGTGACTGATTTTCGCGACCATAAACAAATAGTAAAATTGTACCTTCACGCCTATTATCCCCGAAGAGGTAGGCAGAGGTGTGCCAGTACATCTACAACTCGTAAGTCCAGTAGGTATACAAGAACACCCACGATTAGCCCATGATATCATAGATGGCAAGCCTATGGCCACTTCGGGCACATTCCACTCTCGGACAACGTAATGTATGCTCAGAATAATCTGCAAAACATTTTAACAACAGTTGCCCGATCTAGGCATCGAACCCAGGACCTCACGCGGCTAACGGTCTTAACAGGCCGCCACCCCACCCGCACCGTTACACCACAGGGGCGATTAAAAAATTGTATTTATGTATATCAAGACTATCCCTTTGCATCCACATATAGTATACAGTTTACATAAATAAATTTAAAATATTAAAAGCTTCTTCTATAAGTCTTAACCGTCTAGAGATCTTACACTAAGCAGGTTTAAAAAACAAACATATACCTCCTGCTCACGGAGTGGAAACAGCAGTAGACATTGATTAGGTCCTTCCGGCGATCCCGGGATTGACTTAACTCAGTTACGAGTTGAAAGAGCAAAGTTTACACTGGAATAGAAAAAACAATCTCTGTTCGAACACACCGATATACAGGACGAGAAACTTTAATGTTATCGAAAATTTTATTTGCTTTTTAAAAATCTAGTCGAAATAGTTTTTTGGTTTTTACATACAATTGAGTTCGTTAAATATGTTAAACTAATAAACATAATGGAGTAGAAATACTGATACAGTCTGTATGACAGTAATTTTTTTCGCTCTTTATAATTGAAAAAAAAAAGAAACAATGTCATAGTCCCAAAATATAAATTAAGACATTCACTATAGTAGAGTGAACATATGTAAAAGTTACAAATAATCCATCTTTGTTTTACTTAACATTACCAAATCGGAAAGTATCGCAAATAAAAATATTAAGAAGATGCTAGATTGCATCCTTTGTCTTAAGATACGTATTGATTCATACAATATATCCTGGTTTGTAACTTTTGTTGTAACTTCGGACAATGCCGCATCACTACACAATGGCGTAACAGATACCGGCTTAAAAAAACCAACTGTCACTTACAATTAATGTTCTTGTCACAAGGGTTTATCTTCATCTCATCCGCTTGTTTAGCGACTGTCACAAACATTCGTATTCTTCACTTTTGCTTTACATCATTTCACATAATGGAACAATGAGGTCCTCCCCTTTTTGTGATCTTTAGAAGAGAACAAATGCATATTATGTGCCCTTGTATATACTCGAGTTTAACTTGTATCTACAATTATTAAATTTCGAGTGTGAAGCACTCTTCAAAGGTGTTGAAATTTCTTTAATAATTACTTCCTTCACTGAAACACTTGTAAGGGTCTCAAGACCCTCTGCCCCTCGGGCGATTCGGACTGGCAACTTCGTAATTAAGCTCATTTCCCTTCCTCGCTTGTTTTGTCATTTGCAACAATTGTGTGTCTAATTTAGTAACGTTGGTTCACCGGTTCAGACGTACTCTTAGACAGATTGTACTAATGAATATAACGTAGTCAAACCAAAGGACCATTTGTAAATTACTTCAAGTGAAATTTGTTAGAGAAACAAAATGAAAATGGGACTATAGTTAAAGGCAATACAAATGTACGAAATCCCTTCGTAATTGAAAAGCACGTGCCGGTCTAGATATCATGAAAATAAAAAGAGAAAAAGCTTCTGGTGGTGCGGAACCTGTTTGCGGTCTATGATTTGTAGAACGTGACCAGACGTTGGTTAGTTACCGGGTAGTCCGTGTATACAGATGCAGCTACTATTTGCTTTAATTCGATTATTCAGAGCAAATACACCATTGATAACGCGCCGACAAGGTGACGGAAGATTCCGATTGTTGTATGAGATACGTGTGAGATTATTTAATGTGTGTGTCGCTGGGAATACTAATTAATGTGAACAAAAAATTACACTGTTTATATTTCATCGTGTATGATTCAGTATTCTATTTTGGGAACAGTTTTTTTAGCGTTCTATGTGAGATTATATATCTATGTCGAAGACATTTACAACTTTGATATATTTTCGTCATCATTATTATTGTGAATGCTTTTATTTCCCTGGAACTGAAAATATTTCTTGAAAATAAATGGCAAACAAGGTTTTAAGCTCTTTGATTAAACATTTGAGATTTATGGACACTACATAAATTTACTACGTAATATAATATAAATGAACTATACTTTTGTAAGATTATAATCAAACAGATGGTATAATTGTATTAAAACATCTGTTTTATCCTAGTAGAAGTAAGAGTATACCAAACATGGTGATTGTCACTGTTTGATTATCCAACTAACACTTGAAACTTTAGATAAGTAACAAACTACGTCAAAGAATTCAAATCTTGCATAAAAATAATAAGTCAGCGTTCGCATCATGTCCTAGATATCATCACCTAGAACATCTTAAAATAGAAGAAAATGTTAATAAAGTTTTGAAAAGTGGTTACATTTGGATTATCATTATTTGTAAGAGGTAGTGCCATGCTACATAGGAGGAGGTAGCGCCATGCATGGTGCATGACACTACATCCACCTATGCAACGGAATTGGGCCGACACGACCGAGGCCGTATCTCTCGCTCACTTAACATCGCCGTAAAGTGTGAGTAACCGGTAGCCCATTGCGGTGAAGGTGGAAAGGAGTGCAACACATCGGCATAATTATGCTGATGTTCATGGGCGTCAATAGGCGTTGAAAGGCTCCTATTTCTCGTCTTTCCCCCTACACTCTTAAAAAAATTATCTGTAATGAGTAAAATAATCTGTTTTACCATTGTGTTGGTTATTATATACTCGTTCGTAATTCTATTTGCCGTTACGTTTAAGATACGAGTCTTTATCTCAAATTATCTCAATATTGTGATTGTCTGTCTCATTTTTGATATGTAAATCATGCGAGTAAGGTATTATTTTCTACATATTTTGTGAGAGGTGGTACCGTGTCGTATTGCAGCTGAGTTGGGCTGGCACGAACGTGGAGGTGCCACCACTTACTCACTTACACGAGAGGACAGATATGCTGTAGTGTGTCACGGTTTATGAGCAGGTGGCTTATTAAAGGGGACGCACCTATTTCTCTTGTCCCTGAAATAATATACATAAATCTCCTTTTCAACTTTCGTTGGCGTCGTTTTCGCAACACCACGTAATCACCAGCTTACTCCCCAAGTCAAGCGTGTGTTAAGTAGTTTTACTTAAAAACCTTATTTATCAAAACAACGTAGAATTTATCGCGATTGCTGTGTGTATATTTGAGATCGATCAAAATTCGCTGAACACTTTTTTATGCGGCTGTCACCCATGAACTGAGCGTAGTGTACAATTTGTTAGTGACGATTTACAACCCGGTCGGGCCGGCAGTTGGGCATAAACCGGAGCGGATCGTTAGTCTAGCAATAAAATGACATGCTCTTTATATCACTGCCTGGAAGCGGTGTGAGTGATCAAAGAAGCATTCGGTTGTTTATGTTACGCGACACTAGCCGGCACTATTTTGAGCCGGGTGGCCAGGAGGCGTGTCTCCGGTGTTTATAAATGGCCCGCTGAGTCATGTGGCCGTCTGGAAGCTGAGTGCCCCACATCCTCCGCGGTATTACTCATAGCGGGTGAACCCGGAATTACACTTTCTCCATTGCTCATTATAATACTTGTATACGTTATCGATGGCGGTTTTTACCTCACTGCGCCAGGGTTATGTTTTTTAAGTATGAGTATTTCCTTCCTACGGTCGGTAAGTCTGATCGGGTTAATGTATTTGAGCCGGAGTGTTATCGTTTGTTTCGTACTAATTACAAACAATATGGACCATGTCAAAATTATCAACTTGAAAATTTCTGTCAAGTTTTACCTTGAACCCCGATGCCAAAGGGTGTTATAATTTTGACGTGTATGTGTGTGTGTGCATGTGTGTGTATCTGTCCGTTGCGGTGTGTCACCTAATGGGGTAAGTAAAGAGAATTAGCATCTTCGCTACAATATATTATACAATAACCATATTTGACGGTTTATGAGACTGGTCTGATCCAAATGTGTATAAGTGAAAGAGCAAACAGAAACTGCTCGCTCATAAAGATAACGTCTAGTAAGTACGTACCATGAGTCACATGTTTAAATCTTCCATTAATTAGAGCATTGATTTAGCACCGACTAACATCGTATCGTTATGAGTTTGAGATGATAAACCAATCTATGCTTGTTTATAAAGATCGTACATTAAAAACGAATGCAATCTTTATCTTATAATCCCTTAATTGAATGTCTTTACATTACGTATAAGTTTGCAGACAGTCCCGATGATGAGTGGTGGGGGGGGGGTCATGTGATGTGTCCTGTACCAGAACTGCAAAATGTTTCGCGTCTGGACATGGGGACCACAACCTGGTACACCTCTTGCCATCAGTGGGAAAAGGGGGGTAGGGTCTGTCCTCATATCGTCTCCCTAAACTGGAAGACAAAAAAGCCTTCGCTGGTCCGATGAAATGTAGGGGTCAAGACAATAGCGTCGCCAAGGTCCCTCCGAAAAAAAAATGTGAATTTTAATAATAATAAGAAATCAACATAAATGTTCCATCGTTAAAAATATACCTCAGTCCCATTTTTTGTTGGATGAGAAATTGTGGAGGAATTGATGATAATGTTCCACTTTTATGAATTCCATTCCGAACGATTGCTGTTTAAGTCCAAGCAGGATATGATCAGGGGGTAGAAATGGTACAGACCTCTACAGGAAGTCAGTAATTACTTGTAGGTACCGTCGGAATTGTACTACTATAGTTCCACCCCTATCGGGATACAATTGTACAATGGGTTAAAAGTGAACATGTGTGCTTGAGCAGAATTCAATTCGACCCCTTTCAACCCCTCCGATTCATTGGGAATATTGATTTGAATTGTAAAATAAATATTTCATCCGCCCATGAGAATAATTGAATCGCGAAAATGAATTCAACATTGTTTATTTCGATTCAGCCTTTCTGTTGTATTTTATCTGTACAAAAAGCTATTTTCGTGCGATACGATACTTTTGACCATTCCTGAAGTGTTAATGTGAATTAATTAAAGAATTAGTGTAAGATAATTATGTGTAGGAAGGAACGATATTCAGATAATGACACCACTTCCGCATGACAGTTTCCGCCCTATATTATGCTACGATTCGCCGTTTGCCAAAAAGACCAGCGACAGTCGATTGTTATTTTTTCCAATCAGAGTGACGTTGAGATGTAAAATAGGCATCATCATAGTGAATTATAATCGATCCGTAAGTACACGCAATGATTACATATGTTTTTTTTTTCATTTGTTTGGATATTGTTTAAAAGCAAAAAAATAGTTTTCCATTTAATAAATGAAAATATTAACATTAATTACTTCACTTAATCAATAAAAGTCTGAAAGTCTTCAAAAATATTTCTGTAAGTAATGGCCGTATAGAAAAACTTTGACAGTAAATAAAAGCTTATATTTATTTTGGTTTCCACTGCCGAAGTTAAAATACCTAATGAGCTTCCGTAATTTGTCTTATAAAAATGTTCTGTATAATTAAGCATAATAATGCGAAATATGCAAATAACGAAATCGCAAATCAAAACGAAGGGGGAGTGCTGCTTAATTATGTTAATATATTTCCATGCGTACGATGGAATGGAAACAATGGCGTCCAGGACTTAATGGTGAAAGTTTGAATAAAGAAGCCTCTGGTTATAACCGGTTTTTTATTTTCTCGCCCCTGTTAAATGGATACTTTTATGGTTAGTTATCAACTTAGAATTGTTTAGAATTACGACTACAGTCAAGATGCCATTTATAATTTCTGAATAGAATGTAATGTGAAAAAAAAGTGTATATTTTTAGTGAGAGATCTATGTTGCACCGCAGTCGAGTTGCTGAAAGTTTATAAAAAGCAAGCAGGTGAAGCTTGGACTAAATGTAACATCTGTACTTTGTGCTGTCTGCAACGGTATCTTGATTGTGATGCATCATCATCATTATCAGCCCTTATCGGTCCACTGCTGGACATAGGCCTACATCAATGAACGCCAAGTCGACCGATCTCTGTGATGCATGCAATTATTCAATTAATTATACTATCCAATTTAACACATATAACGTGAAAAGCTTCTGCTAATGTATCCAGAACATTATCTTTAAGGGATATTATATTGTCTTTAATAACATAGAAAGAATTTTATTGTTAAATTCTGATTACTTGTGCTGCCATGCTACTTATCGTGTTATGTATCACCCTTATATATTATGGTCATTAGTATAAAAATTACTCCAAGTATAAAGTACAATAAACGCGGGACATAAAAAATTTGGCGAACACAATTTCGCGACCCCCAGAACACATGTTATCACGTTGTGGTATTGTCAATGCAAGCACCATATCTCATAATATTCTTTATTTCCCACCCCATAAACGGAAACGATCCCCCGTAACGACGCCGCGCCGAGAGGTGGAACGTCTAACCGGCCGTTAGGGTCGCCGGGTTATGTGACCGCTGCGTTTTATGACCACTTTACTCCGCCACATAATCGACTTTGGTGATGAAGGGTATCTGCCAAAGTGATGCTCATTTTAAATGACCACTTTGCATGCCTATCCTACCTTCAAAATACCACGAATGTAACTTATCGTGGATCGTCGTTTTTCAAATTTTATGAATGATTGAGATCTTAGTTCCGATCACTGTGATGTGATGTGTGTCAATAAATCACTTTTTCCAAAAAAAAAAAAAAAAAAAAAAAAGTTTTTTTTTTGGAAAAAGTGTTGCACACTTTTTAAGAAATAGTTTACTACCTTTGAATTAATAACAACAAACATATAATAATAAAATATCTGTGCGTGAGATGTTGGTTATAGACACTAAACACCAATACTATGTTATAACCATCCAAAAAAATGTTTTAAATCGAGCAATCGGATATAATTTTTATAAGTCATAAAAAACTGAAATACTTTTTAAAAATTCTATAAATATAACAAACACAATATGAAAATAAAGGAAGGGATAGTGTCATGCTGCATAGGAGGAGGTAGTGCAGTGCACGGTGCATGACACTATATCCTCAACTGCAGCAGAATTGGGCTGACACGACTGGGGAAGTACCTCTCGTTTACTTGATATAGGCGTAAAGTGACAGCGTTGCTGTCGCGTTTCGTGCAGTTTGTGAGTAGCCGGTGGCCCATTAGGGGGAAGATAGGTGGGCAACGCATCTGCGAAACAATCATGTAAATGTCCACAGGCGTCGTTAGTCAAAAGACTCCGATTACTCGTTTGCCCCCTTATGTTATTAAAAAAAACAAACATTAGGTCACTCTGTTCCACACTTCGTGTCGGAAATACTCGCGGTTTACTTAGCTGTCGCCTAACGTTTCAGATTGGAACGGGAGGACTTAAATGACAGATGTCTTGACATTATGCAATATTAAAAGCAACCGGCGATTTATAACTATGTACTTGTTTTTTAGTTGTTCCAAGAACCAAACCGCACCTCAACACCGCAATAATCAACAGGTCAATTGCAACAATTAAACGATTATAAAACTTTGGGAAGATAATGAAACTTGTCCGATGACAAAATGTTATGTTATTTGCGTTGAAGTAGTTGTTATTATTTAATTATCTGCATCGATTACTGTAAACATATTATCTTTAACGTCACGTGTTTAAGCGCCATCGTGTAATTAATATTGAGTGCAATATCTATGTAAGCTGGCAAGCATCCTTAGCGACTATTTTGTTTTTTTTTTTTACTTCTTCTTTTAGTCTGTCATTCTAACCTAACTAAAGATCTGTGAACACAATTTGGAATTCCACGGTGATACTGTTAGTTCTGTAACTCCATTTAACATCCTCATAGTTTCTAATATGGATCGACAATTGCAGATAAGGACTTCCTTCCCTCCTGTGACGTCGTTTTTATCTATTATTATATGTTCAAGTGCATCTGCTTCTCAATAAGATACGGAATGGCGTTCGACTTTAATAAGGCACTCCAGTGTTAATGATCATTGTGTTTCCGTTGTTACAGGTTGAATTCATAGAAGCCTATTGCACACCTCGGGACACAGCGCGTCGGTCCCCACCACGCAGCCGCCGTTCACGTGAACCAAGACGATCCCCTGACACAAGATGGCGTTCTGATTCCCGTCGTCATTACGACTTCGACACGCGACGCCCATACGAATACGAGTCGAGGAGATATTTCGGACGGGAGTACGAAGCAGACTCGGGCCGGAGGCCGGCGTTCGACGCCGAATCGGCGAGACGACGTGCGGACTACGAGTCGGCGAGAAGAACAGACTTTGATCTCTCCGCTCCTGAATCCAGACGCAGTCCGGAAAGCGCCCCTGAAGGTTGCGCTGAATCACCACCGGAACCCGCGCCGTCTGCGCCTCTGAGGCAAGACAGAGAGCCCAGGCATCGTTCTCAACCATATTACGAATCAGGTGAATATTAATCATCTTTAAATTTAGAATCATTGTTGGTTTGTTTGTTTATTTATGCTCTATGGACTCTGATGGTGGGAAGTAGGGTGTTGACTCATGTCTTTAGTAGCTTTGTTAAGAATTCTCTAAAAATGCGTTTGGACAAAAATATCAACTCTCATCGGGAACATCTAGTATGTTACAAAAATAGTTTGACTGACACGTTTTCATTACAGTTTAGGTAGTATTGAAAATTTGCACTTTTTGTGACTGCGCTATAAGACACGTCAAACGACGATTTAGGTAAGATTGTGGTCGATACGGTGACATACCTCCCTACTTTCCCGCCGATGGGAAGGATGCATTATGATATTTATTTAAGACTAGCTCAAGTAACTACTGTTATCTTGGCCGAGGGGACCGAGTTTGCTCGTCCCCCCCCCCCTATCGAGGGGGCCAGCGCACGCGCGGCAGCTAAAGTACCAGTTGCGAAGACTTGACACCCACCACCTTCAGACAGTACCCGATCAATAAAATTAATAAGCAATATTTATTATCTACTTCCGCGGTGGGGAGGGGGACCATCTCCCCCTTTCGGTCCCAAAAATAATTACTATAGTGTACGCCCATAAACATCCCGGTACATTTCTTCCCATCTGCGGGAAAAGAGGGGGTTTGCCCCCCCTATCGTCTCCCTAAACCAGAAATCACAAAGTATTCGCTAGTCCGTTGAACTGTAGAGGCGAGAGCAATAGCGCCGCCAACCAGTAGTAGGTCCCTCCGAAAAATAAAAAAACTTTCCCGAAATATGGATCAATGACTTTACGTAAGGAAACTCCATGCAATCAAGTGAATAAATGTGCATTCTTAAATGACATGGTGAGTTTAAATGTTAATAGTATTCCTATTAAGTCGAATTTACCTTGTCCAGCCCAAATATAACACGTAAAAAGCGGCCGTGCAAATGAATATCTATAAATACTTATATTTATGCACGTGCACTTTGTGGTCGGTATGCAGTTGCGCGATCGTATAAATTCACATTTATGATATAAACAATGCGCGTATCTGATTACTTTATTAATTTACGAAGAAAATATTTACGTATCATCATCAGTTGTCATGTCTTTCAGTGAGAGGTAATGCCATGCTTGCTTAGCCGAATGGGGCCGGCACGACTGGGATGGTACCTCTCTCTCACATGACACCGCCATGAAGTGACAGCTATGCTGACGTTGTTCGTGTGGATTGTGCGTAGCCGGTGACCCATTTGAGGGGAGAAGGATCGAAGGGCAACGCATCTGCTTTATCCAGTTGTTTTAGCAGTCGGAGCCTTTTTTACGACTACCGACTGCCCATGAACAACCACATAATTACTATTGGCTTCTTCACCCCCCCCCCCCCACCGTGGGCAACCGGCTACTCACAAACCGCACGAAACGCGACACTGAAGATGTCACTTTACGGTGGTGTTATGTGAGCTAGAGGTACCCCCCCGGTCGTGCCGGCCCGATTACATTGCATTTGAGGATGTAGTGTCATGACACTACCTCCTCCAATGCAGCATGACACTACCTCTTCATAGAAATTCAGATGTCCATAGACATCGGTAGTTGTCAAATGCCACGACCCTCGTTTGCCCTAACATACTAAAATACACTGTACTGCCCAATTTCCTACTCTCTAGGCTGACTGTAAACGTAGCGTCACATAACAGGCTATCATAGTTTGCGTAAATTGTGGATTTGTACCTTGCTTTATTCTCTGAAAAGTGGATAGGTCTTTGTAAAGGCATAGAAATATGTGTAACATGAGTTCAAATAGTATAAAGTTGCACCCCATATGTAGTTTAAAACCATGTTTTTATAGCACTTACCTGCCCTCACGATAGCACCGACTTCAAGTGTCGTGACTCATGATATAATATTGTCACAACACATTCACAATGTGTAACATGTCAGTTGCTTATTTCACGGGTCGAAATTTTATAAAAGCTCTATGACGTCACAGAAACCATGTACAATTGTTAGGGATCAAAGACTTCTTACACTACCGCTTCTCTTCAGTATAGGCAGTATGTGTGGATTATACACGGCTACCGACGCCCATAAACATCCTCATAATTACTTATGCGTTGCCTCCCTTGTCCAGTGGGCCATACAAACCGCACGAAAAGCGACACCGACGATGTCACTTTACGGCGGTATCATGTGGGCGAGAAGTACATCCCCGGTGGTGCCAGCCCAAATCCACTGCAATGCAGCATGTCACCTCTCACTAAGGCGTCTCTGGTCTCACCCACCGACTCAATTTTCTGCTAGCTATTATAGAAAGTTACTACAAGTTAGTACTATATTTAATTTTTGCTAGCTTTCATAGCAAGTTATTACAAGTTAGTACTGTACTGCACTGTATTGTATTGTATTGTATTGTATTGTATTGTATTGTATTGCATTGCATTGCATTGTATTGTATTGTACTTGTAATAGATGACAAAAAGAACACATATTCCGCAATGACCTTGTACCATGCACACGTATTCTCGAGGCGGGCGTTATTTCTTCAAAGAAAACAAAGCCCATCCACCGCAGAACGGGGGGCTCGTTAAGGTATTGTTCTCGTATCTCTCCTGGAAGTTCCACTAATGAAAAGAAAAGCCAACACTTCTTGTCTTGTTTGTACTTGAATGTGTGTTAATTAAACTATTTCTGTTAAAAAGTATGTCGTATATACGTTCGATATTATAAGATCTGTATAAGTTATGACGTGTTACGGCACAAACTAAAATAACTCTATAGAATTTCCTATATTACCTGGATTTGAATAAATAATAATAAAAAAATATCTTTGAACAAAATCAGACATACTATTTCTGATTTTCAGTACGCGTTTGAGCTATCATGAAATATAGATTGACGTTGTTACAATTTACAGATGTAGAAGCTTTTTTATAGATTAGGGGGGTGGGGGCAAGCGAGCAATGTGATATGGCCAGCAGTGGACCGACAAGGGCTGATAATAGTGTCGATGATGATCTGGTATTATAAAAAAATAAGTGACAGGCTCGTTTGTGACAGATCTGACGTGGGTGAAACTGCGGGACATCGCTAGTAACTACATAGTTCATTACCTAGCGTTATGTAATATGCATGTTTGACGACCGGCTGGCTCAGTTGGTAACGTGGCAGATAGTACGCGTGTTACGCCGGAGGTCGCGGGTTCGAATCCCGCCAAGGTCAAACTTTATATGTATACGTATTATATGTGTTATTATAATAAAAATCTGACATATATAAGATATGACTGACATGTATAAAACTCTTAAATATATTTCCACTGTCTAGTACCTGCAACACAAGCCCCTACGGTTCTTAGCCCAGGACCTGACTAAAGTGGCGTGACAAGTCCACAGATATTATTATATTATTATTATTGTGTAATACGTGTAATAATTGAGTAAGGAATCTGCAATGTGCAAATATGTTTAGCTACGTCCACTCGCCGTTCTCTGGCAACATCAGTGTTTAAATATATTTTGAGCTAATGTGATCTAAAATGAAATATAAGTTATTATATGTAATTACATTTTTTTAGAATTTCCTTTAAAACTCATAAATTCCACACTGAATTACGTAATGCCACATAGCACCCGGTAGGAAACGGCACGGCAACTGGGCACGATTAAATTCTGTAAAACCCTGACTGAAATTTAAATATTTAAATGATATGTAAATAGCGGCTATTTTAAACGTTACCTCTGATAGAAAATAATTACACATTCTCCAAATCGCGGTACATTTTAGTAACGTATTTAAATAATCCTACGTAACCATTAACGATTGCGTTTCTACTCTGCGACCATGTGCAATTGGATTAATAAATAAATGTGGCACACGACATGCCAACAATAAGAAATTTTAATCTACTATTTTCCCTTTAGTCCGTCTAGACTACACATTTTTGTGAACTTAATGTGTTATAAAAAAATGTGAACTGGTAATTTCAGCATTTAAGTTATTTGTGCTCAAAATAGTGCGAATTAATTAATTTGATTACCTACTTTATTTAGCGTATGCTAATATGTATACGGAATTATTATTCTTATCAGAAAACTAAACTTGTTAGATAATATTATAATAAAATATAACGTTCAACTTTACAATATCTTGCAATTTTATATGTTGTAATTAATTGCGATTGATACTGAAACTGAATCTCTGAATTTTAGTTGAAATTTGGCATACTTGTGTAGTTTGATCCAACTTAGAAATAGGTTATATTTTATTTCGATCATATCAACTACAGCAATTCATGACCGGGTCAGCTTTTATAATATAAGATTCGTAAAGTTATAACATATGTGGTCTTTATTACTACAACATATTTGGTGTCATCAGCTGCGTTCGCTTAATAAATGTAAGGACGCCGGTATATTTTATGACGTCACTTCAGAACGAAGTTCGGATGCCGTATAACGTTTTTAGACGCAATTTAACACGTTAATCGTAGCAATCCAACAAATTTCGATTCGTAGGGGCACATGTCCATCCACCCGGAAAAGTAATTACGTCACCTAATGACGTCACTTTACACACCCCTTCAATTAAACGACTTTTACTGTTTTAATATATATACTTCTATATCGGTATCGCGTCGTTATTTGAAGGCGATGGAATCATCGCAGGTCATGAGAATTTTTGACTTCCCATTATATAGTCAATGTTGGCCGTCTGTGACTTATCTACGCTTATCTAGTAATTAGAAAAAAAGGAAAGCCCGATATGTTCAGACGGGATTTGACAAAATCTAAAAAATATAAAAAATAGCATAACTGTTAAATAATAATAATAATAAAATAGCGTGACTATTGCACCTTTTTAGATAGCTCCGGATTATTTGTTATGTTATTGTATAACACAATCATAATAAGTTATAATAAACACACTGAAATGATGGTTGCCTGACAAATTTTACACAAAGAGTTGCCAGGACTAGGTTTTGAAAAGGCAAAAAATTCATTCACATTCGCAACATGGCTACTAATATTCCATATGCTCATGTGTAGCTATTTATGTGTATTTGTCGCAGCTTGAGGCTTTAAATCCAGGCTTTTTGTGTTGAACATGCATTCAGAAAGATGCCTTTGTTGCACGAAGCAAGGAATTCTCATTAGGGTGACTTTGAAATAACATTAGCTCCCGTATGTGCGAGTTAAAAGGGATTTATTGCATTCATTAAGCACAGCGCGGTAAGGGTACTTGAGCTACTGAAAAATACGAATCATAATCCAAAATTTTGAATTGCTTTTATTGACGTTAATATAACGTTAATGATACGCATTTCAACAATTGTAAATTATCGTGTAGTATTCTGAAGCCTAACAACTCATAAAAAAACTTTGCATTGTGTTTTATAAATGCCTCTACAGAAACTCGAGCTTCAAATTCTTTCATGTCAGCGTTTTACCAGCACCTTTGGTCTATGATCACTTAAAACTGTTCCGAGAAATGCACGAAGTAAATGTAGAGAGAAAGAAAAATATATCTTAAAAGAAATTCTAATATTGTCGTGTTCTTTATGAAACGGGACTAAAAATTATGCTTTTACAGGTAAAAATATAAAAGCACAATGCTCATTTAAGCGCTGCTACTTGAGACAAACTGCAGCCTCAGACGTAGGGTCCTGTTGGAGCGGAAACCTCTTTCTTGCTCTTAACATTCATTTCACTCGGAACACTTAAAGAAGTGATCTACTAAAAATTAAAATAAATATGAGCGCCTATTGTTAATTAGTGGCCAGTGATGTAAATATTACATAACATTTCAAATATTTTTTAGAGTAAGAATTATATAATTTATTAAATAGATACGACACGTAATCTGCGATAATGAATTTTAATCTATTAAATATTTTATTTGTTTCAGAATCATCATCAGAGGATAGATCCTCATCGTCTGAAGGAGAAGAAGACGAATTTGGCGAGTTTGATCCATTCGCGACTGCACCATCTTTGCATTCACCAGACAGCGGCCGTTCGGATCCACGATACGCTAACGCTCCACGCAGGAACCCTAGCCCTTACTACTACGGTGATCTGTTCAAAACAGCACCACCACCGCCCGCTCCGTCTGCGCCCACTGTATCTTCGACTTCTTCATCGCGAGGGCCTCGATACAGAAAATCTGCAAGCCTAGACGCACCTCACGTCGCTCAAAGACCAAACCTGCCTAAGCGATTCTCAGTGGCGGAGGATGGCTTTCGTGAGCTAGAGAGGTCGTCATCTTCGTCCGGCGAGAGCGCGTGGATGCCGCCGAGGCGCCGCGGGCGCGACGCGGCCGGCTGCGTGTGCGCCGCGCCCGAAGATGTAGAGGAGCATCGGCCTTCTCGTAGCGTATTTTATGTGCCAGCGCCGCTGCCACGCTGGCCACAAGAAATGACCACGCGACAGATTTACGAAACTGCCTTCGATTGCAAAATAGCCAGGTCTGATGATGACTTGGACGACTTCGACCGAGTCAGCAACCACCCGGCTCTATTACAAGCCGAAGAGCGTAAAGTGATTTCCTCCGCCTCGTCCGCTTTTGAAGCGGTCGAGCGCAGTGAACCAGATTATAAGGGTCGCCGTAAGGTAACTATGAAAACGGATAGTGTGCGACGCTCGAAAATACCGACTATTCGTCAAAAGAAAGAGAATGAAAGCAATGCATGTGCTTTATCAGAAGAACTAGAGAAAGTACACATTGAAGATGAAGATCGTCCATCGACATCTCAGCTACCACTTCGTGGGTATACTCCTTCTCCGCCGTCTACTGCACCATTACCGACGAAGTTTCAACAAAAAGATGGATATGCAATGAATAGCATAAAGAGTGCACCTAATTTGCCTCAAACTCAACCAGCTCATCCCAGACTCAAGGATTTAAGATTGCCTGTGAAGTCTCTGCGTGCACGGGATACACCAACCAGTAGTGACGCGAGCATGACCGACGTCAAAGCTTCAGTGTCTACTGAACTTGATGTGGGACAGCGACTAAGGGATTCTAGCCGAGAATCCCGCGATGGTGATGATGAGAGAGGCCAATCTAAAGACGGTATTTTTTTAGAGATTAAGGGTCGACCCACTTCCGATTCCGACACACCAGAATTGAATCGGTACACAGGGCCCAAGGGGGTCGGCCCTATAATGGAGTTTAAAGGAAGGCCTGGCATTGCACGTCCGAGAAGAAAATACTCAAGCACAGAGAGCATGGCTACCAGCAGTAGTGGTGGAAGTATGGAGTCTCTGCGCAGTAGTAATAGCGAGGGTGATAGAAGTAGCAGTAGCTCTGAAGGTAGACATTCATCTTCTCTTAGTTCTCATAGTTCTGATTCGGGTAATGTCCCTTTCATGAAATCACATCACATGCAATTGTCTGGCTTTGGACACCATACAACTAAGTTACATATTTTAAGCCCTATATCTGATAAATCGTCGCAGGAACCAGCTTCGGAGACATCAGATAATAATAAGAATAACAATTCTCAAAAAGTATCGCCTGAAGATGCGGAAACTGGCAACACAACAATTCAGACGACCGTTGAAATTTTACCCAAACCAAAAAGACGTGCATTACAGAATAGAAATCTTCTTAATCTTGCGTTCCGGCATTCGACACCAGGAGACACTGAGATTCAAGGATCAGACAGTGGTATATCTATACATTCAAGAGAAGGCGTAGATTCACGGAATGCATTTATCAACTTTAAAAATAGTAACACGGAAGAAGAACGTAAAGACGACGCGGCTGATCTATCTGATCTTCCTTTTGATATGCCTAAACTAAGAAGACGTCGGGCTGAAGCTGAAGTAGACTTGAGATCTTTGCCATTTGATATGCCAAAATTACGCAGAAAACTGCGTGGACAATCACTGCAGCTTAATAGTGATTTTGGCGAAGCAATCTCTAATGCTTCGTCAAGCCAAAGCGTGCAAGATTTAAATCAAGGTGAGCATCTCTTTTTGACCGAATTAATTTATTATACCATCAAACCTTATGCACCTTTTTGTTTAACATAAAGCTTCAAAATCGCAAGGTAACATTTCATCAGCACCCATATATATATATATATATATACCGACGGTACATGTCAATCAGTGAAATCCTTAAGAGGGTCCGTCAAGTCGAATTTTCAGAGAATGTAACTCGATGCGACCGACCGCTACCGAATTATGCCGATTAAGACACATGACTCCAGATTTCTCTACGCACTCAAGTAAACTATATCGGGAGAGCACTCCTCTCCCAATATAATTTACTTGAGTGCGTTTTGCTCAACTTTTTCCTGAATGTTCTGAGCAATTTGTAAACGTACTATGGTATTAAGAGGCTGGGATTGACATTTAATGAGATATAACATGTTTGGTTTCTCAACCTTTGTAGGCGGATACTAACTTATTTAATACGAGATTTGTTTATGATATTTTCACTTTTGTGTATTCTCCATTTGTTTGCTCCCTTGTGTTGTATATTGAAAGAATTTGGTCGTTTATTTACAGGTAAAAAGCTCCGGGACAAACTCACGTTGAATTTTGAGAGTGGCAGTGGTGAATCGGGCGGTTCTAAGGGCCTGCACTTAAATTTGGGTCCTATCGCCCCTCCACGGGATTTGATTGATTCTACTATGCCACTTGACCGACAAGGGTACGTAAACCTCTTTTTTATCTATAACATATATAGACTTAAATCTTCATTCATTGTTTAAATTAGCTTTTTTAAAATATTACTACACAATATATTAAAGTTTCGTTACATTAATGTTGCAAAGTCAAGGGACTTCTAATCGCTGCTGCTTTAAATTTTTCTTCAAAGTTAAATGTACGAAATGTATGCGAATTAATTGGAAATTAATGTTGTTTGTTAACTTTTCACAGGTGGTATCATGGAACTTTATCACGTTTGGAAGCCGAAGGTCTGCTCAGGGATGCCAATGAAGGAGCATTTCTCGTAAGGAACAGTGAATCTACAAAACACGACTACTCGCTCAGTTTGAAGTAAGTCGCTTTTCTCCGTATTTTTAACAACAGTAACAATAACAACACATCCTAACGCCAGCTCCCTAGTAGAGTAGGCTGAGGGAACGGATTGCCACACATCACGATCCTTACATACCACCACATTCCTTGCCGCCACCACATTACACCGACACTCTCTTTTATACCTAAGCTCTCTCTCATTTTGTGCATTATTATTGTGATTGTATTTAACAAAATAATTTAAACAAGAGATCGGTCCAATTTGATTGATTCTAATTCTAAAACACATACATTTGATTTTGTGTAGAGTCTGATTGTGTATTCGAATAAAATTTTTATTTAATTAAAAAACGTCCAGTGCGATCTATTGTGTTCGACCGGCGATACTTTTTCATTAAAATACATAATTATTGCGTCATAATTAGACAAGTTATGCATGTTGCGTGCAATCGTTTTGTGTGTCGTTATATTTAATTAATTAATTTTAATGCATAGCAATTAAAATACAGCCTATATTTTATTTCTATACTCTTCTCTAAAAAATCTTCAACAATACGAAATTTAACATTCCTTAATTTGCACATTTCTTTAAAAAGGGATGCATTTTTTTGCCTGACGTAATGACATAATAACTAGTGGTCGAATCTGACTAAAATTATTTAAAATGTTTAATTTCAACGCTTCTATAACAAGTGATTTCATCATTATCAGCCTTTATCGGTCCACTGTTAGACATAAGCCTCTTTCAATGAACGCCAAGACGACCGATCCCCTGCTAATTGCATCCATCCCGGACCGGCTACTGCACGGAGATCGTCTTCCCACCTGGTGAACGGTCGACCAACACATCGTTTTCTTAAACGCGGCCTCCACTCCAGAAACTTACTGGCCCACCTGCCACCTGTTCTTCTGAGTGTGTGACCAGCCCATTGCCACTCCAGCGAACTTATTCTTATTTCTTATTGTTAACAAGTGCTTAACGGTAGAAAAGTGTTCTATTCGATACTAGTATTATTAATATCATTTCAGTTTATCAGTTTTTCATCATATCGAAACTCAATTTATCTTATCTAACTCGCGTGATTATTTATGATTTTAATCAACGTTGTCAACGTACTTGACGTTTATTTAATTTATAATCGTCAATATAATCACAAAGGGAACAAATCTTCCGCTTGTGATTATATTGACAGTAGGCATAGTTATTTCGTGATTCCGTTTGCATAATCTGTGATTGTGAAAGTAATCTGTGTTAGGTATTTGGAGTCGAATTTTATCCATAAATATCAGATAAATGAAGTGACAAAAGCAGACATAGATTTAAAGGCGAATGCGCGTTTATTGTCTAAGTTTCGGAGCCTTCGTGGCGTTACGTATACTCAACTAAGTATCACAATTAAGGACATGTGCCATTAGGCGAAACAAGCAGTTTTCCCTATCTCATCAACACTTCGAAGTATCAATGCTTTCTTTGTACAAATGATAAAAACCTGACGCCAGCCTAACCTTAGCAAAAACTGTCTACTAATGATATTATTTTCTTCATTTCCAGGTCTACCCGTGGTTTTATGCATATGCGTATATGCCGAGGCGGCGAAGGCTATACCTTAGGAGGTGCCGCCACAGCCTTCCCCTCAGTCCCAGCATTGATGAGACACTATGTCACCGCGCAGAGGCTGCCAGTCAGGGGCGCAGAACATATGGCACTGTCGACACCTTTACAAGCCGTCATGCTATGAAACCTTTGGTGTAAAAAACGTTGGAAATCGCTAACGCATTTGCAAAACCGAAGTCTGCTTCGGTATGATTCAAGCGGGCGTAAATGTGACAATAAAGGTGCGCTTACACTGGCGAAGAAAATTTGTACAATTATGGTCAATTGTGACACACAAAATATTGTCAAATACAATCAAGCGATACGTGTACGGAATATATTTTAGCAATTAGATACATTGCCGCTTCTTGCTCCACTCCAGCTTCAGAGATTTGTGTTGTCGAGCAGTGTTTGTTCCGTGTAAGGTCACCTTTAGGGAGGAGGTTTTGATATTTATTCATAACGTAAGCAGTTATATGTGTATGTAATGTATAGCTTAGATCAGTGAACTATACCAAAGAAATAATATAAGCTATGAAGGGCTTAGTGAGACCTATGAGGATACTTAAAACTTACGCTAGTCGAGACCGCAGCAGTTGTAAAAAAAAATTACACATGATTTCGCCATTTTAAGTATGCTTTTAACATTCACTTATATTCGCGTATTGGAACAAGTACCCGTAATACGCTATTCGCTTTATATTTTTTGCGATATAAATTTTGTCGTAAACGCCATTCGTAAATGGACCAATTCAGATAGGTTAAACTGATAAGGTGAATACATATTGATTTTGCCATGGCCTAAGGATACCCAATAAAGATTTGTTAAACATACGGGCGCTTTTCCAGTGTCAAGTAGAACGTATATTTACTCTTCTATATAATGTATTAATTTAAAATATCAATAGAATTTAGAATATTTTTCCATGCAAGTTAAAATAGTACTTATGTACGGTAAGCTATGTTAATGCCATCTATTGGTTTTTGAGTGGAAAAGCGCTTGATAAAAGACCACGACAGGATGTTTTGCAATTACAATATGCATAATTATAGTTCTTACTTAGGTATTTTAGAATGGTTTTTGATACTGTGCCGATTTATTAATCTTTCATACAATATACCTTCTTGTTAGACACTGTGACCCAGTCTCTTATATTGTATTTCATGCGTAGCTGCAATAGAATTAAGTTTTAGCAAACTTTTGCACCGTAATAGAACAGTTTTCATATTTAAATATAGAGTAAGTTGGAAAGACAATGTTTAATGTATTTAGTGATGCTTAATCAGTGAGAAATATCGCCAAGTTTAAAGAATCATCATTCAAGACTTTCATACAATATGTAGCAATTGTTTCTATTTTATTGTAGGTAATTCATATGGCACCACATACGCATTATAATAAGATCACAGAAATATTGCACATGTTATGTAATATTCACATTGACTTATTTATATTTTTTGTTACATTTAGATTTAAGTAGGATTACGATATTTATGGGTCCTTTGTATTTAAAATAGATTAGACCGTAAAATTGATATTTCACGTTTGGAATGCCTAAAGTGAAGTAGCAATATGAATGACATTTTAATAGTTTTTTCTGTGATTTAGTTGGATAAAATAAAAGCCAAAAAAAATAGTAGTGTATATTTAGGAGAGCCTTTGTTATGCTTTATTCGTGAAAATTATCAAATGGTCCAGATGATACAAACTGAATGTTGAATAAACTTGATCTCAATTATCTTTCTGGATGATTCAGTTACCTTAGCCTTAATTTATATTAATTTGTACCTGATTTTGAAACTAACACAACGTTGTTCGAGACTTAAAAATTATGATTAGTATATTTGATTTGTTACGTAGAATAGTTAATAATAGTTACACAATGTGTGTTATGGTAACCAGCGAATTTTAATGTGAAGTATATTTATTAAGTATGTAACTAAACCACCGCGGAGCAGCTTGAGCATGCGTGCAACTAATTTTAAAATAAAAAATAATTCTATATTAATTTTATTATTAGAATATTTTGTGCATGAGCAAGATGACGAAGAGAAATTAAGAACTTGCGCCGCGCGCTACCGTGCGCCCGGTTTGACATCGTGCTCATTTGCTTAATATACTACGTAAATAATGTAGTTGTCATATAAAGGATAGTAGGATAATGTATGTACAATTTTCCGTTGAAGGTTTTCAAGTGTCAAAATTTTGCATTAAGCGACGTAGGCAAGGTCGTATGTTAGGTAAAATTATAGCTTACCCTAGTTATAATCAATTATTTGAAGGCGTAGTTTGAAATGGATGATAAATAAAAAAAAAAACGATTAAAATATGATTCTTTTATTTTATTATAGTTCGCTTTTAACTGATTTATTTACATATGAGGGGTCAAACGTCGGTAGTCATAAAAATACCCGTCGATTACTACCGACGTTGCATACACCGGCCGGACGACATCCGCACAATATATGAGTTATCTTGTTTTCTAGCAACAGGTAGTGCCATGCTGCATAGGAGGAGGTAGTGCCGTGTATGGTGCATGACACTACATACTCCTGTACAACGGAACTGGGTCGGCAGGAGGTGCCTCCCGCTCACTTGATATCGGCGTAAAATGGAAGGTCGCAAGAGTTCTGAATATATTTCTAGTTAATTAAATGATTAAATAAACCGCGATAGAATCCGTAAAAGTAGTTTTATTGTAATTAAAGTTTACAGCATTACAAAATGAAATCTGTGAATTTTTTTATTTAATTAATGCTATTTTATTGGCAATAATAATTGATGGATTTATAATTCGTCGAAAGGCTCCGATTTCTCGCTTGTCCCCTATAGGTACCTACTATAAAAATAGGAAGCATGTCTGCTGGCACCCTATTATCATGAACGTAACTGTCTGTCCCTACCTCCACTCGCTTCTCAACTTCCGTTAGCCTCGTTTTCGTAACATTCTCATGTCGCATAACACCCCAATTCAAAATAATATGAGTAAGTTTTACCCCAAAAACATATAATCGCTTCGTATTTCGGCGCATCAAAAATACTAATACGGTTACCAGCCTCGAGTGATTCTTGTGTATACCCAGTGCTAAACCAACTGCACGGGCCATTGGTAATGTTATACAGGTTTACACATTCACACACCACACTCATAAACTATCACTCAGCGATTAGAGCTCATAAATATAGAAATAAAAATCCACTGCATAGAGTGATACAGATTCTGAGGAATATATTGATGTCATAAGTTTGTGCGAATGTTACTCATTACAATGAAACTACTTTTAAGGATTTTACTTAATTATTTAACTGGCCCAACGTCTCGGAAGCTTTACAGTAACCAAGGTCACAGATGGAATGTGCGCCCGTCCGGCTTTATATCAACCATGGTCACGGGTGGACAGTCCATCCGTGGCCATGTTTGCATTGGTGTCTTAAGTTGGGGCGAGTAAAGTAAAGCTGGACGGGTGTACAGTCCACCTGTGATGATGTTTACTACAAAACCGGACGGGTAGAAAGTCCACCTGTGACCATGGTTACTCTATAGCTAGTCGGGTAGACATTCCACTTGTGATCATGATTGCTGTTAAGGTAGACGGGTAGACGGCCCAACCGTGACCATGCTTGCTGTAACGTGGGGCTAGTTAAATAATTAAATAAACCGCGATAAAATCCGCAAAAATAGTCCTATTGTTCTGAGAAATATTATCGAAGTATAGGCAGGATATATGGCTCACCTCACACTCAGACGTAAGCGGC
Source organism: Eumaeus atala (assembly GCA_017140195.1). Lineage (NCBI taxonomy): Eukaryota > Metazoa > Arthropoda > Insecta > Lepidoptera > Lycaenidae > Eumaeus > Eumaeus atala. The sequence continues at coordinate 622,499 of JAFELO010001157.1, forward strand.
AGGTACCGCGGCGGGCATTTTCAGTGTATTGCGATATCATGTACCAGATAGGTTGAGAAGTTTTCGACCTAACACAGATTCATTCAGTTCTAAAAGTCAAATCTGCCCACATTATTTACTTCAGTTCAGACTAGCTAGTTGTATGAAGTTTGAAGCGTGTGCGATTTAACAGAGCAGTCGGAAATTATTTCTGAAAATGGAGCAAATCGAGCAGCGTGCCGTCATTAGGTACCTCAACAAGAAAGGGGCTATGACCGAAAGCCATCTATGATGATATGGTCAGCACTTTAAGAGGTTCTACTCTGTCTTATTCATCCGTCAAAAAATTAATAGCAGAATTCAAGCGGGGTACAGAAAGTGTGAAAGGTAAACTCCGCTCAGAAAGGCCTTCGACGTCCACTACTAACCAAAATATTAAGAAATTACTTGGTTTAATTATGGGAGGCAGCAGATCAAAAATTAGGGAAATAGCCGAGAAATAGCCGAGATTATATGCGTCTCTTATGAACGATCTCAAAATATGATGATAGTGAACGAATTGGGTTTCCACAAGGAACAAAAATGGACTATTTCACGTGACTGTTTGGAGCTATTTGAAGCCGATGCAGATGATTTTTTGAATCGGTTTGTTACAATGGGCGAAACATGGGTTCACTGTATGCTAGAAACAAAACAACAAACGCAACAGTGGAGAAGACCTGGTTCACCACCCCCGAGAAGGCTAAGACGATTTTCTCGGCAAATCTTCCTTTGTTCCCTTGCCTAAAAAAGCTCTCGGGACGTCTAAGATTTTCGACAAAATACGAGGTCAGAACGCAGAAGACGCATACTCTAAGGAAGAATCATTTTTTTTCAACGGTCTAAATGCTTTCAATGGGAGATGGGAAAATTGCATTGAAACAGAGAACCACCCTGCCATCTTTGGAATAGTGCAGTGGGGCGAGGTTTACATACTCGCCCCTTATTCCGTACCCAAGAGCGCCTTCTCTTGCTCTTTTAGTACTCTCTTCTTATTATAGCAAACCTTCAAAGAGCAGCCCTTTAGGTTCAATGGCCTTCCCCCAATGTATGTTCGGTCCAGGCTACTGGGCCTTCTTCTCTTAACCATTTGACGTGGTACATTAAATACGTAAAAACGTGTATTAGAGAAAGAATAATTTAAAAGAATAATATTAGAGTAGAGTTTCTTGACGACTCGGTAGTCGCTAAAAGGCTCGGATTGCTCGTCGCCATGTACGTACGCCCATGGGAATCCGGATTATCATTCTGCAAAAACGTAGCCCTCCTTCACTCATCCCCTCCATCGAGCCACCCGTTGCCTGCAAACCGCACGCACGCGCGGTGTCATGTTCGTGCCGTACAAATAAATAATAAAATTACCTAATGCCTATTTAAAAGGATCCGGCCATATTATGCCGTGAATATTCCAGTTGGCGACTCTAAGCTCACATTATACGACAATGTCGTGCTGGGGTGCTTTATCTCTGCCTCGAAACAGCAAAATTATTGTTAAATTGTGAATGAAATTAATAAAAGAAGTATATTTGCATATAAACATACAATTGTATTGTAATGATTTTAAATGGTTATAGTTATGACACCTATCGGAATAATTGAGAACTTTAAACATCTATTGTAATTCGTAAGGTTATGTAGGTAATACTGTAGGTGTCGTTAGTAGAAAAGTAAATTAGCTGGCGTTTGTGTATACTAATTGAAACTCCGACTGAAAATTGTTGAATGTTTAGAATTAAAGTTGATTTTTTATTTACCAGAAGATTATTAATATTACAGTTGTATTGTGTAACGATTTTTTTCTACGTTTCTATGTTGGCTCCATAGGTATCTTCATATCTATGCCTCTTTCGAAATGTTATCGAACTTGAAAATTGGTTTGAAAACCATCATCATATAGTTACAGCGTCTCAATACAGATGGCGCTAAAATTCAAAGTCAAATCACATTTGGTGGCTGGCATGCCCATTTGTTGCGACTGTTCCCATAAATGGTTTTGAACAACCAGGACATGTCAGAACATTACAAGGTCATTTAAATGAAAATAGTACGGTGCCTACACTTCACATACTGGAGCTGAATGGTAACTGGCCGAAACGACGGACTTACAAAATAGATAGGCAAAGAAAATTTATTACATTATATTCTATTATCTTTCCGAAAATAGAACGCCTAATTTCAATTTATTGGAACTGTTAGAATTTGTTTGAGGGCACCTAGATGTTTTCTGCCGTCAATTTTCCTAATAGCGGAAAGGAACTAAATTTGTGCGGTGATAGTTTTACGTTATAAAAGAGAAAACAACAACCCAGATTAAAGTCAAGCCAGATAGTTTTTCAGCTATTACTGCTCCTGCATTGAGTATAATTCACACCTGGCTAACTGATTTTAAACGTGGGAGACAAAGCTGCGAAGACGCCAATAGGTCTGGCCGTCCAAATTAACTCACGAATTCGGACATGATCAAAAAAGAAAAACACTTTGAATGATCGGCACTTCAAATTGTGGCAGATAGCAGAGATGGTAAGCATTTCCTCCGTATGCGTTTTTGACATTTTACACCAACATTTGCGAATGAAAAAGCATTACACGCATTGGGTGAAGCGTTTGCTCACTGTTAACCAAAAGCAACGTCGAGTGGAGTGTTTGGCGCTGTTAAAGCGTGATACTAACGAGTTCTTGCGGCGTTATGTGACAGTAGAACATGGATACATCATTATACTTCTGAAACATAGGAACAATGTAAGCAGTGGACTGAGCGCGGAATACCTGCGCTGAAGAAGGCAAAAACGGTTTTATCAGCTGGCAAAGTGATGGCGACTGTTTTCTGGGATGCTCGAGGATTTTAGTGGATTATTTGCAAGGAGAGAAAACAACAAAAACTTAGTGTGGAAATCATAAAGAGACGGCCTCGTTTAGGCAAAAAGAAAGTTTTATTCCTACACGACAACGCACCTGTGCACATGTAAGGGGTTGCAGTTACCAAACTACATGAATTTCGGTTGGAATTGTTACCGCTCCCTATTCCCCAGATCTCCCACGGGGCCAGCGTGCGACTTCCACTTATTCCCGAACCTCAAGAAATGGTTATGAGGCCGAAGATTTTCATCAAATGGTGAATTCATTGTCGCCGTAGACGAGTATTTTGAGGAGTTAGAGAAAACATTAGCATACTGGTGTAACGGGCATTCAATAAGCGATGGACTAACTGCATCGAGGTGGAAGGAAACTACGTTGAAAAACAAAATTATTTTAAATAGGTTATTAAAGTTTTTTTTGGTCGTTTTGGACACTTATAAATCCCCCCTCGTATTTACATCATCATCGTCCTCACCGAACAGATAAATTAAAGATACGTTTAACATGTGGTTACAGTAATTTATTACGTTACAAACACTACACTTTAAAATACAGATTATTATGGCTTCAAATGATCGATAATCCAATCCATATACTTTCTAACATCAGTGTTAATGAGAGGATACTTTGTAGAACCGCCGGAGACAATTCCATACTGAATATATTTAGTAGCGCCTTCGTATTCATCCTGTACCATGAGCGGCGCTCCTCCATCACCAATGCTATTGTCCTTATCGGGTGTATCCACACAAATGGTACTATTTATTATGGTATTTTTATGCTGATATCTATTTTGACATTCGATATCTGATATAATTACCATATCACGTTTTAGTAAATAACGGCGTGTAGGTTGCCAGCCAGTGACCGTCCCTATTTTACCCACTATGTTTGAGTTCCTCAGTTCCAGTGTCCTGGGCAAACAAATTTTACCCACGTTTTCTAGAAAATAAGAAATACAATTATTTGAGAAAATTGCTAAATAGAATGTTTATTAAGTTATAAAAATATCAATCCTAAATGTATGTTAGCTTGTTGACTTCGTATTAAGTAACTACAAATGAATAAACTTCGGTATGATGTCTCCGAGGCAGCGTTTGTGACTACAAACGCACGTTGATACTACCACCTAAGGGGCCATTGCATACTCACAAACCCAACATAGCTGATTATGGCGGAATCATCGAGGTAAGAGATGATAGTACAGAGAATGATCTCAAAGGGTTCAAATTAGATCGAGATATTTTATGAAACATTTCTTACGGTGGTTGAAGTTGATTTCCTTTTGAACTCGAAGTAGTGCGATATCGTTGTCGGGAATACTAAGTTTAGGGGTCGCATAATTCTCGTGAACAATTATTTCTTCAACTTGTATATCCTAAATAACAAATATTATAGTTTAAAGTCATATAATGACTTTGTTCATAAATTAACAACAATAAGATACAAACAAAAAACAATAAACATTACTTGTAAATGTTGTTCACAAGTAGTTTGTCCATCTTTCTCCTGGCAGTCTATTTGGCTGCTCAAATCGTACTCTCCAACTCTTACGCCTGCTACTTTTTCCTTGTGGATGACACAGTGAGCGGACGTCAAAATATAACGGGAGTTTATAATACTACCAGCACACACAAATTTTAGACCAGTACCTGTAATAATACAATTGTCTTTTTGCACTTTGTGCGAGAAATCCGTATTTAATTCCCGCTGTAGCGTGGGTTAAAACTGCTTGTTGTTGCACAGTCTTATGGCAACAGTGGCGTGTCGTAATGTATTTAACTCTCGTGTTACCGGAACCTAAACCGTTAGTCAACAAAATACAATAATTATTTTATTAGGGTAGCTAAACAAAAAATGCCAAAATTTGAAAATTATTTATCACTAAGGTTTCTAAAAATAAAGTAGTTTCTTTTACCTTTTCGCGTTATACATTAGAACTTAGTGTATCTCTTATTGCTATTATGTTACTTTTTACATGTTTTATTGGTGTCAACGTATTTATATTTATTATTTGTTTTATAATAATAATAATAATAATAATAGTACTAATACTAATCTGTAGACTTATCCCACCACGTTGCTTTTAGCTACCGGCTGGCTCAGTTGGTAACGTGGCGGTTAGTCCAGTCCAGTGTTACGCCAGAGGTCGCGTGTTCGATTCCCACCTAGGTCATGGATGTTTATATATGTATAGTATGTATTTTTTAAATATGTAAAACTCTTAAATATATTTCCGTTGTCTAGTACCTGTAACACACACCAACGACACATGCGCCCTATTCCTTTCCTCATTCCCTTTTCCCCAAGGATTTACAACCACAGCGAGAGGCACCTGATCGTGAGCCTCACATGAGGCTGAGGTGTGTAAAATCACCGTATTCCTGACTCCAAACTGTTGTCAGAAATTGTAAAATATCTATAGCAATTTTGGCCTTACCCGGATCAGGCCGAGTGCAAATGAAGAATATTCCAAGAACATGTTGCGTCAAAAATACATGGATAAAATCAACTAAAAAGTCTTCTTACTGGTGTTGTAAGAGACAAGTGCCATCCACGGGAATTCGTATAAATTGGCTGTAGTACCACCGGTGATACGGTTTCCATTAATTTGTGCACATTCGTCCGGCAGTAGATCCAAATTATTCACTGAAATTTAAAAAATTAAGAATAGCAACTACATTTCTAACAATAGTATTTAATTGTAATAAAATAAATATCTAAAATACTTACTAGAGCCAGCTACCGTAGCGCATGTTCTACCGCAGTTATATATTTGATGTATAAATAGCAGAATTGATAAAAATAACATTTTCGTTAATTTAATTTAATAATTTAATGCACAAATTGGCTTGTATAGAATACAAGTGATGTTTCCTTAGCAATGGCTTGCTGTAAATTCTGTTCTCGATATGTTTAATATAAATATTGTTGTTAAAACTTATAGCCTAGCTTGACACTAGGTGCATGTTACAGATAGCGTGGCATCACAAATAAAACAACTTATGTAAGACTAGCAGGCCCTCCCGGCTTCGCACGGATGTTTTACAAAATATGGCAAAAATCCAATGACTTAACAAAAATACAAAAATTATAAGTTTTAATTTTGGCCTCATAAATTTTATACGTTATCATGATAAAAATTTTAATTTATGTCATAACAATGTTGGTCGGGATAGCTAGTTGTTAATAATTTCTCCAGCTGTGTTATAAGGATTTACTTTTATATATTTTTCGCATTTTGCTTTGGTTACATTGTATAAGTTTTCATAATGATGTATATAGTTTTAGAAAATGTTTATATAACATTAAATGTTAATTAACAGCCTATCTTCATCATAGATAATGTAGGATGCTAATGGTAAAATGTTTTTTTAAATCGGTCTGTAGTTAACGCAAATAGACAAACAAACAATAATTAAAATGTTTCCTCTTTATAAGGTTAGTATAGATGAATTCAATTATATTGAAAGGTCACCTCACACTTGGAATTCCAAGAATCTTTTCGTTCATAGATCATAAATGTCACGATGAAGTTGACCTGGGCAATTGATACGTTATGACGTAATTACAAATCACTTTTTTATGAATATAATTAAATATTATCTTAGGATACTTTAACATGTATAAAGTAATTCTAAGGCAAAATTTAATTGTAATCAGTTCAGTGGCATGGTCGAACCTCGGATCTTTATATATTAAACATTAAATTTTTACATGAAGACGAACCAATTGCAAAACATAGTACCGCGGAGAGTGTAGCTGTCTCTGAGATTGAGTCCTGTAAAACATTCACTGCTAGTGTAGTATTTTTATATAGTAAAGTTATTTGCATGAATTCGTTGTAATTTTATGCCGCTCAAATATAACGTACTGTTATACCCCTTGTTATATAGTATATGATCGGTATGATGTAGGCACGGCTTACAGTCGAGTCAGTAGTACTAGTTTCTTCTAACTTCATTAAACAAGTCCTGTATTTTAATAAAATCTTTTTTTTAAGGCAATTTAGAAGCCCGTCGTAACAGTGGTGGCAGCTTAGGGGATGTTTGGGTGATAAATCCCCGGTACCGTCTCCGAACAATTTTAAAAAATAAAATGTGTTTTGAAATATATACATTGTAATAAGCAAACTAAAGTGAATAGTTAAATACAAAAACTACTGTGCGTCTTCGCGAAAAGTGTCCACTCTCTACGTGTCTTGTCTGAAACATCCATCTCTTGAAACACATCTGCCGAATATACAGTTAAGTAGAACATTCATAAGCAATCCATAACGTACTATTAATTATTAGAAGTCAAATAATTGAATACAGATTGTTAACTAAAACGAGCTTCGAGTAGACACCCACTGTGTCTTGTTTGGATACTGACCTGACTTCAGATAAAATACCAGAATTCGTCCAGGCTACGAGCTATTAATATGTTCCTTATCATTGTCACCGTACTAACCACTTCACTGTAAAAAGTCTTTAGTCACTACTCACAGTTTCTCAAATTTAGAGGCTGTTTCTTAAACTCTGTATCGGATTATGTGAATAAGTACACCTAGATTAAGTTATATTTATAAACCTCATCTAGATTCGTAAATGATTATTATGGAATAATCACTTACTTAATATACTTATACCTTCTTAATACTATGTACGAGTAATCAAGTCGAAAGCTAAGGAAGAACAAATAACACTAGAAGTCTACCTAAATATTATTAGGCAGTCTTGATGGGAGTAGAGATAAAATTAACCCCTTCTTAAGTAATTTTAAGAATTCACTGGAACTAGCCTGTGAAAATCAAAGAATTACAGTATTTAAATACATTTTGAGTAGGTTTGAAGGCTTGAAACTCCAAAACGGTAGGCAAGCACTAAACGAATAGGTGAATCAGTTTTCTCTGCAAATTGAGAGTTACCCAAGTAAACTTTTAACAGAAATAAATATATCTATACCCACAAAGAAAAAGGGAGAACTGACTGTCAGAGTCGCAGCAATGAAGTACTTAGCTCTCCATTCGTTCATAACAGGGTTAAACTCCAATATATCTACGGTAGTCAGATATCGTGACCCTGATAATCTAAATGAAGCCATCAACCTCGCCATAACTGATGAAAAATTATTACAAGCGATAAGACGTACAAATGCGTTACAGATTAATAATAATAATAGGAATAATTATATACCAAACAATAATAAATCACAAATGTGACAAACTCCTAATTTCAATAGGGAACAACGGCTACCTCGTATTAGCACTAACAACTATACTACACCAGTGTGTAGATATTGTAAGCATCCAGGGCATAGTGTAGAAAATTGCCGAAAACGGCAATACAATAATAGCATGAACCAAAATCATTTAAACGTCCATCAAGACGCAACTCTATCCAGTTTACACAAGAACTCTCTAATCGCTATACATCAATTTCAAACGACATTAACCATTACTCTTACGATACTGTCGACAACTTAAAAAACCAGACCGCGTCTCAAATGGGTGTTGCACTGGATGCAAAGACGTTGAAATCAACACCAAGCAAAGTATTAATCATAACCATCATCAATTCCCAAATAGTGTATCTTGGTATATATAACTTCGAATACTAAATCCACCGAATCCTTAAGTTTTACTAAATCCACTGAATCTTTGAAAACTACGCCCACTGATTCATACATCACTAAACCAAGAATCAGAAGTATTTGAAATAAACACCGATCACACATATAAAACTTTACCACACGTTCTACTCTACACCCAAACGTCCGATATTCCTCTGGCTCTCCTAGTTGATTCTGGTTCGATTATTAGCCTGGTGAAGCAAAATTCCCCTACAAAAAATCAAAAGCTCACTCGAGAACAAATAAAGATTGACCCGGGTAGGTGATCTCAAACTATCACCCTCCGATAACTTAAATCATTATATCCCTTGTAAATTTCATATAGTCGAAAATCTTAGTTTACCTCACGGTTGTATAATAGGTGGTGATATTTTGAATTTGTACCGCTGTAATCATGATAATCGTGACAAATCAAAAATTAAAAATTATGAAATTAAGCAAAATTTTTACGAACCTACCTATCTATTTCCAGCATGTCCAAAGACAAATATAGAAGGTTCCATTGCTAACCCCGAAATCAAAAAGGCTTAATATAGTTGATTAGAATTTAAATAAAAATTGCTAATAGCGAACTGTCTTGTAGAGGTGGAACCTAATAAAAGAGTCAATATATCCGTTGCTGATATCTCCGCGTCCCCAATACAAATTAAAAATAACTTGAATCTAACAATAACTCCATACGATCCTGTCCCAGATAATGATCCTAACACAGTATCCGTAAATTCAATACATACTACATCTCATAATAATAGTTCTCAGGGGACACAAGAAGTCTTAAGCAAATTACATACTAGCCATCCTAACTTAGTCCCCGGAACTCTGTCTTAGATATAAACTAAAAGTAACTGTTCGCAGGCCCTTATACCAACATAAATTGATTATGACGAAGCTAACCCTTACCTACAAAAAATTCTAATCAACATTCCTAAACAAGACGAGATACAACAGAGCGAAAGGTAATTACACTCTCACAAAATATTACAAATAAATAATATAACATAATCTATTATTAGTTATTAATCTATTATTCACAGAAGTATGTCACTTCGAAGAGAGTTCTTATCGCGACATCTTTCATTCTCTAGAAAATATAAAAGACATATTCTTAAACATTTCACATATTACAGAAATTTCTGTATCAGATTTTAAGAATCCACTTGTTAAACATGCCTCTAGTAAAATGTACAACATAATCACTTATCTATTCAATAACACCAACATCACAGTGCGTATTTATCACAAAGACATAATGTATCCGTCATTAAGTCAAATTAAACCCATTCTACGGGAAAAATCATGATTTACCCATCTCTGGTCACCTTAGTTCTGTTAGAATGTTAAATAAAATTAAGGAAAAATATTATTGGAAAGGGATGCGCTCTGACATTGAAACCTACGTAAAAATTGCACACTCTGTCAAAAAAATAAATCTTACCGTCAAGTAAACCGCGCGCCTGTGCAAATTAGCACCACATTAATTGCTCCATTTCAATGTATTGCTATCGACATCGTTGGTCCCTTTTTTTAATCAGGGAACACTAAACTTAAATACATAATGAACTTACAAGACGATCTTATAAAATTCTCTGCAGCATATTATATTAAATCAACCACAGCAGAAGAGACAAGCGATTGCCTAGACCACTTCATTTCATTATTCGGCACTCCCAAAATTATTCTAAGAGACCAATGAACAATTTCACAGCTGATTTATTTAAGAAAACATGCAATTATCTCAAGATCAAACAAATATGTTCAACCCCATATCACCCACACACTCAGGGTGTAATTGAACGCAGTCATTCAACAGGAATATTTGAAGTCATTTGTAGACGATAATCAAAACAGTTGGCCGCGTTACTTATATACAGCAACGTTAACTTACAATACAACTATATACTGCACAACCAAATTCTCACCTTACGAAACTCTTATTCGGGCATGAACCGTTCTTGCCCGACTCTATTTATAATCCTCCTCAGGAAGCTATCTGTCCTGACTATGTCAAAATGCTCCAGAACGGATTCAAACTTTCTCGAGACATAGCAATAGAAAACATAACTAAATCAAAACAAACCTCAAAAACCTATTACGACAACCGGACACGTCAAATTTCATACAAAGTAGGTAATATTGTTTACTTAGAAAACCACTTAAGACTTAGGAAAGCCTTGTCGCCTCAGTGGAAGGGTCTATTTAATATAGTCGACGTACATGGTTTCATTACCCTGTCATTGCCAAAAAATCGTGAACACGTTAAACATCACTTCGATGAAGTTAAGTCAGCAACAATTCCAATAACTTAACTAGTCTCCATACTACGTTACTACTCTTCTAAAGTTAGTCATAAAGATTACCTCTATCATTTTAATAGAATAAAGGTAACATTCAATTATAATGTTATGATTCTCAACAAGTATTTAATCCTAAATGATATTACCATCGCTATACATTATAATTTTATAAAATACCTTACTGTTATTATTTATATTTCAGCGTTACCACACTTGCGCATCCAGATTATGTCTTACCAATTACATAGAGCCCGGAATATATTTTGATTATATTGGACATCTTAAATTGAGAAGAACCTTTTTAGATACTAACATAACAATAGACACGTCATATATAGGACCACATATTGAAAATATTAATTCTGTTTTAGGCGCTACTCCTTACTTATGTAAGCAAACCGAAGTGTAAAATAATTTAGAATGTCACAGCATGCTCGTGCCTTTGATTGCGCGTGACTATGATATCGTTAAAGAATTCGATTCTATATCTCACCTTATACATAAAGGCAATAAACGGTCAGCCTGGTTTGGTGGCGTGGGAACAGTCTTCAAACATATTTTCGGAACTTACATCTACATAACGATGTCGAACTACCTGTTAATTTCGAATTAGACTCCATGTATAATTTAGTTAAGTTATCAAAGATACTATATTACTATATAATAAGAAAATTATATTTGTATTAAGGATTTCTTTAGTAGCCTCTATAGATCATAGTTTGTACCATAATATAGCTCTACCTATAGGTAGAGCTATATAATGATACAAGTATTCCGGATTATCAGGTATACCTCATAATACGCAAAATCCAAATATTTATATCACTACTATTCCCAGTTCCAAATACACCGCAGTGTCTAAAGACAAACAGAACTTGTGCAACCTTGGTGACCTGGATAAATGCCACACCATTGGTAGCCGAAATTACATATGAGAGGTGACGAACATTCTTTCTGTGAGTGAATACCCGACATGTGAAAGTAAATTATTATCAAAAGTAACAAAGAAAATCCCTGTACAGTGCGAAAGTAAATTTATTTTCAGTGATTTAAGGACATGAAAATCCTTGGAGAACAACCGTTGGATCTTTATCCATTCTGTACCAACGCAATTATCTATAGATTGTTATACACAACCAAAAAATACTGTTATTTTACTGGGAACAGTAATTGTGTCACTTCCCAATTATTGTACAGCATTTAGCATTAGCATAAGACTCATACCGGCAAGAAGTAGCTTAATTAATATTAGTATAACACTGGTATCGCGTGATTTTAACTTGATAAAAGATTCGTGTTGTTTGTAACACAAATAAGCTTAAGCAACTTTTATTGTCAGATAATGTGTTCCCTATTTCTCTGATAAATACCGATCACGGTAATATAGATATTAATAGCCAAATTTCTAATTCCCTTTTGGATCAAGCTGATAAAATTATAAATCAGCCCCATATAATAAAATACGGGACGCACTAATCTACCTCTACAATATTATTAATTACTTTTACTTTTATATTTTTAGCTTATAAGTTATATAAATGTATTATTGATAATAGGCTCATTTGTGCTTATAGGACAAACGAAGACACTGAACAATCAATCCAAGTAGAATTAAGTGACGATATTCATGCTAGTAGTGGTTTATCTAGAATAAGAATTAATTAAGTAAAGTTCGATAGTTAACCCCGAACTTTACTCTCATCCAGGGAGCTGTTATACCCCTTGTTAGTATATGTTAGGGATGACGCAGGCACGGCTTACAGTCGAGTCAGCTCATTCAAGCTCCTTATGTAGGACTGCCGCTACGTCGGAAAGTAAGTTACGATTTCTAATTAATACCCACTAGTTCTGTTTAAGTTCATTAATGAAGTCTTGACTTTTAATAAAATATTTTCTTATAAAAAGGCAATTTAGAAGCCCGTCATAACAGTACGATTTAATATAATTGTCATTTAATGCTAGCTAAATTATATCGTGGAAGTCCCAGTCTTACCTAATAATACATCTCATAAGTTAATAATTTTATAAATCAGTATAGTGGCGTTGTAGTGTTTGTACGAAACGAACTAAGTGTAACTGTGTCAGAACCACACATAAATGACGCAAACCGGTCTACATATAAATATAAATGACAAGACTAGAATTATATGTATTTACCACCCGCCCTCTTTTACAAATCTGTCCATTTTCTCACCACATAAATAGTAGTTTCTTCTGCTTGCTGGTGACATCCATATCAATATTTTATCATCATCAGAGAACCCCTGCTGGCAGGACTACTTATGTCTCTTCTCACAACACGGAATGCTTCCAGGAATTACGCTGCCATCCATATGTAACAGTTTTATTGATCAAATACAATAAAATCCACTAATTCGGTTGTAGGACTAGTGTGCTCATCTGATATTACTGATCATGACATTACAATGATTGTTATGAAATTAACTGCCAATACGACTAGAAAGAGTAACGGTTATTATCACAAAAGAAATATTCAGGAAATCAAAAGGGAGCTTAAAAAAGAGATCTGGTCGAATATTTTAAATTCAAACTGATATTCACGAACAAGTGCAATTATTTACCGACACGCTTTCTAGTACAGTCAGCAACCATACACAGAAAGTTATGTGTAGGGGGTCTTAACATTTATTAAAAGCTTGGATAACTCCTGGATGGCTTCGTTACATGTACCATAGGGATCATCTTCATAGTCGCTTAAGGACGGAATCCACAAGATCAAGGTATCTTGTGGATTAAAGATTACTTATAATACTTAAAATACCGTAATTATTTAACTAATAATAAAAAGAGCAGTTGAGGCCTCTCTTTTAAGAAAACGTGTAATCAGAAAAGCCTTTGGAGGTCTATTAAAAATATATGTAACATCGCGAGCACTAAACAAAAGTTCCTAGATCTTCTGCACATAAACAATTTGAATGGACATGACTCTCTTGATTCGTGCAACAAACACTTTGCCTCAGCTGGTGAAAGCCACGCCTTAACAGTACTAGACGAAGTGAATTTAACTTAAGAGCATTTAGTGGCAAAAATAGTGAAAACAGTCACTACATATACATACGAGGTAAATGCGCTTATATCCCAGTTGCATAATGTCACATCTTCGGGAGTAGACGAACTTGATAATTTACTTAATAAGAGTATTTGCGATGAGATTTTACATCCACTGACGTTCATTTATGACCGAAGCTTATATCTAGGAATCTATCCGAAGAGCTGGAAAATCGCGGGAGTTAGTCCAATCCATAAAAAGGTGCTTGAAATGATCCTCATAATTATAGACCTTGCTTGGATTATAGATCTTGCTTGGAGTACTCTCAAAACTGCTAGAGAAAATAGTCAAGAGTAGGCTAGTTAAATACCTTGAGAACAATAAGCTCTTATCGTCTCACCAATACTGGTTTAGTATTAAAAAAAGTACCGCAGATGCTGTTGAGTTCTTGACATCAACCGTTTCTACATATCTTGATAGTAAACACGCTTGTTTCGGTGTTTATCTGGACCTCGCAAAGGCCTTTAACACTCTTTCAATCTCGATATTGCGATGCGATGAATAAATTGAAAAGTTATAGAGTAATAGCATACATGGTCACGCGCTAAAATGGTTAGAAAGCTACCTCGCGGAGAGGAAATAGGGTGATAAAATCGGAGGCAACAAGAGTTCTACTATAACTGTTAAATTTGAGGTTCCTCAAGGTAGTATTTTGTGACATACTCTGTTCCTCCTGTACATTGACGATATCCACAGTGCCCACCTCATGAACGCGGACATATGCTGTTACGCGGACGATACAGTGGTTGTTTTCTATGGAAGTAATTGCAGGATCGCAGCGTCGACAGCGGAACATGGCATGACAAGTCTTTGGTTCAGACACAACTTAATGTATCTTAACACCGAAAAAACCAATTACATTTGTTTCCGAAAGTCTGCCGCTACGTCATCGAAACTCCCAGACCAGATATTTCTAGAATCTTTAGGAATACATGTTACGAGGGTAAATCTTATTAAATATTTAAGTTTCCTTGTCAATGAGAGATTACGTTTTGTGAACCACATTGCAAAATTGTCTGATTGGGAGCGAAAGCTAACTTACGTTATGAGAGACCTGCACAGGTCAGCGGATACCAAGCTAATTAGTGTGGTTTATATTGCATTGGGACAATCTTTAATTACATATTACATCAGAGTCTGAGATGGTACATCAAAAACTAATATCATCAGTGTCGAAAGAGCACAAGGAGCAGTATTGAAAACAATGCACTATAGACCGTTCAGGTAGCCTATTGAGGACCTAATTAAATACGCTGGTTTATTGACAGTACGTCCGCTTTACATCCCCAACACTACGGTCATTTTACACAAACGCCTCATTAACTTACCAGAATATAAAGATATTCCTGGACGACGTATTTTCATAGTTCCAAATGTGGAAGTTATGTTAAAGTTCTGCATTTGCTAAACTCTTTAAATTCCAGCGTAAGGGACGCTATATAATACATACAACATAATTTGCTCACTCACTGGGATACACAATTATACAACATTAAGTACGGAATAGTAACTAAAAGTATGTATCAATTTGTATCAAAATCATATATACTTCAATTGTTAGCTTTAAAGTTCTCTTCACCACACAGACAAAGGAACGTTTCTTTTAATTTCAAATTTTGTGGTATATTTAAATCATATTTTTGTTATCATTTAATTTTATCCGAGGAGTATAATGTGACGGTTACCTGAACTGATCGGTTCAGGTAACCGTCATATTCTAGCTCACACAATACGAGTTATCCTAGTGTGAGAACTGTAGGAAGCTTGTGTACTTGTATATTACTGTGCTGCATTGCTTAAGTTATAAGTAATCTAATTACTATTACCTTTTCAATGTTGTAATTCTGAAAAGAAACTTTCATTCTTTCTTGTGCACAATTTTTCTTGTCATAATAATTTTCAGAGAATTCTAATTATACAATAGATAGATATTCATATATCAAAGATATCTTATCAGTCATCCCAATCTCATTTAGGTGTAAATACAATATAAAGTATTATATTCCAGTATCGCAGACGACACAGTAAACTCCGCAGAGTACAGACTTTATATCGTCAAATAGTTTAACCTAGTTCTCATTCACCTATAAGCCATATGTTGTAATGCATATTCCTCGTAGTCTAGTATTAAGCAAGTTCTACCTAGCCGTGAGGTGCTGTGTTCAAGTCTCGGGTCAGATCAAAGTCCATAGACAGAATGTTCCCCCCGCGCCTCGGAAAGTATGTTGAAACATCGGTCCTACACCTGATTTCTTTCCGGTCGTATCGTATAGCCGTCTCATAGAAATTGGAGAATGAGGGAACAGAGAGCGCACTTGGGATTGTGACCACAAACGACGTCATTGTTATTATATTTTTATACTTTTCCAACTGGTTAAGGACCCCATTAAATTCGATAATTTGGTCGGGTCTGGTCGGGTGGGGTCGACCGCGGGGTAAAAAATTAACTAAAGTCTCAGTATGATTGGTTACAGAGCGGACATTTACATTACCCGAGTCTTTGAGGGTTAATTGAGAGCCTTTTGGCAACTTTCACAGAGAAAACGTGACCATTATACCTGATACAACGTTTTGTGTAAGAATTTTTGACGTCTTCTCTAGTAATATCAGGAGATTTAGTGTGAAACGTCACTTAAAATTTGTTTATTATTAAAAGATATAAGTATTTAAGTTGAAGAAAGAAATTTATTTTAATATTTATTCATATATATGAAATACTTATTGCTTGTTAGGAATTTAAAGGGATTTAGTTGAAGTGGATCTGATTAAGGCGCATTATGCACGCTTTGGGTGAAAAAAATAACGGAATAATAGGTGTAGAGCATCACACGCAACGTTGTCTAAAGAGCATTACACGTGACGTTGCGTGTAGAGCACCACACGTGACGTTGTGTAGAGTACCACACGTGACGTTGTGTAGAGCACCACACGTGACGTTGTGTGTAGAGCATTACATGTGACGTTGCTTGTAGAGCTTCACACGTGACGTTGCGTGTAGAGCACCACACGTGACGATGTGTAGAGCACCACACGTGACGTTGTGTGTAGAGCATTACATGTGACGTTGCTTGTAGAGCTTCACACGTGACGTTGCGTGTAGAGCACTACACGTGACGATGCGTGTAGAGCACTACACGTGACGTTGCGTATAGAGCACCACATGTAACGTTGCGTATAGAGCACCACAAGAGACGTTGTATAGAGCACCACACGTGACGTTGTGTAGAGCACCACACGTGACTTTGCGTGTAGAGCATTACACGTGACGTTGCGTGTAGAGCATCACACGTTACGTGTAGAGTGCGCTTTTATAAATATTAAATATGTTTCTTTTATCTTGTGCACAAGAGATTTACTTTGGGATCTAAGGAGTAAACAATATAGGACTCACCAAACTGCCAATTTGACGGTGAGTTCAGTGTTCGTTGGCATTCATAAGTTGTTGTATATTGTCCGAGTACATTTCATAATAACCGAAATCTATGCGATAAAAATGCTTCTCTACACGTTGTTCATTCTCAGAAACATAAGAAGCAACGTACGAGTAAACGGAAGGCATAAACGCAAGTTACATTGAACAGTAATTCCCGACTAACTTGGCAACTGCAACGGAATTTCGCAGCTGCAGCGCTAAACGGCCATAAATTATTGAAGCACTTGGCACTTGAGGGCAGCCATAGCTCGCGTCTCTCGCATTTCTCAACGAATTTGTGTCCTGTGTTTCCTGAAAATGTATCCGTTTTGCCAACTGGTTATTTCACTTCCTCATTTATCCCTCCCCTAAATCTGTATGAGGACGTAGAGTTTCCAGGCGACAAAAATTATCAATGGTTTATTAATTTCTTATAATACCGATAGTTATAATTATTGTATTGTTTGTAATGAAGCCTAGTCACAATCACAAGTGCGCACTCGTGGCCTAGTCGAAAAAGTGTCTAATTATAGTTACATTATAGGCCCCAAGTACGAGTCCAGATTGTAAAGTATCATTTGGACTTTTAAATGTAACAAAATTCCAGGGTCCGGAAATGGGACTTGCTACACTGTCGTACAAAGTACTGTCGTAGCAGGGGAGCCGTCAGCCTTGAATCTGATTTATCTCTAGTCTGCGCGCATTGTTGTGTACTATCCATCCCAGACGAGTCGGCAAGCCATCTATAGACACGGACAGGATAATATGAATTCATCCAGGATTACATCATCATCATTTTGTAACATTAACCAAGCCTAAATAACACCAACTACATATTCAAGGAAGCTTTCGTGCTTTTACACCACTGCGAGTTTTTTAGTATAGGGGACAAACGAGAAATCGAGCCTTTATATGACTATCAATGCCCATGAACATCGGTATAATTATGCCGATGAGTGAATAAACTATTTTTGTTTATTTATTTATTTATCTCTTGTATAGTGCTGGTAAGTGGCATCAATGTAAATAATTAAAAGCAAATTTTATGATTATAGTTAAAAGATAGTAATTTTATACTAATAGAATGACAATCTAGGAGGGAGTACTGCTGCAACGGAATTGGTCCAGCACGACCGGGGAGGTACCTCTCGCTTACACGATACCAGCGTAGAGTAACATATTCGGCGTCGCGTGTCGATCGGATGAGTTTTTTTCGGGGAGGGGCGAAAACGCGTCGGGATAGTAATTATGCTGATGATTATGGGCGTCGGTAGTCAGAAAAAGCTCCGATTGCTCATTTGTCCCCCTATACTATAAAAAACGACAAATCGGAACCATCTGATTACTACCACCTCCAACGGGCCACTCGTGCTCGCAAACCACACGTAACGAGGCCAGATTTATCGCTTTATGGTGAACTGTTGGCGAGAGGTTTCTTTCCCGGTCGTGCCGAACCAATGCGGCAATACAATACGACACAGGACTAAAGTATTCGATATCTCGCTACGAATAAGCTCGCTGAAGTGACAATGGGCTGGTCACACACTCAGAAGAACAGATGGCAGGTAGGCCAGGTGAGAAGATCCAATGTAGAATCATTAGCCGGTCTGGGATGGTTGCGAGTAGTAGGAGATCGGTCGTCTTGACGTTCGTTTAAAGGGACCTATGGGGGCTGATAAGGGCTGATAATGATGATGATGACGGCACGGACGGCGTCTTACTAAGTGCCAGTGTGTTGGCGTTGACAATTGAAAAATCAAATGTTACAAAGCATTTCGAATAAGCATTGCACTGTCCTAAAGTCGGTGGGGTTGGGACTACAGTGTGGGGCAACCCCATCTGTGGAGGTAGAGTCGGCCCTTAGAGGGCTGACTGGCTGTCGAGGTACCCTGATTATTTGTTGTTCCGGGGCACCTCACCAAGGGCGGCACTGATGGCAATCGCGGTGGTTTTTGTGGGTATTCTGCACTATCATATGCCGCGAGTCCCACACACCACTGGACCCCGCCCAGGGCCAGTGAAGGCACGGAAATGCGTTTCTTCACGCCACCAAAAAAAAAGGAGTAAAATATTTATCATTTTAAACTTCTACGTTACTAGGAATCTGCATTTAGTGGACCAAGTAATTGAGGAAGTTGCGTAAAGTTCCAGAACTTATAACTTGATTGCATTAACAAGTTAACAGACTTACATTTAATGTCATAACTTTGATTGACTAGTAATAATCTGATCTTAACAATTTCGAACTAAGTTTTCATTTGAGGATTGTGAAACTTGACGTTCTTATGTGACACCAAGTATACTATGTGGAAATGAAACAAAAATTGTGTGTAAGGTATTATTAGCAAAATGTCTTTTCTTGTTGAATCTAATTGTCTGGCACGACCGGGGAGGTACCTCTAGCTCACATAATACCACCGTAAAATGACAGCAATGTTTTCGCGTTCCGTGAGGCTGTTGTGTTGGTGTTGTGGGGAGGAGGAAAGGAGGAGACCACAATAACGTATTCATGGGCATCGGTAGTTGTCAAAAGGCTTCGATTTCTCATTTGCTCCGTTATGCTATAAAAATATTGTAAGCCAAAATCTACAGTAAAATAAGTAATACGCGTAACATTTGCACTAATAAAGAAAACAATATTTTGAAATATATTCCTGCATTGTAACTGAATGCGTTCTGCGCGATCGGGGAGGTACCTCTCGTTTACACGACATTGCTTTACAGTGACATCCATATTCTATTGTTTAGTGCGGTGTGTAATTTACTGATATTTATGGGCGCTGCCATTTAATTAAAAAAAATATTATAAGGCACTAAAGCGTTCAAGAATTATATTGCGTCATTCCTATGTCTATAAAATACTCAGCTTCAATGTCCCATATATTTTTCGGTACATTCTAAAATAAACTGTGAAAAATACACAAAACTCTTTTGTTGTCATTTCTCTCGTGTGTCAGGGCCGCTTACAAAGAAATTCAAGTCCATTTGTTAAGAAAACGACTTAAAAGCCGGCACGGAGCAACATTAACGAGTATGTTATGTGCCTGGAATACACATAATGGCATAACGGCATGGTAAACCTTCGACTAGATCATTTAAAGGAACTATATTAGATAATAATTAATTTGTAATCATTGATAATCATTGTATTAATACGTGAAGCAACTCTGGACCCTTTTCACAAAAATCGCGCGGACGGAGATGAGAGACATTTACCCCACTTTTGGTTTGTGTACGTAACCGCAGAACACCAACATTTTTATATGATATGCATTTAGTAAAAAATACGTTTTTATTACACAAGGTGATACCTATATCACGGTATGCACACAATGTTAAAGTTTCTGTAGTGCACAATTTGTGACAGTGTCAAACATATGACGTACGAAAAGCTATGAGAAAGTTCCAACTATTGTGTATTTTTGGTACGAGTATATGTCACTAATGTTGTATTGAAATGCGTAACAGTGTACTATTTTTTTCTGAATAAAGTTTCAATCTATTCTATTCTATTCCAAATAATCCCCCACTAATACTAACGGGGGGTGGTCGGAGTCCTCCCTCGCGGACGACTAAGGACGCAAGGTACGAAGTAGGCGCTACATCTTGAGCCTCCAGAAATAGTGTCCCTATTTCGTGTGGGGCCGTGATACTCGGCCCCTATTAGGGACTGTTAAATGGTAGCCGGAGAGTCCCCAAGGAGGGGTAGTCTGGCCGTTTCGCCGAGGCCAGCATGTCGCTGTAGAGATCCTGTGGCCTGGAGATCCGGGAATCTCCAACTGTAGCGGTTGAAGTGTAGGAGTTTAGTCAATATTGGACCCCCTAGTACCGAGGAAATCCGGGCCCCTAGGTATAATAAATAAATAAATTTTCTTGCGTTGAAAAAAAGGATGAAGTCCTGTAATGCGGATACGCCTAGTAACCCACCATAGTCAAGCCTTGTCATGGCGGTAGGGCTCAGTAGCCTGTGGTGTACCCAGGTGCTGCCAATTGAACCCTTTTTGTACCCATCTTACAAGAAGCGAAAAAAGCAACAGTAGGAGGCGCTTTTGCACACAGGGCAAGGGGCGAGGTTGGAAACCTCTCCCAATTGCACTATCCCGTAGTTGGTGGGGTTGTCCTGTGGTGCGGGGAAACCCTTCTTTGGAGGAGGAGACGGTCCCCGTAGCAAAATATATGTATCCGCCTAGTACAGACTCCGCTCCACTCGGTGGTTAGCACAAACATTACGTATGAGCGAAACTAACGTTATTATTATTATTAATAATACAGATGTGCAAATATCGCGCAGCAGGATAAGTATGATGCCCCCAAATGAACGTTTGCGAAAGGTTAATGTTTCCTGGAAGAACTTAAGTACTGAAGATAGGCCATTGATATAATATAGATAGAGTATGATGCCATAGGCAGTAATATGACTGCGACTGGCCGTCTTGGTGTATAGAGAAGGAAGATGAAAAAGCAGCACTATCTTTGTTTATCTAATCTCACATGCGCGTTGCGTAGCGGTAAATAATTAGAAAAGAGGGATAGACAGGGTAACACATTTGCTGTATCTTTCGACTTAGGCGGCCGCGTTTCAAGCGGGCGTCCCTTCTCTATCTGTAATACTTTGGTTCTATGAGATAGACGTGCAAAGTAACTATTACTAATTTCATTTAATGTATTCTTCGGGTGAGAAACTTTTTATGTTAAACTCTGATTTCATCGCAAATCTGGATTTTGAAAATATTATTTTAACTGTCTAGATGTTCGGCCATAAACAGCAAAAGTGAGGTTCATGCATATCACGGTATCATGATGTCTAGATCAAGTGATGAAAATAAACTTATTATGTCTCTCTAACAGATGCCAGGGGTTAGGCTAGAAACCTGACCTGTGGACTTCTCAAAGTCGAGAATCATCATCGCGGTTCTCGACAGTGACGAGTCCTACAAGGCGATGGCTTCCTTCTGCGAGACCGTCATGTCCCAGAAGGAAGCCGACGAGCGGGTGAGAGAGGAGGCTGCCGGCGCGGCCTCCACCCGCCGACGACGAATGGGGGCACGAAAGAGGCGCTATCTGCAGCGCCTTCAGTAGTGCCCCTGTGTTCCGTGTCGGCCCGGGATGGGAACCCGGTCCGCTTCCAAAGACACGGCGTCGTGGGGACTGTCATAGAGTAGCCGGCAGTCCCCGAGGAGGTGAAGTCTGGCCTTTTCGCCGAGGTCAGCCTGCGCTGGAGGGGTCCTGTTGCCTGCAGATCCGGGACCCTCCACTTATAGCGGCTGAAGGCTCCCGTAGGGGTTTAGTTGGTATTGCTACCCAATGGCCGAGTCCAACATAGGTCTGGGGGTCTACCCGGGCTCCCAGGTATCATGAGTAAATGCATTCCCCTTCGTCACCAAAGAAAAAAGGAACCTGACCTGTGCGGCCCCAACGTCAGTCTAGGTTGACATATCAGCCTCCGTGTTGGAGGAGCCTGGTTCCTTATGAGGAACTGGCCATTCGTAAAGGTGCCCTATTGCTGACAGTTCCGGGGTACTTCAGTAAAGGCGTATGGTGAATTGGCTAATATAGTAGTTAGTGGTCGCCAATATAATTATGAGGTAGCACGATAGTGTTCAGGTGGTTAATATTAATAAAAACACTTACAGTCTTAGACATATATTGTCCACGTACGCTATTTAACTTCAATACAGGGCTCACAAGGAATACACACACAGTCTATATTGTTCAATATGAAAGTTCAGAGGAAGAAAGTAAGCGAGGATATGTAGCACAAGCATCGTAATATATACGTAAGCTACGAAAGTGTTGTAGTTTTAGCCAAGCAGCGCGCGTTCGGCGTTAGAAACAAATTGTCACTACCGTCTGGTTTTTCTACCGTATAAGCGGCGCAAGCGCAGGCTGCTTTAGAGTGAAGGCCGTATCGATACGGAGCTGTCGATATGTCTAACTGATACATGTGTTATCGATTAATAACTATTAAAATATGAACATGTTTAAATATATAATTACGTTAAATGTATTTATGTATATATAATATTATTAAATAGTTATATGCTTATATTTAAGTTTTATTATTTAGTTTGGAATATTATTGTAAAATATAATGTAAATATTTTGTGTTTGTGTATAAAAGGTTGCTTACCGCAACCCCTTCCAGAGACCGTCAAGGGCGATAAAATTCTGGAAATTTTACTCGGCGTCCAGAACGAGAAGTATATTGTTTCTGAACGTTTGATAAAGATGCGGGTGCTGTTTGGTCGGATATGTAGGCCGCCTCAATGCTATCTATGGATAATGTGACCTCTGAATTTAAAAGCAATATTTTAAATGCTTTATCACTTCCTGGCAGAACTTTACGGGGTTCAGATTATGTTGGCTGAAGTGAGCCACGTGAAGTGTCCTCAAAAAGGAACACGCGATCAGTGGTTGCTAATTCCTTGTATAAGTACCTTTATGTATGTAGAAAGTACCTTTGGGCTAGTGTGACGAGAAGCTGGTGTTCGTTGTAATCTCAAAGTAATCTGTTTGAGACGAGCGGAAAACTCTGTTTAATTCGTAATACCACCACCTGCAGGCTCGAAGAATTCTCCCGGTAATCTCAATGGCTCGCCGTGTACCGTGCGAGAGACGACTGATCCATATGGTCCGGAGAAACTCTTCAGAAAGAATGACGCCGGCGAGACTTTTCAAATGACGTAAAAATTTAGAGGGCTTATGGTCTCGAAGCTTCTCATGCACTAAAAGTTGCTCGATTTTCTTTTCTTTCGAGGCTGTCAGTCGCTTAATAATCTCGACCTTGAGCTTCGGATATCTATCTGTGGTCGAGGGCTAATAATTATATCTTTGGCTTCCCTGAAAAACTGGTTATCTGGTTTTCTAACCACGTAATAAAAATTAGGGGTGTCGTTTGATATGCCAGGTAGTGCAAACTGACCCTTCACCTGAGCGAACCAAAGCTCGGGTTCTTCTGGCCCAAGGGGTAGAAGTCTAGTGCCAACTGTAAAAATATCAATATCGGCCGTCGAATTTGTCGATTTCCCATCACTATGGTCTGTGGGCGTGGCTAGTAGTCACCAATATAATTATGAGGTAACACGATAGTGTTCAGGTGGTTAATATTAATAATCGTATTTATCATTTTCATCACACAATGACATGTTTTCTTTTGTAGCTAACCTTTATTATATGTCTATTAATTTTTTTGTGTAAGTTTAATTAAATATTGATAAGAATAAGTTGCATCTCTTGTGATTTTTGTACTTACTTATTGCCAAGAATGAGCCGCGTCATGCGGTTTTTTTTATTTTTATCTTGGGTCAGTGATACCACTTGGCCATTATCATTGCATGAAAAGCCAGCGAAGTGCCAGCCGCTCGAGCACGAATGATTCCTTAATATTAATAATTATCTATAGAAACCGGTAAAAACGTTTGTTGTTTCTTTAAATTATTCTACATTATGTTTGGTTGGTTCTGAGATCACATAAAAGGGTCGTAAGTGTTTGCCGGTGTCGATCCTGGTTAGACAGGAGTAGCGTAAAAGTACAGAACGCCTTCACTTAAATCACTGTAATAATAAGGGCTGATTTTATACCAGTGACCTATAAGGTACCGGTTCAGATATCAGGAATTTAACTAAAAGGACTTCAAATTTTCTTTTCACCGCTTACGGTTACATGTAATTAGTTAGGAGCATTTATGTGGCGATTTTATATTTTAATAATAACTTGTGAAACCGGCCCAAAACATCACAACTTATAATTTAGATTTGAATAGACTCAGTTGCATTACGTGAAATTTATCTTTTATACAGTTACATATCGTTTACAAAAAATATATCTAATGAAATATATATTTTTTTACAAGAGTCTCGGGCCACGATTATAAACGAGAACGTGAGTATTCCACATAAAGCTAATTTCGCAAATTTTTGCACGTCTGAATTCGTGCCTTCTACCGTGACTCAGAAATATGCCGAGAACACTTTTATAGATGCTTCTAGAAAATAAGTATCTGTCTTTACTGTTACATGGTACGATACTAAACGAACCCTGGACACTACTAATAAGAAGTATTTTAGGTATGTAATTATTTATTTTTTAATATCGTATAGGGGGCCAAACGAATCGGAGCCTTTTTTTCTAACATCCGTATAACTATTATGCCGACGTGTTGATCACAAACCACTACACTATATATGTCACTTTACGCTGGTATCACGTGAGGGAGAGGTACCTCCCCGGTCGCGCCTGCACAATTCCGCTGCAATGCGGCATGGCACTGAAGCTTACAAGGAATAATAATATGTACGATCACAATAATTCAATCATTCACAATATCCTATGGCACCCTTGAATACTGTAGCTATCTGTTCGCGAAAGAAATAATTTGACCGGTATTTCTGAACAGTATATCCTCTATAAACAGGAGAAATATACAAAAACTCACGAATTGATGTCTTAAGTTTACGTAAAGTTTGCTCATAACAATGAAACTACTTTTGCTTTTAATTTTTTTATCAATACTGACGTTTCATAAACTTCATAGTAACCATGGTTGCAATGTCTTCATATTCTTTTCTCTTAAGGTCTCTTAATTTTACAATAAGGGAAAGAGCCTTCAGCATTTAGTAATGATTTTTAAACAAGGCAGTGTGATTGCCGATATCGAAATAGGGCCTATACTACTGGGTGTGTCTTTAAATCTCATCATCCGGTGGCCCATTGTAGGAGATGATGGTAAGCTGGACAACGCGTCTACACAACCTCTATTAGAATGTTTATGAGCTTTGATAGTCACCAAAAGGCCATTGAACTTCGAACATCGTTAGCAACTTTTCTATACTAATATAACAAAGAATCAGAATAGGAAACATTTGATTTCTTGTTTGTTTGCTTGCCTTAGATATACTCCGAAACTAAAGGACCGATATCAAAAATTATTTTACCATTAGAATCTTACTTGTAATGAACATAGGCTATATAACATCATCGAAAACTTTTTGTTTGTTATAAAACATCGATAATGTAATCAAAGTTGCCAAAGAAATATCTAAGTAAATCCTTATTTCGCGGTAGAAATTATTGGCAACTAGCTGTCCCGATAAACGTTGTTCTGTCATCAAGTGAATTTGTTGTCATTACCATGACATTTAACCATCATTACTATCAATTTATAATTTTTATACTTTCGTAAGTCAAGGATTTTTTGCCGTATTTCGTGAATATCCGTGCGAAGTTAGCACGAACCGCTAGTATCAAAACAGCCTCTTAAATATATTTAACGTGAAATATCTAGGGGCACGGCAGATTCCCCGTCAAGTAGTTATTACTCAAACAACCCAAGACCAGTTGGTCTGTTCTGAGCGCACTTTATTTTTAGACAAATTAAAAACAAAATTTTGAAGTTTTCCTGAAGGTGAATTTTAAACAAGAAAATTTGAGTCGATACAGAACTTACACTATTGTTCAGAACATAATTAAAACTTTTACTTTGCTTACGGCGCTTCAGGGGGAATTCTTTAAAGGGTTTGTTAATTTTAAAATTATTACAGAAAGCCTGGAATTTTAAACAATTATGTTCTTGTGTTAACATGATCTTTTTAAATAGTACGTGCTACACTTATATTCATTCTTAATAATAAAAGTATATTAAGTACTTTAAGTATTTACGCGTTTTATTATTTAATTAAATTTGACGTGTCAGCAACTTTACAGTCATGTTCAGGACTTCTAGTTCACATTATACCCTCATCAACTTATTTTTTTATAGGGTAAGGGGGCAAACGAGCAATCGGAGTCCATGGACATTCGCATGATTGATACGCAGATGCGTTGCCCTCAGACCACCCCCCCACCCCCCCCAATGTACCACCGTACACTCACTAACCGCACGAAACGCATTTGCGACGCTGTAACTTTACGCCTGCATCGAGTGAGCGAGAGGTACTTTCCCGGTCGTGTTGGTCTAATACCGCTGCGTAGGAGAATGTAGTGTCAAGCACCATGCTTGGCACTACCTTCTCCTATCCGGCATGGCACTACCTCTTCCTAAAAGTGATGGCTGCGTTATGGGGTTTTATGCGATTTGTATCTGAATACAATGAGGAGGGGGGGGGTTTATGCCTCGCAGGTTACGCCAGAGGTCGCGGGTTTGGATCCCGACCATGTAATTAATATCAATAAATGTTATTTCATGGGTTAAGTGTTTATGAAACAAAAATGTTGACATGTAAAAAGTTTAACATATCACATTTTATAAAAAATAAGTACATATTGTTCGTTGTGCAGTGCACACGTCAATACGGTTCTTAGCACAGGGGTTGGCTGGAGTAGTGGCATAAGTTCAAAGGCTATTTATAATATATCTATACATGTTATGTAATAAAGTCCCCTAGAGCTGCCTGATGTATGTGATCAATTTTCTCAAAGTCTACTAAACAGATTTTCAGGTGGCTTTTAACAAATTTTGATACACTAAAAGCTTGCAGAAGTAATTCCCGATGGATGTTATAGGTATAATTTATCCTTTCGTTACTCAAGAACAAGGCTCGGGCGGTTCGCTAGTATACGCATATAAAAGCGAAAGGTCACTCGCTGACTCACTCACTCACGCACTAATCGTGAAATCGCAGAGACACCAAGTGCTGAGAGTCTGAATTTTTACATGGGGATTCTTTTTTGTACTTAGACGCTTACTAATACTTACAAAAAAATATAATTTTGCGAAATTCGATCCCCTAATCCCCGCGACTTTGGGGGTCGAGCACACGGTAGAAACCATGGAAGGCAACTATCGCTAGTTTATATATAAAACTAATTATTGAACGTAATGAGCTGGGATGACAAGCAAGCGTGGCTTCTCGTTAGGGAGGTTTACATTATTGATCCGATGAGTAACCAAATCGGTCACTGCAATACGTTACATCCGTCGCTTCTTTATATTTCATATGGTGAACATTGATTTCCAAAATACCAACATAAACAGTCTCAAAACCATCCATACAAAACATGTGCTCATGTCAAATAATGCATTCTAAAATCAATTCAAAGTTGTGGTTGATTTTGCAAAAAAATATGTTTGAATTATATACTATTTCAATTAGAATCTGCTTTGTAAAGGTGATCTAAATTATTGCCTAAGTAAGTATGTTTTGAGGAAATCTCGTGGCATAGATGATACACACAGCTTTTCCTTTATAGAGAATGGAATGACCGATTGAGTTGCAAGACCGGGTAAATATCTTTTGCTAACACAACACTGGCGTAAACAGATATAGGGTCTTCTTGCTGTTTGTGAGATTCCATAGTCCATTCAGAGGAAGTGGCGTGGATGAAGGTTAATCCAAACGTTGGTACTTACTTCTCGTTCTTTATAGTATAAAGGGGTGACGGGGATATTTTCCTGGTCATAGACAACCACGTGATTGTTATGCAGATGATCTCCTTTTCGACAGCGTAGTTGCGACTTCTGTAGAACGTAAATATAAAACAAATCCTCAAAAGTTGTCTGTCGTATCTTTTCATTTTTTCCGAAATGTACTGAATATATTTTCACCACTGGATAGAGCGAATTCCGAGTAAGGTTTTAGTGTATATTTTGTTAAAGTAACAATCGTGCCCCTGTTAATTACGGACGAAGCCGGAGCAGATCGCTAGTTATAAAAAAGTCGAAATATACATAATTTTGTTATTTGTTAAAAGTCACTGTTAGTTATTAAGGTGCGATAGCAGTACTGCTAAGCACCCTAGCACAGAACATAATATATATTTTGGTTTAGTCACATCTTTAGACTGTTCAATCGATTTACGTACGTATGTCTTTTTCTGACGTACCTGACGTCAGAAAAAGTAGTAAAAACAAAGTGCATTCTTCTAAACTTTTTTTGTTGTTGACACGGGAAGACGCATTTCCGCACCTTTACTGATCCTGGGTGGGGTCTAGGGGTGTGTGGGGCTTGCCACCCATTATAGTGTCCAATACCCACAGATATCAGAGCGATCCTCCACCCGCTTTTTTTTTTTTTAAAAAGAGCATCCCCGTCGGTACAATTGGCTTCGCCTGGTGCGCCGAGCCCCTCCGCCAAGGCAAAGCTTGAACCAGTGTGGGGCCTTCATCAATCAATCAATTCTAAAACCTTTAAGATTTTATCGATTTATAAGCTTATTTATGAACCATGTAACTTACAACAGCCCTTAAAAACTTTGCCAATTTGTTCCTTCATTTTAGCTCCAGACAACAAGAAACACGCAACACGCAACTTAATTTGGTACAAGCTTTTATGTTAGTTGATACAATATCTTCAATCCTTTGTTTCAAATGTAAAAAGTGGAAAACATTAGTTTCATTCACATCAGAACAGTCTTATCATCGTCGGCGTACTGCTACTAATGTTGGAGATCTCTTACAATGAACGGGAAAATGCCCGATTTTCTACTACTCGCAGTCATCCCTTATAATAGAAAGAAAGATGATTTTCGAGCCGATCTGTACATAATTTTCTTGGATGGCCCTGGGTGGGGTTTAATGGTGCGTGGGTGCCGAATACGAGCTAAAATCACCGCGAGTGCCATCAGTGATTTCGTTGGCGAGGTGCCTCGGCACTGCGAATGATCAGGGCACCTCTGCTGCTAGATTTCCCATAAGGGACCAACACCGCCTCCTCCCAGGGTTTGTCCCATACCACGGGACAACGTCGTCAAATTTTGGACAGTACAATGGGCGGAGGTTCCTATCAACGCCCTATTTATCGTATTGCTATTTAGTCTCCCCTCTACTTTTAAGCGGAGGACATAGTGCGTCTCCTCCTCCTACTCTTTAGTCCTCTCTTATGGAAGGGGTACAAACAGCAGCCCTTACGTTTCAATTGGATCAAGATGTCCGAGTTCGCCCCAGGCTATTGAATCTGACCGCCACAAGGCCTGAACAAGGTGGTGATCGTCTTTTCACCTAGGGAGTTAAAGGTCCACAAACACTTCGCCCTCCTAAGCTCGTTCAACCTTAAAACATGGATGACTATGGCTGGCTGCTATCTATTTGTCTATCTGTTTTTCCAATCATTCGCTGCTTAATATGAGTACAATGATGTCTTTTAACAATAAAACTATTTTTACGAAATTTATCGCGGTTTATTACATTATTTACCTAGCCCGTCGTTTCAGAAGCTTTACAGCAACCAAGGTCAAAACAATGGCTTATATAAAGTGTGAGAAATTATCAAAAAAAAAAAGTTGCAACATATACAGTTGTAAAGATATAAATTTCTTCGTCGTTACAAACAATTGGCAGTTCCGAAGTATCACGAAACGGAAATGAGACTTCAAAACGATAAACTTCCCAAATAACGTTTCAACACGTCACATGACGGATTTGTTCATGGATCTAAAGCCGACACGGAATATTTGTATATGGGGGAGTTACGGTTTAAGCAAACGAATGCTAGCTTCATTACAGTCTAAAACATTTCAATAAAGGTTCAATGTGAAATTGAGTTTTTTATTGTATAGGAATTGTACAGGAGGCAAACGAGCAATCGATATATTTTTCCCACCCACCGTCGTCCTCCCATTCAGGTCGCCGGCTACTTACAGACTTTACAAGTTAGCCTCCCGGTCGCGCCCGCTCAATTCCGCTGCAATGCAGCTACTTACCAGAGTAGTAAATGTAATGAAATATTTATTTGTATGATGCCAATTTGTTTTATACTGATGCCAATTTGTTTAATGTGCTGATGTGTTATTTTTAAATATTTAATGGTTATAATATAAAGAAAAATGCTTAAATAAATAAATAACAATTCTTTATTGAAACCAATAACCATATAAGTACATTACAATGCTGCTTGCACACGATACGTAGTTAATCAACTAACGTAGAATCCAATTAGTGAATTATTTGGTTTTAGAGTTACAGTAAAGTTTGTTGGTTCACATACTTACATAACTTATTACATTAAAATGTTGTTTTTTTTAACGTAACATTACACGCTCGTCGCGTATTAGACTCGCACGATTGTCATATTTGAAGTATATTCTGTAAGAGATAGTGCCATGCTACACATGTGGAAATTGCCGACAAGACTTACCCACCTCCACTCATGCTTCTACCCACCTCTCGGTATACGGAACGAATCATAGGAGATGCACGGGGGTTTGCTCGCCGGCTCTATTCCCCAACGTACAATTCTTAACTCCCTACACATTGTATAAGTGCCCTCGCGTTACTTCAGTCTCCCCTTTCCTGGGCCTGACATCACAAAGACATAAGTTGGCATCGGCCTCGTCAGTCCTGATTATCTCGATGCAGCTACTTCGTTACCTATCCTTGCTCTTGGCGTGCCATTTATGCTCGAATGTCCCCAATTGCGTAAAACTCAGTTCCATTGCGACCAAATTCTGGTGATAGAATGGGTCCAATGTCGTCCGTTGCATGCCATCCAACATGTTTCGCTCATTTTTGTACAAGTCACATTCCCACAGTACATGGTCTCTGGTTTCAGCTTCATCTCTGGTTTCAGCTTCAAGGCCAAAACGAAGGCAACGCATCGACATAGCAAATATGCGGATGTTCATGGGCGTCGTTAGTCTTAAAGAACTTAGCCATTTTTGTACATTATTTACTAGTTAGGTTTAATTGTATTTTTATTGTTTGTTTTCTTTTGTTAGAAAATAAATCATTTTATTAATATTTATTTTATAAAGTTTGCCTGCTTATAAATACGCAATATGTAATTTTACTTTATTTACCTGTGATAAACATGGCGTAGTAATTGAAGTGTTATTACTTGCATGTGCAATAACATTAAATGTTTTTACGAACATAATTACGCAGAGCTGTAGATTTTAAACGAAAAACAAAAACAACGCCGTTTACTGCAGCGTGCAGTTAAGTTAGAACCATTAGAGTGAGATATGACTGGCCTTTGTTCAGAAGCGAAATGAATGGACGTACTGAACTTACATAAATTGCATGAATTGTTTGTGAATGTTTTGTTAATTAAAATAATGTTTATGGATTAAACTCAAGATTTTAGTTAGTTTTGATGCGTACCAAGTATAGTAAGGACTTGTAGTACAGGTAACAAGCATTGGAATATTTTATCTATGAATATCATGAGACAAATCCCCATAAGCAGTCTGTTTGTATGTGATTGATTGCCTTAACATAGAACGTATTTTCATGCAGTTTTCACCAATATCCATTGTACATTTACTGAAGATAGTTTTAGTGTGTGTTTACTCTTGTTATTCACGGACGAGATCGAGGATGATTGCTAGTTTATAATTCAAATTCATGTTTCAATGGTTGCAGTGCACTAGGACACTGTGTTGAAAAAAGATTCTAAGTCAATGCCTAATAACTTCTCACAGGATGCTTTGTTCTTAGTAATTCCTTTTCATTGACTATAATTTCAAATAAATCATTAGCCATTCTAATATTTATAACAATATATTATTAATTGGGAACTATAGTAGCTGAGAAGTCATGGATACCTCACTTACTTTTGATTATTTTCGATAATCGTTATATGACCTAATTTCGTTTTTTTTATTAGTCAATTATTCACTTACGAAAGAAATAACTCTAAGTATCCGTAGTAACTCGAGCTTATTTTTTTAGGCATTTTTATGTTTTTGTATAAAAATATACATCCTAAGATTAGTTTATGTGACAAGAGACAGCCACAATACCCTACGACTGCGGCACGATAAACAAACACAAGAAGGTCCCCAAATGGCTCCTCGTGATAAATGATGTAGTTGATCAGACTTACGGACCACCACTGGACCACGAGGCAGAAAAATACAAATATGTAATGAAAATGTAAAACAGGCAGATCTGCGAGGCAAAGTTGTATGAATTAAAACAACTGAAATGTTTATCCGAAATTGAGTACGCGATTTAAATGCAAAATGTTATTTGCAAAGAAAGCTACGTTTTCGACAAACTTAGGATGAGTCGAATACTTTGAACGGATTTTGCAGTTGTCTAACGGGTTTTAACGCGATATTTAAAATACTATAAGGTACTGGCTAAGTTTTTGTAAATACCTATATTTATAATATTTACAAAATTTTGCCAGCAGCTTATAATAAGTATTTTAAATAGCGCGAGCCGGCTAATGACCACGGCTGGTGTGACCAGGTCGAAACGACGAGCAAGTTGTTTACAAAAACTTGGCCAGTACCTTGTAATAACTGTTTTAAATATCGCGTTAAAACCCATTAGATAACTAAGAAGTGTGTAACAATGGTGAAAGTCTCTAACAATTATTTCGAACGGAAATTCAAATTTTATCACCAGTATACGAGTACACAATTTTTTTTGTATTGTTAAGAATGACGTTTCTACTGTAATTAACCTTCTTCTTTTAATTCTTAGCCTCATTCCGGTTATGTATCTCTTATTATCGGGTTCGGCTACCTAATCTAGGGGATGTAACGAGGGCGCCAGTTTTTACACAGAGCGACTGCCACCTGGGCACTGGAACCCAGAAGGGAAACTAAATCAAATCCTAGATTTGGTCGAAATCGAATGCACGAATCCGGGTTTCCTCATAATGTTTCTTTTCACCGCAAGAGCACTTAGAAAATGTACTTAAGTTAGAAAAGCTCCTTGGTACATGGCCGGGATCAAACCAGGACTACCCGAGCGGGAGTCCGTAGCGATAACCACTAGGCCATTAAGGCTATTTTTATTGTAATTTGTACAAACCACTAATATGTTTTTTTCAACAAGTGCGGTTGTTTGTAGTGTTTTTTCATAGTATACGGAAAAACGAGCAGCCGGAGCCTCCTGGTGACCAGTGGCGCCACTTTTTACAACCCCAGGCTTCTTCCTTCCATGTTGATGTATATGGAAGATGGTACCATAGTTACCTACTATATAAAGCCCACATCTACAGAAGATATAGCTCTCATTTCGCTTTCCCCTTCAACGGGTTTCCACAAAAGTTACAAACGGCACGTGAAGTGACAACACATATACCGTCACTTTACGGTGATACTCTGTGACATGATGATCGCGCCAGCATATTTCGACTGCAATGCAGCACGCGTGTATGTTGATTTTTCTCATTTTAGTCATACCATATACAGCTTCTCTTTGCCAGGCGATGGTCTTACACCACCACAATACGTTTCATTGCATTGTTTTTGAGGTTATACTTCTTTCGGCGCGTCAGGGAAAAATAATGAGCCTAAATTTTTACGATGCGCGCGAACCCCCTCACGAAAAATATTTTACTTTTCAAAAAATGTTTCTTATGCGTTATAACAAAATTCTCAATGTATAGCTAATAATTAAATAGCTTTTTTATGTTGTGATTGCCGTTTTTTCTACAAACACAGAATAAGGCGGAAGACAAACTTTTTAAAAGGATTTTTACTTTTTACGCCACAGAAAACATTGATCGCCTCTGTGGTGTAACGGTGCGGGGATCGAAAATTAGCCACGTAGGATCCTGGGTTCGATTCCCAGGTCGGGCAAATATTATTAAATGTTTCTCGGATTATTCTGAGCACGCATAACATTGTCCGGGATTGAATGTCCCCGCGTGGCCATAGGCTTGTCACCTATGACATCATAGGCCTCAGTAAATTCGCTAATCGTGGATGTACTAGCACACCTCTGCCTACCTCTACGGGGATAACAGGCGTGAAGGTACTTACTTACGCCTCAGAAGTTTATATAACTTCTAGCGCGTGTACTTATACACACACTGTCTCTTTTCGCAAAACTTTCTGAGTCTCATGCGTATAGGATAAACAAGAATACCGTAACTCCTTACAATCCCAATAGTGAAATGAAAGTAAATAATGTAATGAAATGTTCAAGGCTCTTTAAGTTGAAATTGCTCCTTAAGTTGTAGTTGAAAAAACTTTTAAGTGAAAGGGAGACTCAGATGTGCCTATTTCGGATCCGAAGAGATGGTCATACCTAATCTCTACACATCTGGGTAGATACCTGTTAGGTCTGCTCATCGAGCAGCGGACTTGAGCATTTGGAGGCAGAGCATTCATCAAAAGAGTCATGATCGGAGGATCGATGGGAGAATGATTAAGAACAATGAGTGGACATATTATGTACACTTATTCATCAAAACTACAGGATAGAGGTGGTACATTACTGCATATTGTATCTGAATTAGTCATAAAAAAAATTATACCCCAATATCTACTAGGCTATTAAATGTGGCCCTCCTCAAGAGGCTGAGAGCCAATCACGCAATGAAAAGAGCTGTACTCGATATTTCTCTGCACGAAGTGTGAGCGAGAGTAACCCACGTGTTTCAAAAAGTAGGTTAGCAGAAATGGACTGCCCATTGATGCAGTGTGCATTCCTCGTAGAGCCGATAAACGCTGCGTAAGAAAAGTTTTCGAATGACGGCTCCGCACCGGAAAGTTACACGACTTCCACGTGGATTGATCACCTGGTCAAGGTCACGGGGAGCAGTTGTGTGCAAGCAGCTCGGTGTGGGGATCTGGGCGCTCTCTGGGGCATGGGAATATCCATCAGTGGATGCCTATTGGTTGTTGATGATAAAGCCACGACACCGTCGATAATATCTCTCGACTTGACGTACATTGAAAAAAGATTAATTCCAGAAGTAGACTCATGCTGGCTGATCATGCTGATAAGTTCGGCTTTTGTATGATCGTAGCATTAAAATGTAAAAGTACCTTCACGCCTATTATCCCCGAAGAGGTAGGCGGAGGTGTGCTAGTGCATCCACAACTCGTAAGTCCAGTAGATATAATAGAACACCCACGATTAGCCAAGGTACTGAGGCCCATGATGTCATAGGTGGCAAGCCTTTCGCCACTTCGGGCACATTCCATAGCCCGGACAATGCAATGTGTGCTCAGAATAATCTGAAAAATATTTAAAAATAGTAGCCCGATGTGGGAATCGAACCCAGGACCCAGGAACCACGAGGCTAACTGTCTTAACAGCCGACACCCGCACCGTTACACCACAGACATTATATTTAAAAGGACATAAAGAAAAACGTGTGATTGTATATTATTGTATATGTCTACACAATAGCTTTTCTGTGACCTCAATATACTCAGCAAACGAGAATTGACATGGGTCTTTTCACAATCAATATTGTTACAATTAATCAAACCGGTTCTGAAAGTCCATTTGTATAACTCTCATATTCCTATATATTTGAAAAGATAAAATATTTCATTGAAAGATCTGCAGTGGCCAGTCCACGACGGCTGTGAGTGGTAAGGAATCGACCGTCAGATGACCAATTAGAGGGGAGGAGGGCGACGCATAACAGTAATGCGGATATCTATAAGCTTAGGTAGTTGTCAAAAGGCTCGAATTGCTCATCTAGAAAAAATCCCCTCTTTCTATAAAAAATGTAGGGACTGGAAAATCAAGAAATATTTGATATTATGAATGATTGATAAAGTCAAATTTGCCAAGCAAATGTCTATTCCTTTCAATATCAACAGTAAACTGAAATACAGAACTCGGCTGCTCAAAATAAGTTTGAGTGTACCCAGTGTTACTCACATTATCAAGTCATTAGGAACAGGTAGTGCCACGCTACATTGGAGGAGACTACCTCCTGCCATGCATAGCACTACAACCTCCTATGCAACGGAATTGGGTCTGCACGACCGGGGAAGTGCCTCTCGCTCACATAATACCGCCGTAAAGTGACATCTTCAGTGTCGCGTTTCGTGTGGTTTGTGAGTAGCCGGTGGCCCATTGAGGGGGAAAGGAGGGCAAAGCATCGGAATAGTAATTATGTGGACGTTCTTGGGCGTCGGTAGTGGTAAAAATACTCCGATTTTTCGTTTGACCCTTATTCCATAAAAGAAAATCTAACGAACGCCACGTGCGTTAAGAACGTAAAAGGTATTCAGACTGTACCATGCAGAATAGAAACTTAAATATTTACACATATAGATACATGTTATAAGCGTACATTCCTACTAACAGTCGGGAAGAAACTAGACAATCCTTTCTTCTTAGAACCCTAACCATAACTAAATGCTATAAATTCCTTCTTACATTTCTCAATGATAGTACACTATTCATATATATTAATCGTAGATAGCTTAAATTAATTGTTATAAATGATGAGATGATTATTGGTTACAATGTAGAACTTCCGAGTCGAGATGATGTTATAATTAAATGTCGGGTCAGCGCGCCGGTCCTATTGCCACTCAATTATTTACCGGATCAAGCGCTACTAAGTCTTTATTATTACTCCTGCGTCCTTATCCTTACTCTCTGGGTTATGATAATGAAATAAATATTAGGTAATGTTTATTCCTAAGCTACTATTATTTTCCGTATTATTTTTTTATAACATAGGATTGCAAATGAGTTCGACCCACTTTGTGACGATCGACGCTCATTAGGATCTGTATTAGCAGATGCGTTGTGCTCGTTGTCTCATCCCACCAATTGGCCATCTGATACCCACAATTGCAGCAAATGCTACGGAATCGGCGAAGTAATTATTGTTTATGAGCGCTGATAGTCTTCCCAACGCTGGTTCTATCTCCCCCCCTCGTTCGAATCCAATAATGTTAAAAGCTTCTGTACTGTATATTTAGCGAAGTCAAGTAAATTCCTATATATTTACAAAATTATCGGGTTACGTTACGAGCCTACGGCCTCTGGTGGAATGTGTCCACTGCATGATACACCACGAAATGCAAATCGGTTGTAAACACTCCGACGCTCATATTCCTAAATAATAAGGCGGATGGGTGCTGCTGGACGGAAATGGCTCGTGACCTATGGCGCTCTACGCCCAACAGTAGACGTCGTTCCGCTGAGGACGAAATGTTGTTGCTGACGATGATGTTGATAATTATGATCATGAGATTTCATAGTATGCGTGTTTATGCATGCGTCCGCATAGGGCCCCACATACCTTCTCACATGACAACATATATGTGGTGGTCGGCGTTCTGTGTTCCT
This sequence comes from Eumaeus atala, assembly GCA_017140195.1. Classification (NCBI taxonomy): domain Eukaryota; kingdom Metazoa; phylum Arthropoda; class Insecta; order Lepidoptera; family Lycaenidae; genus Eumaeus; species Eumaeus atala. Next base: position 660,707 of record JAFELO010001157.1, read on the forward strand.
CAGAGTCGAGTACATCCCTGCCCCCCTGCCCAC
>JAFELO010001157.1:669507-695936 GCA_017140195.1 Eumaeus atala
GGGGAATTATGCACGTCCACCAGTCGTGGATGTATCTGATGGGTGCGTGGGACTCGCGGTTGAACCGAATGCTCATTGATACCCCGCGGGTGCCATAGGCCGTTTAACCTAACGTGCCACGGATCTGTCTGTGTCAGGGCCCCACGGAGACCGGCCCGACCGAAGGGAGTGAACTGGTTTAGAACGGGTTTATCCGATAATCTAAATCAGCCACCTCTGACGTCGGCACTGTGCAAAAGGGCCAGGTGCCCATCCTTACGCTTGGTCCCATTTAGAAAGGAGGGTTAAGTTGCGCTTAGCGCCTATGCCGCGCTTCCATCCGTCGCTTGCGTGGTTTTGCCTACAGCAGATCTAACGTGAGGTACCTAGTCATAAGTCACAATGACAACGGTGGTCATTAGTGGGTATTCACAATTGCTAATATAAGCTTCTTTTTCTGAAACACACACACGCACAGTAAAATACTCAGCAATCTCTCCGCAGTACATCTATAGTAAGCAAATTCGTAAATGGAGGTAAGTTCTAACACTATGATGTCACTGTTTATATTTAAGGACTGTATTTTGTAACGAATAAAAATAAAATATTATTTTATTTATTCCATTCAGCCATCTACTACCATTATCCACTAGGCACAACCATTATCTTGGTGTAGTTGCGGATCCTAGAGAGTCTGGCCCACTGGAGGGGATGAGAGGACATCCGTCCATGATCAATGTAGTCTACGTTCAAGGGGGCTTAATATCTCATTAAATTTTCCATCTGCTATAAGAAAATGACTTATTAGTTTCTACTAAGAAGGTCATGGAAATAATACAATATATTATTTATATTTACGCATTGTATTAATAAAACTCGGTTCACTCTACCTATCCCAACACGGAATATTGACTCAGTAGAAAATACTAGAATTCAGATCCCAGAAGTACACTCAATACATTTTCACCGTTGCTACAGTTTGCAAAATTTATAGAAAACGGCGCATCTGTGGTATACTGCGAATAAAGAACTTCAACAGCTGGCCATTTTTTTTTAATAAAAAGGCGAATATCGGACTATTTACAGATAAAGAGTAGGTAAACAGAGGCTGCATTAAAAAATCTAACTGTAGAAGTTTTATTCTGTCTAGACTCGTAAATGTAAAAACGAGAACATAATTTTGTAAGACATGATTTCGTACGGTTTATGAGTTTTGATTCGCCTATGAGAGGAGAAAAGGGATGGAGGGCGGAATGTTTGAATAACAACGATGCCGATATCAATGGACGTCGATAGGCTAATGAAAAGTCCGACCACTCGTTTACCCGGAAAATATCAAATTGACGATTTACGAATATCAAATTTTCACCAAGTGAGATTAAATTGCAGTAGCCTGCTTGTACGTGTGAAAAACCCGTACCATTCTCCGTCTCCGCAGGCCTAACACGTAGATGCTCCATCTTGTAAGTCCGGGCCGTGGTGTTCGGTGTCCCCTAGGCCACTTACACAAAAGTTACGCCAATATTGGCGGAGGACCTAGGGCATCATCCATCTAGACAGGCGCATGCGGAACAAGTCACGCCAACCCCTCCAACCTACTTCGGTTAGGGTGTCAAGTGGCCCCAGCGCCCTCTTGCTCATTGAGGATGGAATGTATGAAGTTTATCACACTTCTTTTGCATACATCACTGCCTCGCAAGAAGACGAACGAACTTGAAACATGTCTGACACATGATGTTGAGCGAGAATTTGCAAATAGCCTGTCCAGGTTTATTGTAAGAAATATTTCCTATTCTTGACCACCAGAAATGAAAACCATCGTTGAATCATCATACCGTTTATAATCGGTGCGTTGATTATTTTACAATATGCCGCTTCTCTAATTAAATTTATTTAAGTTACATAAATGTTAAGATCCAAACAAAAATATTCAAGTTTATAATCGAATAACATGCCTCAACAAATGAAGTTTGAATTCTTACGAAAGTTAGAATTGTAAAAACATTATAATGAATAGTAGGCTTCGCGTCACAATATTTCTTATAGTATAGGGCTGCAATCGAGCAGTCGCAGCCCTTTGACGACTAAAGACGCCCATAGACATCCGCATTATTGTTGTCATGCAGATGCGTTGCCCTCCTTTCCTTCTCCCTCCTAATTGGCAACAATGCTATTGGTTTTCCAGTATGTGTATGTAACACGTCAGCGCCGCTTTCACTTTACGCTTGAAAAACTCATTGTTACATAGCTTGGGTGGAACCTGGAAAACCCGAGTGGAAGTCCCATTGGACATCATTTCCGTTGTGTAATAAATTTGATACCTTTATTATCTGAAAGCCATATTAGATGTACTGTACATCTATGTGACAAACTCGTAGATGTTGTTTTAAGTTTCGAGAAAACTCTATTGTATATACTTACAGCGAAGTAACATTTTTAAATTATTTTTATCCGATCTTACTATTTTGCCTACTGAACTCCAAAAAATCTATCGAAAGAACAATTGTAACTCAAGGGATAGTCTTTGTAAAGTGATACAAAAGCGACAAAAAGACCTCATAATTAGCCCCGTAATGTGCTGATTGTGAAATATTATAATGAAGCATTTTTTTATTCATTATACTTTCTACTGCATTGTGGCTTCAACGTTAGAATATTCTCTGAAGAATTACCCTAGTTAAATAAAAGAAAATATATTTTCTTCGTCATTACAAAGTTTCTTTATAGTATATCGGGGCCAAGGAGCAATCACAATCTTTTGACAACTACCGAAACCCATAGACATCCGCACTATTGTTGCCATGCAGATGCGTTGCCCTCCTTTCTTTTTCCTCTCCAATAGTTTACCGACTACTAACAAATGGCCGTATTATGTGCGCGAGAGATACCTACCTTTTACAAAAAAAAGTTTCGTTTAGGTTATTATTAGCTAACTTTGGGATAATTTAATTCCAGTTTTTTGATTTAAATGAGGAAACCATTAATATAGGACAAATGTTCACAGAAAATGAATACACTCTTTCACATGTTTCGTTATTTGTCGTAATAGAATATTTTTACGACAAGTTGTTAAATTCCTAATATTATAAAGAGAAAATATATGCTTTATTGTTCGTTTGTTCATTTATTTGCATTGAATAGGCACCGTAACTATCGCATCGATTGGAAAAATCCTTTTACCGACGTTGTTCTGTCATAAATTGAGTTATTTGTCCTATTGTGCTAACGTATAATGTTTACGAGGCCTAAATTAAATGTATGACATTTGTATTTTTTTAAATCAATGAATAGTTGCGTTGTTTTGTGAAATATTCGTGAATATCCAAAGACAACTAAACTATAAAACAAGTATAAACTGTTGAAACAAGCTTTACTATAACTTATAACAATCTGTTCTGCATTAGAAAACATAAAATTAAAACTTTATCCTAAAAGGGGATATATTTTATATCACAAATGAAATGAAAAAAAAAAAATTACAAAAGGGTTAAATTTTACACAATCTACGCCAAGGACCTGTTCTGAATTAATAAAATAAATCCTGAAACTGAGCTTATATCTTATGAATAAAATACTACAGCATGTGCCCGTCGGCATTACATAACTTTAGCGGCCAGTCGCGCAATCTGCAGGACGTCCGCTATCTATAAATTTAAACAGGAGATTGCGTTAGTCTTGAAAGCGATGTACGAACAAAAACTTGGAGTTCTAGTGAGGAAAATTTTGTAATAAAACCTTAGTGTTAGGCATTTTTTCAATACTCTGAAGTAGGATTCTAATATTGCATGTCCTGTCGTTGATAGATCAGGGACACTCCATAATGGCGGCCGTAGGCACTCGCAGAGGTGTCAGTCGATAGTGCAGGGACTGCCAAACCCACCGGCTCACCCAAGGCTTGTTGGATAGATAAAGCATTTTCCCTGTAAAAAGGCTTCTAACATCGCTAACAGAGAAAACAAGATTTGTTTTAGGGCGAGCTGACAAAGAATACACCTAAGCGAAATATTTAAATAAGGTTGTACATGCCTACATGATCATAAATAAATATTCGGAGTCTTATGGTCTCTACCGATGGACATAAAGATCCACACAAATATGTTATACAAATGTGCTGCTCTCCTTTAATCCATTGCCACAATAGGCCGTCGGGAGTGTCATAATTTATGGGTTCGATATTGAACATATTTTATTGCATGAAATCTCTTTTATGTTTAATATTTATTTCATTTTGAAATTGGCCGAGATAGACCGGTTGTATATACCGGTACAATCCGTTTGTTCAAACATTTCTGTAAATTAAAAATGTAGAAAATTTTGAATAAATTTTATAATGATTCAGAAGGACTTGAATATTGCTTTGAAATAATTTTATTCTACCTACTGTCACTTTCAAAATGAAAACGACGATAATTTTACCTTATCATCCATCCCAAGGGATTTCCCTTGGGATGGCTCTCAGACTGTCACAGATAATTTATACAGATATATTTTCTCAAACAAATACATTAATTTTAGAATAGTCAAAGTAAAAAACAATCACAATTTTATAGCCAAAATGTTGGCCCTGAAATCGTGTTCCCCATGAGAAATAATATAACATCCGCATACAATGGTTTCATGATATATTGAGATAGTGTTATCCATCAAAATGTAAATGGTTTTGGCGAATAAACCAGTTTTCACCTGGAAATATTTCCGTTATTGCAAACCGCTTCACACATCAGTGGCAGCGCAAGGGGCGCTAAAACAAGCCGATCACGCTATAGTTCCTTCACCCCTGACCCGGACGAAACAACGTACGATTACAGCAAATACCAACCTTTTTCAACATTCATTAACGTCTTCAATAAACAAAACTTTATATATATCCGACACACTTATCTTTCGACAGTACGGCTACTAATAATTATTTACTATACCAACTGAATACACGCAAGCGTAAACATACGTTTGGATATACTCAATTGTACCATGTTATTGATGTACAAAATGCTAAAATGATACATTTCATTCTTCGACATTCGATTCCAAGTCAGATACATGTATAGGAGCGCAAATGTTTTTGATTAATGTATAAATTTATATTAATTGAATTGTTAAGTGAACTTAAAAATATAATATCATTGGCTTTGTCATGTTCTTGTTCAATATGTTAATTTATAAGCATACGGATCGAATACATATTTTCTCTTTTTATTAATATAAACAATGCTGTCTGGAAGTAAGTTTATCGTGAATAAATGCCTTTTACAGTATTGTAATAGTATTTTACAAAAAAATGTTTACAACCTCTGAATATAATATTACAATCATGAAAATCGTTTTTGAAAACTAGGTGCATTGCATCATGCAAGGCTTTATTACGATCGTGGTGTACTTCTATATTCCTGTTAAATTACTTTTTGCCGCGGTAATACTTAGGGCATTAATGATGATTTCATATTATGTATTTTTATTTAATTTTGACTTACATAAAGATGATATGCGGAGTAAAACAAGAAATGAAAACTTGAATAAGAAATACAAAATAAAGATAATTGAATATGTTCTATTAATATTTTTTGTCACGAGGAAATGCCTATAAGTACGCAAATGTTGTTCTAGTGTCCACTAGAATCCACTAGAATCATAAGCATGAAGTCACCGAAAAAGGCGGGCATAATTATGCTGATGTACATGGGCGGGGGTAATTGTTGAAAGGCTTCGATTTCTCGTTTGTCTCCTTATACTATAAAAATGCCATCAGTTCTAATTTAAGGCGAAGCGCGGTATTATTTAAGGCGCAGCAAGTCCGATTGTGCTGCGTTGACTTTGCTGACTGCAGGATTACTACATCTCATTTTGTTCCGTTATACCCTACTAATTTAATAAAAATGAAGGTTTGTGCGTATGTATGTTAGCTCCCTCCCAAGCTATTATTACTAGACAGATATGAAACTCAGATATTGATTAGAATCTGCAATAATATAGAACTAAAATACTAGCCAAGAATGAAATAAAATACTAGACAGGAATTAAAATACTTCTGAGTTATAAAATATCCGTACGCCGCAGTAGGGGGTTCTGTGATGGATTCATCAATTATTTAGTTTGGTACTATTTGTATCACACTGAAGCTACATCGGAAAGCACTGTAAATGATTTAATGTAGCACTGGATCCTAAGTTGATAGTGGAGTTTAAAATAAGGTGTCAGTTTTTTCTGCGTAGGGCCGAGTATACGAGCAGTTTATTAAGAAGTAGTGTTTTACTGTAAGGGGATTCAACGGAATAGGAAATTAAATCGATATCATACGAGCGGGATGTACTTCTCGCTGACAAGGTATATTTAAAACTGCAAGTTAGGCTGTGAAATTTCCTATGGTGGGTGAGTTGTTATTGACGTTGTTCCATTGAGAGGAACTTCTATCAGGATGTCAATTGACGTCAGTAGTTACTAAAGGCCACTGCTCGTTCACCACCATAATCTATAAGAAACCTAACCTAAATAAGTCCGTTAGAACATCTAAAGCGGACTCACCAAACGTGACTATAAAACGTTTATTATTAGTGTTGTACTTCAGCACTTTATTACGATCTTGTAATTTAGCACTTTATTGCGATTTTGTACTTCAACACTTTAGTGCGATCATATAATTTATTATTTTAATGCGATCTTGTGCTTCAGCATTTCAGCGCTGTCTTGCACTTCACTTTAGTGTGATCTAGTACTTTAGCACTTCACTGCGATCTTGTCGTTCAGAACTTTAGTGCGATCTTATACTTTAGTATTTTAGTGTGATCTTGTACTTCAGCATTTTGTGTGTGATGTTGTACTTCAGCACTTTAGTGCGATCATGTAATTTATCAACTACTTGTTCAATTTTGAATCCAGGCAGACCAACTAACCTTCCTTGGGGCGGTTTTATCTATTAGTAAAAACCGGATAAACATCCGTTTAGTAAATTTTTAAGAGATCTACTGAACAACAGACCTACAAGCAGACGGTTTTAGGGTATATTAAAAATTTAATTGTTGAAACCTTACAATATATAACAAGTAACAGTGTTCCATACAGCATGCTACTACTATATATACGAGTTAGGACTAAGCGTATTAATGCTTTGCACCACGTAAGTTCGAAGAACGGCCTTCACATATACTGGACGGAAATAAACATTGATCGCGTTATTTTGGCTTTATTCAGCTTAGATGTGTCAGTTCCATTTGCAAAATAGATAGTAATTGTGCAGTCCTATCGTTTGCAGTGTTTATAATCTCCTTTGAATACAAAACCAGTTCGATAGCAACACTAAATATACATTTTTTTACATAGATGGCAAATAAGCAGATTTATTTACGGTCACGAACAGGTCCGGTTATTTTTGAGTGTTGGCACTTAGTACGATGCAGTTGTCATGAAATCCCGGAGAAACCAATATGTGGAGACCTCATCCGCGACTAAAAACTAACACCACTGTTTTATAAAATCTCATTCGCCTCGTATCAACTCGTCTTTGTACAATTGTTTTTTTAACTGGTTTATTCTTTAGGAAGTATCCAGTGTAGCTTCATTGAAGCTATTCTAGACATTTCCTTCCAGACGCATATTATAGTGGTTACTATAACATGCGTCGGGCGACAGTCTAGGTGTGTTTGTGGTCGACAGGGGACCAGACCCCTCGTTCCCAGCAGATGGGAAATTTGCATCCGGAAGAGCTCGTAAAAAACCATAACTGAGTTTTTCTCGGGGTCATAGGCAAATCGCGTGATGTACATGAGGTGGTGCAATTGTGTTCTCCTATCAATATTGATTTCGCTTCTACCCCCACTTATAACACATTATCTGTATAATTTATATCATATTTATTTACATATTTTTTATACTATAGGGTGACAATAGGATGTGGTATCATGTACCATGCATGTCACAACCTACTCCTGAGCAGCATGGCACTACCTCGTACAAAAACCATTCACAAGAGTACTATGCAAATTCATATAATCCTCATAACTTTATTCTGTATATTTTTCGCAGGACAAGGGTACTCCGCGAGACCCTCTCTGGCTCTATTCATTCCGTTATACAAAACCCCATTCGCACTTGATAAGGTCAGTAGTTTAATAAGCTGTCTAACCCTTTTTAGAGCTCTCGACTTCTTTCGATTTAGATTAGCCATCAAATGCTGGGTCATAATACTTATAAATCATATACATCCTCGAAATATCTATATTGATATTATAATATATCTTACATTTGATTCTTTTTTTGTTTGCATTGAATAGGTTCGGAAAGTACTGGACCTACTTGAAAAAAAAAAATGTTTTTAATATCCTGCCTTTTGATCATTATGAAAACCAGTAAAATAGTACCAAAGTAAACACTTATTTATCTGCAGTAACTATCGAGCTAGCTAACTATACTGACAAACGTTGTTCTGTCATAAATTTAATTTGTTTTCATTGTACCGTGTAGTGTGTAGTTGCATGTATGTTCAGTGAAAATTAATGATTTTTTACCATATTTCGTATAAATTCTTTCGTTAAATATCCGTGCGGTGCCTGGGCGGAACGCTAGTGATATATATATTTCAAAATAAATCATACCTACAATAAAGTAAGTATGATGATTTGATGTCATTTTTGAGCCCAAAACAAACGCTTCATGAGTGTTTTGGTTCATGTGTTAGATACTCCGATCTTGAAATTGTTTCAAATCTATATACGGAATGTATATGATATATATAACTAGTTGTTACATACAGTGTCCTTTTAAACAAAAGCCACGTACAAAATTTCCTTGTCCTTTATAATACAGAGTCCTTTTAAACAAATACCAGAATAACGACTACGCTACACCCATCCTTTATTTTGGAACATCGTACTATATTCCTGCCTTCCTTCATCTAGGCTGATAATGATGATGCCGATGATAATAAGGTACAGCATATCGATGTATCATTGAAGTGCGCTTAAACATCCAAACTTTCGCATTTGTTATTTTTAATAAGTCGTAGTGCCAAGACGCATTGCGGCCAGCTTGCGCGACCGGGGAGGTACTTCTCGCTCTCATTATACCCCCGAAAAGTGACAACTGTGTGACTAGTCGGTGGCCCATTTGAAGGGAGCAGGAAAAGAGTGATCTCTTTTCCTGCTCCCTCCGTTGATACACATCTATGCAGATGCGAGAATTATGCAATTATGAGGATAGCTATGGGCGTCCTTAGTCAACAAAACGTCCTGTTTCCTCGTTTGTCCCACTATGATAGCAAAAAACACCTCGAAGATGTGCAGCTTACTGTATGTACAAATGCTTATTATTGCACGGTATTTCACTCCATCTTCCTTTTATGTCGGGCTTAACAGTTTGTTTTAATGTGCCTGTTGATGGATCACTAAAAAGAGTTTTATTCTAAACTAGTCTAGTCTTTAAAAGATCACCTCAGCCTCAGATGAATCTAAGAGAATATTTATACACTATATCTATACTAGACTTATAACATAAAGCTGACGAGTATCTTTGTTTATTTGTTTGAACGCGCTAATCTCAGGAACTAATCGTCCGAATAAAAAAAAAAAACTTTTCATGTTTATTGAAAAAAGCTATAAGCAACATACCATGACATTTGACTAATGGAACCGGAGTTATGCGGGAGGATCCGCGGGGAGATGCTAGTTGTATACGTAACTCTTCCGTTATCGAGTGACCGGTTGACCGACTTAAAGTCAACGCACAGATAACGCTAATGTACCAAGTAACTTGAAATTTGGTACAGACATCCTTTAAATAATGAAAGGGCGTACTGAAAAAGGATTTTTCGAATTTCAACCCCTCAGGGATTGAAATGGGGAGGTATGTTTATTATGTACAATTTTACCATGTTACGCGGGTGAAATCGTGGTTCGCTGTTAGTAATCTATGTCGCGCATTCCGAATAGAAATGAAGGAAGGTGTTGATTATTCTGTAATAATCAACACCCAAACCAGCTGTCTACTATTTTGAAGTAAGTAACACTGGAACAAAATATAATTCAAATATGGAAGGAGTAGTATCATAAAAATTGTTACAAACCAATTTTCGTAAAAAGAAGTCTATAATATACGTTTACAAATGTACCATAAAGCTCCCCTATAGAAACCCCATGTATTTTTTTCTATGTCATCATACATGTATAGACTTCCGAAATACATAAGGACGACCCAACCCACCCTTTGAGACCTCAGATAATTAAATTCTTAGCTTTCAATCATTTCTCTCGATGTGCTAATGGCCCTGCCTGCAAAGAAAAAAAAACAGCCAAGTGCGAGCCAGACTCACGCCCGATCATCTATAAAAAACACGTACATAATTATTTTCTACTACTTTTTGGTATTTGTGGTTATATCAATAATAGAAATGCAAAGTCCTAGCTTGGTACTAGCACTAGCTAGCTGTCACAGACGGTCTGGTGACGGACGGAGAGACGAACAGGCTGATGTACGGATGGAGATACGGACGGACGGACGAACAGATGGAGAGAGGAGAGACGGACAGCTGGACAGCGGAATCTTAGTCATTTTTACCCTTTGGGTACGGAACCTTAAAAAGACCACGCGTTGCCACGTGCGCTACGTAGAGCATGTTTGCTGACACAAACTCATAATATTTTACCCTACCGCTAAGTAAGTTATCACTTCAAAAGAATTCAAACATTTTAAATTATTCAATTCACTTTCAAATTTATAATGCTGGGTCGTTCCAAGTTCAAAAATAATTCCAGTATTTATACATATTATAAAAGAAATACAAATGATACGAACATACCTGTAGGTATGAAACTAAGGGGAATATAACATCGATGAAACGTTAACATTTTCCAACCATTTTCTGCTCTCAGGAAGAGATTGTGCGGCTAGTGTGGAATTTACTAATCAAAGTGTGTTCAAGTAGGAATTACTAATTCATTTATAGAGAATCCTCGCGCGCTTATCGGAGTAAGAATTTTCCTGACTTTTTGTGGTATAAGGGGCGTAAACTGCAATCAGAACCTTTGATGAGTACTGACGCCCACTAACAACCACAATATTGCTGTCTCCTTTCCTCCTCCCCTCCAATATGCTACCAGCTCACAAATCACACAAAACGTGACTGCATAGCTGTCACTTTACGGCGGTGTCATGTGAGCGAACCTTTTGCAGTACCTTTTTGATCATGCGGGCCTAATTACGCTGCAGTGCAGCAATAAACAACCTCTTTCTATCCTTGTTCATATGTCATACTAGTGTTTTCTCTTTTAGGTTCCGTACCCAAATGGCAAAATTTTTACCTTATTACAGGGATAGTTTTTGCAAGGCTTGCACTATGCAGCTCTTTTACATGACACTGCCATAAATTGACACCTGTGCTGTCTCGGTACATGCTGTTTGGGAGTATCCAGTGGCCCGTTGGAGAGGTAGACGAAATACGAGCAACGTTGCATGATAATAAATTGTTGTAATTTTCACAGCTGATCAAATTTTGTTTGCCGCTATAATATTTATTTGTTCAATTACGTCACTGGAAATAAAAACAATTACAAAAAATAAATGACGTGTAGTTCGTTTCGTGCAAAATGTATGCAGGCATCGACAAAGATACATTTTCAACTTATACTCAAGATATACTGCTTGGTCGACTTTTATTTATCAGTGAACTATGCCATGGAAAAGTCTAATACAAGTGAAATGAGAAAAAAAAATCTATACGTTTCATAATGACAGTTCAGAATCAAATTCTTTCGTGGTTCGCAGTACCCTGTTTTCTTGCAAATCAATTTCTAAAGCAATATTCGACATAAACACTAAAGATATTCTTAAATTCTCCTACACAATTGGAGATGCGAGATATTACCTTACTCAAGGCTTGTATGGATGTTTTTCGCCTTAGCGCATTAGAACATTTGCTCTGAATATTCATCGTCATATTACGTTCTACAAAGTAAACATGAAATTCTATTTGTATATGATTTGTATTGCATTAGACATTTTCCGGTACTGCTTTAGATTTATGTGTTTATAGTAGTCATGTTATACTACATGCAATAATACAGTATGGCCCTACATATATATGTAATGTCATATTGCATTGCAGTAAAATTGGGCTGGCATGCAGAGGTATTTCTCGATCACATGAGATACCATTGTAAAGTGACAACTATGATGTAACTTCCGTGCGGTTTGTGAGTAGGTGGTGACCCATCGGAGGCAGGAGAGCAACGCATCTACATGACATGAAATATGTGGTCATAGACGTTGTTAGACGTAAAAAGGCTCTTATTGGTAAGCGACCAATCTCTCTATGATATAAGAAAAAAAATACATGGATACGTCTGTTGTCCATAAAGCTTGTATAAAACCAATCGAGCTAGCACTAGCACTTAAGTAGTACCGGAACAGCAGTAGCATCAGCGTAGTAGCAGCGTAGCACTAGAGTAGCATCAGCATATCACCAGCGTAGTACCAGCAAAGTTCTAGTGTAGCATTAGCATATAATCGGCAAAGCACCAACGTAGAATCAGCATAGCAGCAGCGTAGAATCAGCAAAGCAGCGGCGTAGCATCTGCGAAGCGCCTTATTGTGCTTACGTCGCCTGCGCTCCTTTTACATCGGAATCATGTTCGTTTGTTATATTCGGAATCATGTACGAGTTTGTATCACACAAGAGCTGTTACTTTCAATTCTTTGAGTGAGTGTTACTTTTAATTTTTGTTTAGTATGAATACTACTTATTTTTATGAATTAGTAAGATGGGCAATGAAACAAATAATTCTTAAGATCAAGAATTCTTGAGCGCGTAATCACTTTGTTTGCCTTATAAAATATTTCAACATTTTCATTAAGCGTTATTTTTGAATTTTTTTGCTAGTAAGTAAAATTATATAAGATGTTAGTTTTCAAAATAAAAACACATACAGTGCTTAGATCTGAGGAACAGTTGGTACAAACCGCTGTTAAGCTCGGCGTCCCGCAATTTTCAGCAAGAGGGCGCACAAGATTACCTCGATCTTCCTTCACTGAATTGGAAACCTTTTCTGAATATATAATACAATCGAAATTGGAAAATACTATAGGATATCAAATCCAGTTTTAAGCTCTTTGTCTTGTATGCAAGGTCTCATTTGCACAAAATTTACTTTTCAGGATTCTTTATTTTCCTCTTCTGCACAAGTACACATACCATGCAACTATTATTTCTTTTCTACTTGAGGTGTTAACTATCAAACATCTATATCATGGTGAACTACAGCGAGAATCTACATATGCCTAAAATGTAGAAGGTCGTCGCTCCGTTTGAAAATTTCCTTGCATAACAACTAGACGTAGTGTCCGTTTTATTTATAGCCATATATCTTATGTGGGTCAGTATTTATATGAGGCTGGTTGCTCTAACTGAGTCATATTTAAGTGTTGAGAGTGGATAACCAGTTTTAAAATTGCCTTCCCAGTCCACTCTTGGTTTTGAAGACTTTGAAAGTACGTCGTATATTTTCGCAAAAGTTTCACAACCGAATATCCCTTGTTAAGCAAAAATAATCTTATGTGCTTCGTTATCTTGTTTGAGTGCAAGATTTGCGTAATTGGAATCGTTTGTGGTATTTGATATCGTATTGGAGTCATAAACCTACGCCTGCTGGCGACACATTGATATGTTACCAGTAAAAAAATTGTTCTTGCTGCTGCGATTAATAAATATATTTTTTACTGTTAGTGGGGAGTTTTATTATACTTTTTTCATTTAACAAATTCTTTAAAACATTTGGACTAGCATCACCCCGCTATCTTACCCGCATAACTCAATTGCTCATAACGTCACTGTGTTATAGCACAGTGTTAGTATAGATTTTAATTCTGTGAACGCATATATACACAAATATATTTATTATGAACTAATGCATTGTTATGAACAGTAGAAAAATATTTTAAAAGCGGGAGTATTTCTTCTTGTTCTACCGATGAGAGGCGTAACATCTATGAATAAATAAAAAAGTAAGGATCGTGGTGTATAGCACTTCGTTCTCTCTGTGTAACCCGTTAGGGAAATGGCGTGAGTGTGTGTGTTTGTTTGTTTGTCTGTTTGTTTGTGTGTGTTTGTTTGTGTGTGTTTGTTTGTTTGTTTGTGTGTGTGTGTGTGTGTGTGTGTGTGTGTGTGTGCGTGTGTGTGTGTGTGTGTGCGTGTGTGTGCATGTGCGTGTGCGTGTGCGTGCGTGTGTGTGTGTGTGTGTGTGTGTGTGTGCATGTGCGCGTGGGTGTGTGTAGGTATAAATAAAAGTGTAATACTTTCTGAAATGAGTGCTGCATAATAATGTACCAGAGTGGAGACAGAGTCAATTAGTTACATATAACATGGAGATGTTATATGTAACTAATTGACTGAATGATTCATATTTTAGCCTCCGACACATAAGAATATAAGTACGTCAATATGAGGTATGTCGGTCTACGATTATTTTTTATGATTCGGCGTTTGAGAGTGGTCGAAACGACAAATTGTTCATTTACATCAATATAGTCTAACGATATCTATAAAAATAATTCCAATATGCTATATGAATATATTCAATATTCATTACTACCAGTATATTATGGTTTATTTTTTGTGTTTTATTTTGCGAAATCTATTCGCTTAAGTTGAAATATTGATTTCAGATTGATGGAAACGTGAAGGAAAAGCTTGAATTATTAAATTATTTAATATTTATGTTAGGCCTTAAAATAATTTGTTTCGCGTTCAAACATAAAATCCCAGCAGTAATACAATGAACGCTACGTTATACTTTAACTTTTATTAATAAAGCTTCCTAATCATCAGCCTATAACTAAGACACAGCTGGTTTTGGTATGTGCTATTTAGGATCATTTTAAAGAAATACATTTTTAGACGTCCGGTAAAGTTCAAATTTGTACACATTACAAAACTAAGTCCCCAAAAGCTGTCTGTATGTGATTGATTTTCTCAAAATCTACTGAAAAGAGCTTCATACGTTTTACACTAATGGTTTTCAAGGAAGATTTAATTATATAATTTGAATATTGTTCACGTCCAAACCGCTACTCTTCAATAAAAAATCTCTTAAATGCTTTCATTTCAATAATTAGTAATTTTGGACCCAGAAATCATAATCTCAATATCCAGTAACCAGTTTGTCTTTCCATTTAAAAACCAATTACGGCGCGCAACCAGATTTTATGTTATTTTTGTTGTTCGAGTTACTCTAGAGTGTTCCATAATCTGTTGGTCCACATCTGGCCTGAATTTTTCAACGGCTTTAGTAATCCGGTTAAAATTTCACTGGAACCGAAGTGAATGCAAAAAAAAATTAAAATGTTTTAACTAATAACGCGTTTTTTATACGCCCAAGTTCCCACCAGTTATTCCAATTACGGGAGAACCGTTGGGAAATTGTGATAACAACCGACGCTCACAGACATCCACAATTACAAAGCAAGTGAAAGAAAAATTGGAAAATAAAGCAGGCAAGCGTAACGTAATAAATTAATGATGTTTTTTTCCACATAATTACTATGCCGATGCGTTGTCCTTCTTCTACCCAATGGGCCATCGGCTTCTCACAAACCGCACGAAACGCGACACTGAAGATGTCATTTTACGGCGGTATTATATAAGCGAGAAGTACCTCCCTGATCATGCCGGCCCAATTTCGTTGAATAGAAGGATGCAGTGCCATGTATTATGCACGACACTACCCCTTCACGATTAATTAAACTAAATTACAATGTTGTTATTAAGTTAGCCGTGAAATTACAAAATCCCTCTCGCTACACCAGGGGGGGTGTTCATTTCATGAATATTTAGCGGCTGATTTCATAAGCACGAGCATTAATTTGTGTTACTTAACGCCGCGTCTGCTAGCAACAGAGGTTAGGCCGGTATTATTACCTGATTACAAGTTCTATATACAGTGTCATTCAATTTACATTTTTATTATTAGGCTGCCGGAAAATAACAGCAACCTGTCGCTTTTCGTAAGTGGCACATTAAATAGGAGGAGAAAAGAAGGTCGATGTATCTTCATAACACTTATGCAGATGTCTATGGTCGCCGGTAGCCAGCATGAGGCGCATCTCTATGAAAAAAATGTACTTTAAGATTTTTATATTGTGAAATAATTGATCATGCCTTCAAGCTTTGGACTAATAGCCAAAACTACAGGACCGTCCAAGCTGTTAATTCTTTTTGTAATTTAACAAAGGTTGCTTAGACTGACGCTTTATATGGACCTCTCTTATTTTGACCGAATGATGAAAGTGATAGAGGCGGCGATTACGCGTGGAGGCGAGCCGCATGTCTGAGCTTGTAAACAGGGCAATAGCCCTTCGGCCTTGAGCCATTAAAACCACACAAACTACTCGATAGTATATGCAACTAATATATATTTAAAGATCCTTGCACAGATTTACATTGTAGACAGCTCCCTTCTGATTTAAATTCTGACATACTACTTCTTTTATTGCATTATCACAATGTTTCATGTTTTTTTTTTTCCATTGGGTTTATCCCATAAAACTGATACAGTATCTAGTTACATATTTGCCAGGGCTATGTCAATGCTATATTACTATCAGCACCCCGTACTTGCATAACTCCCATTATTTTGGTCTGAGCGTGAAGGTATATAATTTCCTCGACAAATAAATACGGAAATATTTTATTTTTGAGGAGAGATGTTGATCCTAGCTAACTGTACCTACTTCCGTCTTCCTCACTAATAAAATAAAATAAAATAAAAAAAGTAAAAGAACTAGTCTGTAAAACAGTTTATGGACAATGTAATTTTACGAGATTAAAGGTTCTCTAATCGTTTTGTTAACGCATGGAACGATGGCGTGAAGGCCGATTTGTTACTCTCTCTCTCTCTCTTTCAGGTTCCGTCCATTCGAAACATTATAATGACTGGGAATGTCACTTTTATACCTAGATGATATTATCACGTCAAGAATATTTCAAAACATTTACACTGTTAATGTTACTTGAAGTATACAACATACAAAATTTTGTGAGCTTTCGAATATCTGCAATTCAAAAACGCAAAAAACAAGTTGCGACAGATGTTTTCTCAGTCTAAAGTTATTTTCTTTTACATAGGGATGTTACATAGCTAAAATTGCCAGAGGGCTAAAGTGACGTCTCAGACAAAGCTTCCACAGTTGTAATACTTTAAGAGTCTACACCCGGTATCTTTCAGTAAGCTAGAGTGAAAAGATGTATTCACCTACTTACCTCAGTACAGTTTTACAGAGGATATTTTAATGAAATACGTAACAAGATTCTTTCGCCTTAAATTCATCCTTCGATAAAAAAAATGAAAATCATATCGTATCAAAATCTATACTCAAAAAAAAATTGCATTTTTTTTGGGGAGCAGTATAAAAAAACACCGATATTTATTCTTTAGGACTATCGACGCCTATATACATCTGCATATGGTGTCTTATTGTCCGTCGAGGTTAACGTGATTTGAATCTAGAAGCATTGGTCAACATGACAATTACCTTATTTAATTTTTTTCCGTGTTCTCAATCCTTATTTCTCTAGTGGTTCGTCACGTCGATCATTCACTTTCAAATGATACCGTAGTCTATATTGTGTACTGTAGATAATTACAGACCAGCAGTTAGTACGCACAATGCTATAATTTGTATTTTCCTTGTAACTACATTTATTTCAAGTTGTAGCTTTCTCTTCTCTCTAAGCACAATCACTTCGCTGTACTACTGTAAATGTATTGAAAATGAACAAAATATAATGTTAAACCTCTTAGTTCTGTATTTGTATCATTATGATTTGGTGAACAGAAAAAATATTCTAGATCTTAATCTTATACAGATGTGCTGCAATTAAGCGTTGGACTCCAACATAGTGAGTGTTCCATATTTTTAATATCATATTTCTGGCAAAATTTTAATTTTATGTTAAAACGTTATAAAAGAATATAGCATGTACGTTAACATAAACATTAATGATGATGATGTTAGGTAAAATTTGAATACCAGTTCTTTCCTTTCCAGAATTTTATTTCTTAAGAAGCGCAATACCACATGCGACGCGTCATTTATCTTATAAGATGTCTGACGAGAAATAACATAACTTCCAGTTAGAATTCTCGTATCTGAGTAACTTCTTAAGGATTAAAGTATAATGCGACCGTTACCCCGACCGAAATCGATTTTGGTCTGTGAATTTGCATTGAAACAAATCGTTATAATTCATTCATTTAATATTATGAATATGCTAATAATATTGATTGATACATAATTATTTTTGAATCACTAGGGAGCTGGCCCATTGAAGGGAAGGATGGAAGGGGGAACCACGCATCTACATGACAACAATCTTGCGGATGTCTATGGGTGTCGGTCGTGAAAAAGCCCCCGTTTCCCGTTTCTACCTATATACTATATAAAAGATTCTAGACAGCTAGCATCATGTTACACAACAACTTTTGTTCTAGTCACTTTACGGCGGTACCACGTGAGCGCGTGGTAATTTACCGTGATGGAACGGCTAAATACGATCCCTGTCATCGATATATTGGTCCCGGTATTTTTAAGTTAGCATCGAAATTTATTAAACCCAAAAAACTTCAACAGATGCACTGTTAGATAAAAATAATATAACTGGCTTTATATGTGGTATAATTGTGTAAATGACATCATAATATATGATATTCATGTATAAATTTAATTGAAAGTGCAAAATAAAACGTTAACACTTGAAATCGTCCTATTTGAAATCACTTGTTTTTTCACGATTATAAAGGCATATGATATAACTTACTCACAGCTCGACCGCCAAAGACACAAACGTTAAATAAATATTGTATATTATTTAGTATGGTAATTCATTTTATACATAAATTTATGTTTTAGGAAGAGGTAGTGCAGTGCTACATAGGCGGAGGTGGTGCCATGCATAATGCATGACCCTACATCCTCCTATGCAACGGCATTGGGCCGGCACGACCGGGGAGGTACCTCTCGCTCACATAATACCTCCATAAAATGACATCTTCAGTGTCGCGTTTCGCACGGTTTGTGAGTAGCTGGCGGCTCATTGGGGGGAGGGGGAGGGGGGAAAAAAGGAAGGCAACGCATCGGCAAAGTAATTATGTGGGTGCTGATGGGCGTCGGTAGTCGTAAAAGGCCCGAAAGGAAGGAGGGCCGATGCGTTGCCCTCCTTCCCCCCACAAAGGGCCTGTAGGTTGTGTTTTTCCTTGGTTGATTTTTTTTCCCAATCATAGGGGTTTGGACCACCGGTAAATTATAATAAGTATTTATGGTCCTGAACGCTAAGAGTGATATCATATGTTACTTTAATATAATGTTAGTTTATTATCGTTTGTAAATTCAGTCCTATTAAACATTTACGTCGACTATAAACTTTTGGTCTGCTTTATTACTCATTCTATAGCTTAGAATGTTTAGGTCCTTGATAAATATTGACGTTCTACATTACTTTGGAAATAGTAAATAATTTATATATTTTTTTAATTGTAACAGCATTTAATGCAAAAATCTAACATATGCATGTTACTGTAGATGTACTGTAAATACATTATGAAGTTACTTGATGTTTATGAATTGTGTGCAATTTTTTGACAGCCTGTAGATGAATATTGGCTGGCCCTGTTTAACTGCAGCATGTTACGGTGAAGTGATAAAACACTTGGAAATGAAATCGCCTATACGAGGGGAGAAGGAAGGGAGAGCACCGCATCCGTATAGCAATTATGCGGATGTTCATGGACGTCCGTAGTCGTAATTGGGCTTCGATTGATCGTTTGCTTCTCTATACAATTAAAAAACACTCTTGCTTTCTTCGTATTTGTGAAATTTTTTAAAAATATACTTACACAAAAGAACAACAAATAAATCACAAATTTTGATTGATAGATTTTTATACATAACATGAAATATTATGTGTTGCATTGTGTTATGCAACACATATATTTCATGTTATGTAAATATCTTTCATATTTTGTCATGAGCTCAATTGGGTAGTAAATAATTTAGCAGCGCTCTCGACGTCCAGTAATAAAAACGTAACCCTTCTAATTTGATTATGTTCGTACATATTATGCAGAGGTCAGTACTAAGATAAAATGCTATACATGGAGATATGTATTCAAATAATTTCTGAGAATATTATAATCTTCAATCATTCAAATCGTCATCAATAAAAACACTCCACTTTCAGGAAGTCCTTCCTCTTTTGTAATCCAAAACATAAAAATTTTATATTTAAAAGCTTTTTGCATTGGACGCAAACTAAAAATTAGAGCCCTTAGGTATTTACTGGGTAGTAAACTACACTCACTGTAATGGGCCACAGGCTACTCCACAAGAAAGGATGTCATGTGACAGTTTTTTTTTTCGGAAGGACCTAATACTGGTTGGCGGCGCTAGTCCAGCCTCAACAGTTGGACCGACTACGAAGACTCTTTTGTCTTCAGGTTTAGGGAGACGATAGGGGGACAGACCCCCTCTTTTCCCGCAGTTGGCAAGAGATGAACTGGGTTGATTGTGAGCGTACCCTATAGTGATTATTTTTGGCACCGAAAAGGGGGAAGCGGCCCCCCTCCCCACTCTAGTGGGACGGCGCGCGCACGGTGCCGTTTTAGTTGCGGTGTCGTGGATAAGGATAATTGAGCTCATTTAGTGTTTGGCTTATCTGAGGAGTGCGGCCTCCTCGCCCCCCCTCTGACGGAGGGGGTCGATTTGCGCTACAAATCGGCAAAAGCCGTATTCTTAATTTATTTATTATTAGAGCTCTCTAAAGTCGCGTTATTTTATTTCTATTAATCTAAGCTCTCGATTTACGGATTCGAACCCGGGCTCGTTTCCGTAAGCGGTGAGTGAGTTTGGTCATGTGACAGTTCACTTGTAATCACTTGTAATACATTTAGGCACCATGCACTCATATAGCTTAAAAAAAAACATTTAACTTGGCATGTCCACACCAGGAAAAAAGAGTAATTGAACGAAACGGTTGCTCAATACAACGGCGATATAGAATCTGCTGCGCCAGATTTTTTTCTTCCAATTCTTAACGAACACGTTTTTTTTCGACAACTTTATGCCTCGTATTCTATTCGTTTTTTTTTTTAAATCTGTCGTTGGATTTGAACACGATGCAGAATTTCGGCATATTTCTTATAGAGTTTATGACAAATTGTATAAGAGTAATTAAACCTTCGTTTCCAGATAGAATGTTAGCTTAAGTGAATCGTATACGACCGAGTTACCATCAGCGCTTTTGCATACGTAACATAAATTAGCGTTTGATTGTGCTGTAGCTCTGCCGCGGAGTGTGTACCAGGGGAGAGATAATTTGCTTACACATCGCTTAATTAGAACAAATGTTCACGTCGTCGTATTTATGTACGCCGTGGAATATAAGTTAATGTGTACTTGTTACATAAACAAATATAAATAACAATTGCAAGTAAACAGTAAGAGTTCCGTAAGAAGTTGATCCATGCTGCATAGGAAAAAGGTAGTGGCATGCATGGTGCATGACGCTTTATCTTCCTATGCGACCGGGGAGGTACATCTTGCTCACTTGATACCGTAAAGTGACACCTACGGTGTTAGGTTTCGTGCGGTTTGTGAGTAGCCGGTGACCCATTGGAGGGAGGAGGCGAAAGGAAGGGCAACGTATGAGCATAATTATGCTAATGTTGATGGGCGTCGGTAGTCATTGAACGGCTTCGATTGCTCATTTGTACCCCTATACTATAAAACACAACTATAATGTTCCTAATAATACTTCGAAATTTTTGCAGTATTGTGTACAAATATTCTATTAAAAATTCTATTTTTTTGGGTAATATATTATATATTTCGATTTTAAAATCCTTTCAACATTATAAAAGTAATTTCTATGTATGTTTCTAATTTATGTGCGTATTATATAATACCAATTTATAGTTATATAATTTTACTATTCATAAGTTATATGGAAGTTAAATATTCATCAAATGAACTAAACTTTTATGCAAGCAATAAAGTAAACACGAGGACCATAAATATTTATTAATAGATTAACACGCGCAAAAACTAATGGGCTTATTTTGATAAAAATTAACCGAATACAGATAACAGCTCTCTGTGTACGCTACACACAAGCTAACTAAAATTATTATTCGCATTATAACGAACTTGTTAATGTTATTCAACTACTACAAGTGAATCACCATCATCACGAACCATAGAACCACCTTCTCTATAGTAGGCCGATGGTAGCTTTCGTGTATTTTTTTCTACTCTTAATAACCCATCACTACTTATACGAGCTTAGCTTTTATTATACGATGAAATATCGCGGAATCATCCGCAAATTTTGACATTTTTGAACATGCTGTTGAGCATGATACGAGTATTATTATTTGCTGAACATTTTTTTATTAATTTTATTAATTATTGTTTGGATTATGAATATCTCCAAGATTGACGTTCACAATAGGATCCGAAAGGCTGCGTTCGAGCCAGATTTGAATTTCATTCCACATATTTTAGGCGCTTACAAAATTATATAACGGATCGTTAATGAAGCTGGGCTTCACGTCCTTTCTTTTGAACGTAAATTTCAAAGCTTATTTGGAAGTCACTGAGAATAGACAGTTAATATATTAGTCTATTATTTTAATATATACTTCACGTGTTGCATTAAAAGAATCAATTCTCAAAATTTCATGTAAAATGTTGCCAAGACGGGACCAAAATACATCATCATCATCATTCAACAGTGTTGAAAAGTTATCAGACCTCAAGTAGAGCCAATCTTCTAATTTTTTGGGTCCTAACTCTAAACGTCCTAACATGAATGAATGAATGAATAAATCTTTACCTTGCACAAAAATATAAGTACAGACAATTTTTTAACATAATGATAATGAGTAATAATTTATGGCTTACAGAAGGCGGCCTTATTGCTGAAGTAACAGTATCTTCCAGGTAAAATTTCTGATATTGAAATGATTTAATTAACACCACAAATACAACTAGATGTCTTGAAGGTTTTGCTTTCATCACATAGATATAAGGTGAAAAATAAATTTAATATTAATTACTTTTACGTCCTACAATAATTATAGAAGTAAAGTCCTAAGTATAAACGCTATACAAATAAAAAAAAAATTATTTAGTAATCTAATGGTAATATGTCTGCAAATTTTAAAATATAATATAGGAAAATGATTTATATGATATAATGCAAACCACATTTATTAGGATTTTACGTTTCCCATGCATTTGGCAGGTGAACTGCCGCGCCCCTAGATGATACTCTGTTATAATAAAATTAACTGTCATTGTACGAATAGAAATTCTTATCATCTACATTTTTTGTCCGTCTGTTGCAAACCATGCCTCATCTCCTAAACCCATTGACGGTTATGCCTGCCAGTGCAATCGAATTGGCACGGTCGGGGAGTTTGATCTCGCCTATACGACATCGCTGTAAAGTGACAGCTATGCTGTCGCGTTTCGTGTGGATAATTAGTAATTAATTATGCATTGGGGAGTGGGAGAAAATGAGGGCAACGCAACTGGGTGTCAGTAGTCGTCAAATACTCCAATTACACGTTCACCTCTATACTATAAAACTATAAAATGCCAGTGTAGTGGTTCAACCTCAGTCGTGAGGTACCCGTGAGGATTCGAGTCGCGAGTCGGATCAAAGTGTAATTGGGATTGTTCAATTTCTAAGAAGTCCGAAGTGAGGAAGTTGGCGGTGTTACACCCCAGTACCTCGGAGAGCACGTTAAGCCGTCGCTCCTGCGCCTTGTCACCGGCCGTATCGGACTGCCGTCTCACCGGAATAGGAGAATGAAGGAACTTATGTCTGCACACACACACACACACACATACATACACACACAAACACACACACATACATACACACACACACACACACACACGCACACACACACTTCTGCAGGCTATAATATGTCCTGCGCATTTGGCTAGTCTACGGCGATCGCCACCGTGGCCAAAATTCTACATCATTATTATTATATAAAAAACATAGCTTAGTATTTTATTACAAGGAGGAATTATTGTATAAAACTTTGGTGAATTGTAATGACTGCGAAGTTCAATGGCGATGAATGACAAGCATTTCCTTTCATTATTCAACGGGCCTCGACGTTATCGCCGTAGGAAGTCAGGTGGAAGTGATTCGAATAATTAATTTTTCACATCATTTAAGCGGAAGATGAAAAGTTCAGAACTCGATTGAGGATATTAACTTCAACTTTTTCTATCTCATTTTAATACTTAGTGACAATTTGTCAAAACATTATCAGAGTTTTCGGCAAAAATTTAAATATGCATTTATCATGTTTACCTTAAGTCGAAAATCATCGACCTGTGCGAGTGATCAGTGGAATCGAGACTTTGTCACTAAATTTGCCAACATTTCATAACTTAAACAAGCTTAGCGTCACTCAAAGTGCCACGAAAAGTGCGATTCTTGGTGAGATTTTTTTTGAAATTTGGAAGCACGTTAAGCTGTCGCTCCTCGGTCGCTGTCCGGTCAGCAAGAGAACCAGGGTAACCGACAGAGCTCAGAGAATCTGCAAACTCAAGTGGCACTGGGCAAGCCATATCGCTCTGAACCGATCACCGTTGGGTAAGAAAGTTTTTCAAGTGGCGGCCCCGCACCGGAAAACGGTGTGTTGGGTAGGTGCCGTGGACTGACGACTTGGATACGGTGGCGGGGAGCCACTGGATGCAAGTGGCCCGTGGCCGTGACCTTTGGCGCTCTATTTCCTGCAGCAGACGTCACCTGACAATGACTGATGCTGATGATAATTATTTCATGGCTAGCAATGCACCGCGATATCACCCATGTGACTCTGATCCTATTGATAGCAGCGTCATGGTGCCTAGCCTACAACTTTACACATGCATGTTGCTAATGTACACAAATATGTTTTTTGTAATCATATTTGTACATCCAGCGCGTAAATACATCAAGCGGAGCGATTTCATGTCCTGTGCATTTGATGCCATGCAGTTCTTGGTCTTTCGTCTGAGGGTACAAATTATTCTCGATATAAACCAAGTGTTCTGATGATTTTTACCAATTAAACTGTTTAGCATCTTGTTACATTTGGTAGGGAATTTTCATCGAATAACTTCTCTTATAATAACAGGTCTTCATTTGTTTTTATGTATAGGGGCCTTTTTTACAGCCTCCGACGCCCATAAACATCCGCATATTAATATACTGAAGCATTGTCCTCTTTTCCTCCCCCCCCCCCCTCCAAAGGCCAACGGCTACTTGCAAACCGACACCGAAGATAACGATTTAGGACGGTATTTCAAGAGTGATTGCCTCCCCGGTCGTACTAGTTCTACTCCACTGCAATAATGCAGCATGGCACTACCACCTTCTCTCTTCTTGATGTTCGTATTTATGTGGCTAAAGTTTTATGTGGGAATAGCCAGATATTGATACAGAATTGCGCACTAACAATGCGAAGCTAATGATCTAATAAAAGTTAGTTAGAGGAGAGGTGCCATGCTGGAGGTACCTCCGGATCACATGAAGCTGCCACAAAGTGACATATTTAGTGTCGTGTTTCGTACGATCTCTGAATAGAGTAGTAGTAAGGAAGGAGGAAAGGAATGCCACACATCGGCATAGTAATTGTGCGAATGTTCATCCGTGAAAAGACGTCGATTGCGTGCGAGCTGGGCTCGTACACTAAGAGTTCCGGACCAACTGTTATTATGAGTTGACAAACTTATATTTATGCCTGCATTCATTTTGTATGAAACAAACTAAACATATAAGTTTATAATGGATTTTTACTGATGTAACTATAATTCAACAATAGTTCATCGGAGAATATTTCAACTCTGGCTATCACGGTGCATGAGTGTAGCCTGGGTACTAACTGACAGAAGGACAGCGGAGTTTACGACTTTGATTACGGAATCCTAGAAAAAGCAATATTACGTTAGCTACAGAGAGAGTCCTAAAAATTTATATTGCATCAAATGTGCTAGTCTGCATTATAAAGTGTAACCTATGGAATGTAGAATCTTAGCAAGCCTGGCTGGAGGCTGAATAATTTATACAAGAGGTATACTCGTAGTCTATGTTAACGTACGGGTTTCTACAGCGAGATGCTTTGAAAATAAACAAAACAAAAGCAATTTGTTATTGTTTCTGTCCGCTTAAGGAGGATAATGTTTTTCGAGACTTTATATGCATGTATGTTTCTACGTTCGATCCTAAAAAACGTTAGTGGGCACGTGTATACATATATCCCCCAGAATTATGTACAAATTAGACAACTTAATTTAATGTTTTCACTATTTAAGTGAAACACAAATAAATAAAGGCAAATCAACATACTTATTGAGCTATTGAACTATTTCCACTAACTTAACTTTAGTATATCAGCGAGTCTAAATTTTTT
>JAFELO010001157.1:695947-742553 GCA_017140195.1 Eumaeus atala
GATTCAAAATTTACTCAACAATGGATGGATGTAGCTATTCCCGAGGCATAATTAAATGTATATTTTTTGTTAATTGTACCTGCGCGTGTTATATACGAGCCAGTGTAATACTTACACCACACCTAGCACCTTATGTTAAAAATAATACAGATATGTAGAAATTAGATAAAGGATTTAAGGATTCAAATTTTTCTCATATCATCACATTTTTTAGGAACGTCACAACTCATAAATACCTCACGTCGGTGTGGTAGACGTTCTTAACCGTGCGGTGACAAAGCTGCGATAAACCTGCGGTACGAGGAAAAAGATCCATAAATAATATTACGAAACATAATGAATATTCCATTTATTTTTATCTGACCTAGTAATCCGGGTCAAATTTTTATGCTTATCATCTACATAATAGCTAGCTACAGTATACAGACCACGGAGTCCATTTATAATGATTCTTGTTATTGACGAAATCATCTTGATGACGATAAGTCAAAACCGGTAGTAAATGTAAATCGAAATTAAATATTTTTAAATTACCATCATGAAGTGACAATACATTCAATCAACTATATGACAAAATCATCCTCAGTGTCGTTGAGTTTTTCGTGAATTATAGTAAAAGTATTCGTAATTCATAATGTAGCACAAGTTTTCAAGACGTCTGGCTACAAGGATTTTAAGCCATATATCATATTTACGACTAGGCGGAACTTTAATAAAGTTTGATAACAATTTTATTCCTTTCAAACCATTTTCAAGCATTTTACTTAAATTTTTATGCAACGAAAATTTATCTATGAAAAAAATATTGACCATAAAAAGGCGTTCCATTGGGCGCCTGGCTGGTTCATCTGATGGCGGGGAGCCGCTGGATGTAAGTGGCTCGTGAACGTGACATATTGCGCTCTATGGGCGAGGATTATGTCCAGCAGTGGACCTCGTCCCGCTGATGATGATGATAACGATGGTTTATCAGGACGCTAACGGATCTACGCTCTACAGCCTTAATTGTATGATGGTGTTTCCAACCACAGATACTTTTTCAGTCGTGTTAGCCCTAATCAGTCGCATAGTCAGCGCACTGCGTATGGGTTACAGAGATAAATCTCTACCAAAATTAGAGAACAACGCGGTATGAGCCCCTAGTTATGTCATAAATCACTTAGCATTCTGCGGCTTGACACGCTACATAAGAGTCACTTGAAGCCAGCGTGAATAATAAATGAGGCCGATACG
Source organism: Eumaeus atala (assembly GCA_017140195.1). Taxonomy (NCBI): domain Eukaryota; kingdom Metazoa; phylum Arthropoda; class Insecta; order Lepidoptera; family Lycaenidae; genus Eumaeus; species Eumaeus atala. The sequence goes on from JAFELO010001157.1 coordinate 697,181, forward strand.
TGTATTGAGGGATTTTTTTTACAAAAGAATTAGGTTTATTATTCTTATACCTGGAGCAAGGGCGGTAAAGAATATACGTGGAAAAGTATTTGGCCTAGCCAAGAAAATAGACATACTAAAATCGGACATGTTTAATTTTTCTACATAATCCATCAATTTTGATGCCCCTTTGGCACCTCCCATCTAAAGCATTTAGAGCGTTGAAGAATGTTGAATTATTCTTCATTAGAATCAAAATATGCGTCTACTGTTGTTTCGACCTCGTCGCCTGTCGATAATCTTTGGCCTCGCAAATTCGCTTTTTTAGTTTAACGAACAGAAGGAATTAGGACGGTCCCAGATCCGGCGAATAAGGCGTATGTGGTAATAGTTCAAAGCCACAATTGTGGATTTCAGTCATTGATTTCACAGACGTGTGAATACGGTCGTTGTCTTGATGAAACAGGACTTTTCTTCTGAGCGTTCCTGGACGCTTTTCTTTTATTTACTCTCGTAAACGTGGTAATAAAACACAGTAGTAATGAGAGATTATAGATACACCTTTCCAGATAATGAAAATTCAATCATAATCACATCCTACAAGTCCCAGAATACTGAAGCCATTACCTTATTTGCCGACAACATCAGCCAGGTCTTCTCCACTTTTTCGATAGTTATTTTGTACCTGGTGTACAGTAATGAACCCATGTTTAGTCTACTGTAACAAAATGATTCAAAAAAACATCAGTATCATCTTCAAATAACTCTAAACAGTCGCGTGAAATAGTCAATCTTGTCTTTTTTGTTCAACATAAAGCAGTCGGGGGACCCACCTCGCAGACACCTTGTGGAAACCCAATGCGTTAACTATGATGTTTATCGTTCGTAAGAAATGCCTATAATTTCAGCTAGCTCGCAAATTTTTTAATACTTTCGTCAGTAGCGGACGTCGAAGGCCTTACGGAGCGGGACTCATATTTCACAGTCACTCTACCACGCTTGAATTCTGCTATCCCTTTTTTGACAGATGAATAAGACAGAGCAGAATCTCCTAAAGTACTGACTATGTCCTCATGGATGGATTTCGGTGATAGCCCCTTTTTATGGAGGTACTCAATGACGGCATGCTGCTCGATTTGTTCCACTTGCAGAAACTATCTCCGATTGCATTGTTAAAAATATTATAAAATCACAACTAATTATCTCACACGTTTCGAACTTCACACAACTAACTAGTCTAAACTAAACTAAACTAGAATTGAATTAATCTGTGTTTGGCCGAGTACTTTTCAATCCATTCAGGTATGTGAGTCATTCTTTTTTGTAATAATACGTTACATATTAAGGTTAGCAATGTATGTGAATTAGACGTATCTAGCTGGTCCGATGGGTAACCGAAAACCCACAAATCGCACGAAGCACGACAGAATAGCTAAGTGTTATGCCATCGCGATGTACTTTCCTATTGGTGACTCCTTCGGCTACATGGTAGATTGCTCTGCTACCTTGTGGTGTAACACCTTATACTAAAGTCTCAAGAGAGACAGAAGAATTTTGTCCTTTTTCAGTTAAAATAGTAAAAGGCATTGCGTGTGATATGAGCTAACGACAAACCGTTGTGTTGCACCATAAAAACTTTATAGAGCGGTAGTGAAATAGATAAATATCAGTAGCGTAATGGCGGCGTATACACACTTTATAGATAGCACTTTGTTTGTCTTTGATAAAGGCAGCAATTTAGGGTTTGATGGGTTAGATTAAATATCGCGCCATTACCAGCAATTACCGTTCACTGAACCGTATCTAATTACAAAAAACACAAGTGTTTGTGCGGTGTATTTGCGTAGCTAATCTATGTTCAAACTAATAACAAAAATCCGAGGAGGTTGTTTGTATGTATGTACGCGCAAATCTCAAGTAACCCAGGCCAGAATTGAAAAGTTTTTGTGTCGAATAGTCCATTTATCGAGAAAGTGTGTAAGCCATGATACTACGCCTAGTAAATCCGGAATTCCGCGGATAAAACCGCAGGGTGTAGCAAGTACTATATAAGAGAGAAAGGTCACTCGGTGTACACGTAATGTCAGAAACCAAAAGTAGGTGTTTTGTGTTAAAATTTGTATGAGAGTTCTTTTAGGTTCGGTAGGTGCTCACTAAGACCTACTTTGCGAAATTCGATTCATATGGCTGTGTTTTTGTGGACTCGGTGAATTATAACGTGAAGAGGAAAAACCTGATGAATTCAGTATGAAAGCAAAAAAAAAAGAAAGTAGCTTATGTTCGTGGCCTACTTTATTTTTAGATTTCCTTACGGAAAAGCTAAACGCGGGACTATTGTTTCACTTCAGAATTTCGACATAATATTTTATTTCGGAATATGGAGTATTCTCTATATATTGTTTAATTTAAGAAATGCTAAAAATTGTGTAATTTTTTTTTGTTTTTCACAAACATAGAGGAATAAATGCATCCATGATCATATCATTTTCGTTGGCGGCTTTGTTTCGTTCAACAATTGTTTTTCATATATCACGGGACGATTCATGGGAAAACAATATCATTGTAAATCCAAGACACGGACTACTATATGCTTCAACTGGATATTGATGTCGCTGATCATTAATCATCATTATCAGCACTTGTCGATCAACTGTTGGACATAGGCCTCTTTCTATGAACGCCAGGACGACCAGTCTCCTGCTACTCGCATCACTCCCGGAGCGGCTACTGCACGGAGATCGTCCTAGCGAACGGTCGACCAATACTTCGTCTTCCTAAACTCGGCCTCCACTCCAGAACCTTACTGTTCCATCTGCCGTCTGTTCTTCAGCGAGCTATATATATATATGATCTCGCTCACTTTTTAAATTTATTATTTAATATACGTAAGTATGTATACAATAACAAGAAAAAACACACAAATTAGTAAGAGGTAGTGTCATACTGTATTGCAGCGGAATTGGGCCGGCACGACCGGGGATATACCTCTCGCTCAATTGATGCCGCCATAAAGTGACATCTACGATGTCGCGTTTCGTGCGGTTTGTGATTAGCCTGTAGCCCCTTGGAGGGAGGTGAAAAAGAGGGAAACGCATCGGCATAGCAATTATTTGCCGATGTTCGGTGGCCGTAGAAGGGCTCCGATTTATTCCCTTATAATAATTAATATCAGGGTCCCCTCGGCGATAAGCTGGATCCTCCTTTGCAGGACCCAGACTGACCTATAGCCTCAGATGAGTCACCCGACTCGTTCTAGCCCTCGAGGTGCCCTGATGATTGTTGTTCTGGGCACCTCACCAAGTGCGGGACTGATGACACACGCGGTGGCTTTTGTGGGTATTCGGCACATCATATATCGTACGTCCCATACACCACTGGACCCCACCCTGGGCCAGTGAAGGCGGGTAAATTCGTTTCCATACGTCAACAAAGAGATGGGACAGGCGCCCGAACCATCCCTGTTCCGGCTTAAAGATCGCTTTGGATCATCTCCTGTCCGTCGGCGACGTTATGGAACATGCAGATATTCCTCTTCGCCCCGCTCGTCGGCCTCTTTCTGGATTCGGATTATCTCACAAAAAGAGGACATGGCTTTCCATGCCCTATCAATTTTCAGGATTACAGTAATAACTTTCCAAGAACAGAGTAAGTCGTGGCGCTGTGCACCCTATCTAGTGCACATCTCGAGGGTAAGTTGGACCGAATCCTAAGCAGTACCACATTGGTGGCATACCACCTCCGACTTTCTCTAAGCGACTTGACACGGATAATCACTAAAGAATCCAATACAGTATCAGTGAGTACCTCTGTTAGGCAAAAGGTGAGCGGTTTCCATTCACATGGGTGGCCCTCTAAGTGCCCTCATCTCCGATAAAATGATTATATGGCTATCCAAGGTCCTAAAGGTGACAGCGGTACTAAGACAACTGCTCTCTACTTTAAGGATCGTCTCTACTTTCAAGAATAAGCCCTAAATATTTTATGTGTGTATACTAAGCTGGTGTGCCGGGGGGTCTGTTCTCCCATTTCTGCGATGAAAAAGATGGGCCTCTTATACAACCTCTCTATCCTCTATATCCTCCAAAATTGTACAAAAGACATATGAGTACAACCAGCCGCTGTGTCTTGCCTTTATGGACTAAGAGAAAGCTTTTGAAATCTGGGCCGATCTGTAAACTTCACAGGTCGATTGGCGATACGTCGTAGTACCGGAAACATTGTATGACGCTGCATTTATGTCCGTTCTGATTCCGGGAGATCAAACAAGGCCAATCCAATTGTATCGAGGAGTGCGACATGTTGTTGTTTCCCCGAAAAAACAGAATGCGGCATAAATATTAACGGTGAGTACCTTCCACATCTTCGTTTCGTCCACGATATCGTTGTGTTGGCCGAATCGTTGGAGAGCTTGCAGGAAATGAATCCTCCCGACGTGTTGGCCTTAGGATGAACTTGGACAAGGCAAAGGTCATGTTCAAAGAACACGTTCTCCCCAAACCGGTCAACGTCGATGGTGCTATTCTCGAAGAAGGAAGCCGATAGAAAAATTCGGTAGAGTTGAGGGCAGCATTGCGTAAGTTTCATCACATGCTCACTTCGCCTATACCACAGAGCTTGAAGATGAAAGTCTTCAACCAATGCGTTCTCTCCGTGATGACCTACGTGGCTGATATATGGCCTAATAATTTAGTACTGATCCGCAAGTTTGCGGTGGCTCAACGGGCTATGTAAGGTGTTTCTCTGTCCGACAGAATTCGTAACGAAGTCATTAGGCAGAGAACTAAAGTATCCGATATCACGCGACGAATAGGCTTGCTGAAGTGGCAACGGGCTGGTCACACACTCAGAAGAACAGATGGCAGATGGGCCAGTAAAGTTCTGGAGTGGAGGCTGCGTTTAGGAATACGAAGTGTTGGTCGACCGTTCACCAGGTGGGTAGAAGTCCTCCGTGCAGTAGCCAGTCCGGGATGGATGCGAGTATCAGGAATTTGGTCGTCCTGGAGTTCATTGAGAGAGGCCTATGTCCAGCAGTGGACCGATAGGGCTGATAATGATGATGATGGTTATAAAGTATGAATATATCCTTCAAACATTCGAAAAATTGTGTAATGCTAAAATCTTTCAGTATAATTTTACGAAGTGTAATAGTTAATTTTATTTACTTACCAGAACAGTTGCATTACAATTTAATACACATATATATCAGACACATAGATTCGTATTAAGACTTAAAGGAAAAAAATCTATACATATAATTTTATCCTTAAAGCTAATCTCAATGAAAAGAAAGCTATACATATAATTTTATTCTTAAAGCTAATTTCAATGGAAAGAAAGCTATACATAAAATTTTACCCTCATAGCTAAGCCAATTAAAATGAAAAGTTTTTGAGTGTGCAGTAATTGAATTTGAAAGCGAAATACGAGTTATTTTCATAAAAGTATTTTACATGAAATTTTAATTGGGTTGTCCCAACCCATGGGAATGTCGCACCAAACTTATGCATGTAGGTGACATTAATTAAGTTAGTTTTACTAATTTATTTAGTTTAGTAATAGGTTGTGTCATGCTGCACTAACAGCCGACTTTAAGAGCTAGCTCTCATGACACCGTCGTAAAGTGACAGCTATGTTATCGCGTTCGTGCAGTTTGTTAGTAGCTCTAGTAGGTGGCTCATTGGGAGAAAAAAGGGGAGCAACACATGGACATGACATGACTATAATGCGTGTGATCTTTCGTATGCCTCCATATACATAATAACAAACAAATATTTTGTAACTTAAAGAAATTATTATTACCCCATAATTACTATAATGATGTGTTTTCCAACTAGGGAGCCCCCTCCCCCTCACGCATACGTCGTTACAAACCTCACGGGAGATGTCACTTTACGCCGGTATCATGTAAGTAATAGATACTCCCCGGTCCTGCCGGCGAAAATTCAATGCAAATCCAAGGCAATATATTATGCCGCTACCTCTTAAAGAATTACCTCGCACATTAACATCCGCACAGCCAAGGGTTATTTATGTAAATGCGTTCTTTTTCCCATATAATGGGGCACCAGACTCCCACAAACCTCACGACAACTTGGCGAGCGAGAGGCACTATCGTCTACAAGCTCTAAGTGAGTTGGAGTGGGTCCAACTGGACAGTCCACAGCACGAATTGGTCAATGAATCGAGAACAGGTTCAGTAAGAGATAGTGCCATGCTACCTTGGAGCGGAATCGGGTAGGCACATCCGGTGAGATACGTCTGGGGAGACTTAATTGAGACTGGTGTAGACATTTTGTGTCTAGCCAGTGGCCCATTGTCAGTGATGGGAAGAAGAGGGGCATGCATATACGGATGTTAATGGGCGGCGGCAGGTGCCAAATAGCTTGTCGAGGAGGAGGAAAGGAGGGCAACGCTAAGGTAATGCCATGCTGCACTGCAGCCGAATTGAGCCGGTTTGACGGGAGAGGTAACACTGTGTTTTTGTCTGCCCCCTTGTACTATGTAACTTGGCGCAGCCTAAAGGAACACTATGCTTTCCGACTTCTATTTATTGTTCTGTCTTAAACTATTGTCGATGTCTTCAGTATTGTTGTCAAATAAATGTTTCTCTTTCTTTTTTCTTTACGTGATAATACAAGGGGGCACAAAAGAGAGTGGCATCTGCATGTGCGGATGTTAGTGGGCAGCGGTAGTCTCAAAATATTTTAAGCCCAGCTGATGTGTACCACGGAGATGTAAATAAATTATTAGCTTTTATACGAATGTTACATGAGCCGGGCGACTTCCCTGTGGAAGTCCCCAGCCTACCGCCGAGGTGATCCTGTTATTAAAAGCTCCGGGGTCACTTCGCCCACATTCTGTGAGGTTTCAGTGGGGCAGGGTTCATCCCTCATCATCATCATCATCATCAGGGTAACCAAATCAGGGTGTGTTAGTTCGACATAAAAGATTTCCTAGCGTTAAAAAAGCCTCCAGTCATTTACCTTCTTATTAAGTATAACGTGTGTTACCTATTTTTATTTGCTGCCAGTTTGTAGTCTGCAATTTAAGTGAATAATCTTATAGTTACAGCTATATTGTAGGTATATATAATTATCAGATCGGGAACTGTCCGAAGGTGGCATCAACTGTCTTTGCAACCAGTGACTGCGTGTGAGATTTAAGAATATCAAGGACACACGGCAATTCTGTAAGGATCATCATATGAAGTAATCTGTTCTCTCTGCCTGTCTCATTAGATTACCGTCGTGAAGATTTGTTGTTGTATATAACGTTTGAGCAAAAATGACTATTAGTTATCGGCTTATCTTTACTGTGCAAACTCCATACGGCAAATGGTTTTTAAATGATTTAGCAATCACATTAAAAATGTAGATACGGATTAAAATAATGATAGTATATAACTGTCATTATTTTAATGACTTTCCTGGTCAGAATCACAGCCATTTTACGACAACAAATATACGTTTTGTGTCGTTGTTTCATATAATAGTTGGGTGTAAAGGAGCCTTTTTCATAACCGTCGAAACCCATGAACAACAACTGTCGTACACACCTGGCAGCTCCGCTACGGTAGACGGAGTGTTGAATGACCTCCTACTCGGTGGACTGTCGACTTGGCTAAGGTGGTGGGGAGAGTGGATAAGGGGAGCCTTTGTCCAGCAGTAAACGTCATCCGACCGGTGATCATGATACATGTAGCCCTGACAAGAACGAGGTACTTACCTTCTTATTGATACAGGGGACTCATTTACGGGTGACACCTAGGGTCCCGATTGAGAAGTACCTGACCTAGTTGACCCCGTCTAATTCAGCTACAATGTATGCACATGGTACGGCAGTGTCATGCTGCTCCTACTTCCTAAAGAAAAATAGTGAAAAAATAACCTCATGTGCCGAGTGCTCTTCAAAATAGTGAAAAAATAACCTCATGTGCCGAGTGCTCTTCAAAATTGTGAAAAAATAACCTCATGTGCCGAGTGCTCTTCAAAGTAGTGAAAAAATAACCTCATGTGCCGAGTGCTCTTCAAAATAGTGAAAAAATAACCTCATGTGCCGAGTGCTCTTCAAAATAGTGAAAAAATAACCTCATGTACCGAGTGCTCTTCAAAATAGTGGAAAAATAACCTCATGTGCCGAGTGCTCTTCAAAATAGTGAAAAAATAACCTCATGTGCCGAGTGCTCTTCAAAATAGTGAAAAAGTAACCTCATGTGCCGAGTGCTCTTCAAAATCAAAGCTTTAAAAAGTTCGGCACACTTTTCTCTTTTATTTGTTCGATACAAACTTTGAACCATTAATATTAATGAAAGTATTTTTAACATTCGTCAGGGTATCCTTATTTTCCACTGTTTCGTAATTTTTGAAATTTGTTCACGAAACTTTTAAACAACCGTAACGAATTAATAAAATTTGTATATCTAAAGATAAATGTCGGTCGTCATCGTTATTTTTTATTTTACAAATTACATATTTTATTTCAGATACATTTTTATACTTCTTTAACATTTTGTGTTGCAAAATCTTCCCTTTCGACGACCGGCTGGCTCAGTTGTGTAGTCCGCGTCTTACGCCAGAGGTCGCAAGCTCGATTTCGGCCTAGGTTATGGGTGTTTATATATATATATTTTTTCCGACCTGAACTTACACAATGGGAGAGAGAAGAGAGAGATAGCTAGAGAGCGAGAGAGAGAGAGAGAGAGAGAGAGAGAGAGAGAGAGAGTAAGCCCAATACAACTTGACCCCGGTCAACTGCCATGAGTGAGACTAGTTTTGAAGTCGAATAAGGTTCGACTCTCCATTGACAGCCGGACAGACAGACGCCTCGAGGAGTTCGACCTCAACTTCGGTAGCGAGCAGACGTGTCTTTCGACTATGCTCGCCCGCCTTTGTTGTGTCCGACGCTATTGTCCGCACCGTGGTGCGTGACTAACCACTCTGAAGAGAAGTTTTAGAAGTTACGGTGCAGATCACCGCCAACTGGACCGCCCGGCGACCGTGAGGCCGCCGAAGTGTTCACGCGCAGACTGCCCACCTTCATCGCCACCATCAAGCCCGGGGAGGCGAAGAAGCTGCAGCAGTTCCGTGGAGTCGTCGAGCAGCGACGAGATGGAGCTGGACAGCGCTTCGCAGTCCCCGACCACATCGGAAGCGGCAGTCGACGAGAGCGACTGCATAGCGGAGTCGGCGGTGGAGACGTCGCCGAACCCGCAGACACGTGAGGAGACGAGGGTCCCTCACAAGAGACCAAGGGAGCAGGAGGTAAGTGCATCGTCACCTACCTTATCGCCGCCCAAAAAAATGCTAGAGAGGAAGAGAGACGGGGACTCTCCCCATTCCGCTCGCACTCTCACGTTCGCCGAAGCGACGGCGGCGCCGGCCCCGAGCGCGTTACCTGCGCATTCCAGTGGCGCCGCAAACAAAGGCGCCGGGCCGGCGCCGGTCAGCGCAGACACGCAAAAAAAGGGTGAGGCCAGGTACCCGCCGCTCGTAGTCGAGGTGTTGCCCAACTGGGTACAACATTTCGGCAAGCTGCGGCAACTACTCGGCCACAGCCCGAATGCCAAGCCCCTCGGCAAGGGGGTGCGTCTCTCGCCTAAGAGTGAGGCTGAGTTCCGGACGGTGCAGAGGTACCTGTGCGACCTCGAGGCGACAGAGGGACTCAGCTGGTATTCTTACTCCCTCCCGAAGGAGCGGAGTATAAAAGTAGCAATCAGAGGTCTGCTGGAAAACACAGACCCCAAAGACATTATGGAGGAGCTAGAACGCCTGGGGTTCGAGCCCGAGTACGCCCGCCAGATAAAGGCGAGGCAGGGCAGACCCGGCTGCATATTCTTCGCTCTCATCAAGAGAACGGAGGCAGCGATAACAGAGATCTACAAGGTCTCTGAGATGCTCAATCTACCGGGCATCAAGATCGACGCATGGAGGGGCAAGAAAGGCCCCGCCCAGTGTCACCGGTGCCAGCAGTTTAGACACTCGTCTAAACAATGCCACCGGAGGATCGCCTGCGTTCGCTACAGCGAACCGCACTTCGCGCGCGATTGTAAGCGCCCCAAGACAGACCCGCCGGTCTGTGCGAATTGCGCCGGGGCCCACCCGGCCAACAGCACCGCCTGCCCGGTGTAAAAACGAGAGGCGCGCAACAAGCGCGCCGGACCGGTGGCGATCAACACGGTGAGAGCCCAGCAGCCTCAAGCTCCACAGGTGGAGCTACCACCACCGACAGCCGCGTCTCTAATGGCGGAGGCGAATGATCCCATCCCCAGGGCCTCATCTCAGGCCACAGTTCAGACCCCAGGGCTCAAGCCCAAAAAGAAGAAGAACAAAAACAAAAAGAAGAACAAGGAGGCCACCGTCACTCAAGGAGTGACGCCCGAGGCAGAAATGGAGGTAGACCCCGCTCTCCCCATCGCTGCACCCTCCCTCCCGAAACCCACCACCTCGCCCGCACCCGCAGCGGCGAAGCCGGCAGCACCCGCACCGGCGAAGCCGGCAGCACCCGCACCGGCTCCCAAACCGAAGCCCTCAAGCGGTGTGACCAAACCGCGTGAAAGGCAAGCGGTGACGCAGACGACATCGATGGCCGCCTTCATCGGCCACACCTGTTCCGGCCTGATGGAGTTGGCCATGGACATTTATTATAGCTATAGTAGCGGCTCCAGCCTCCTAGCTATAGCCATGGCCAGCATACCCAAGCTGGTCGAGTTTATAACCGGAACCTTCCAGAAGTGGCAGGAAACAAGATAAGAATCCTTTTCTGGAACGCGAGGGGCGTCTCGAATAGACGGGCGCTGTTGACGCAACTCCTGTGCGCACAGGAGGTCGACATCGCCTTGATCGGCGAGACCCACTTGAGACCCGGACAGAGATTCTTCATCGCCGGTTACACGTCGTACAGATACGACGATCCCAACGACCGAGCGGAGAGAGGAGTGATGGTGTTGGTCAAAAGGAAGATCATACACCAGCCACTCCCAGTCCCTGCGATACAATCGTTCAAAGCGATAGGCGTGGAGATAAAGGCGGGCAACAAGCCGACCAGACTCTTCGCAGCCTACAAGGCACCGGGTGACGCACTAGACGTCGCCGACATCCACCGGCTCCTCTCAGAAGAGCCGACTGTGATCGCCAGCGACCTCAACTGCAAGAGCCCGTCTTGGAACTCTCGTCTCACGAACACGAACGGAAGGAGACTCCTCGCGGACGCAGACGACATGGACTACACGGTCCACGGCCCCACGGATCCGACCCACTATCCGGATCAACAAGCGTTCCAGCCAGACGTACTGGGCGTGGCCATCACCAAGAACCTAGAGGGTCACTTCTCACTAGAAGTGTTGGAGGAACACCTCGGTTCTGACCACATGCCAGTGCTGGCGAAATTGCACAACGAGGCGTGCAAATTGCCACCTCTCCCCCCCAGGCAAAAGGTAAATTGGGAAGGGTTTGCCTCCCGCCTCAACGACTCCACCCCAAACTTCCCCGTCAACACCGCGGAAGACGTGGAGAAGCTAGCCGAAGAGATGCAGACTTCAATGTGCACCGCCTTACAGAAGGCCACAGAAACGCTCTCGTGCTCAGGCGCCAATGGCAAGGACAAATTGCCATGAAGCCTCCAACTCCTTCTCGAAGAGAAGAGAGCCACCCGAAGAAGATGGCAGTCTACTCGCTGCCCCACGATAAAGACTCACCTGAACCGTCTCACTGAGAGGGTCAAATCCGAACTTGCGGCTTTAAGTTCGGACAGATGGTCGAGGAGAATTGAGGAGGCCGGCGAAGACTGGCAGGCACTGCGGGTCCTGACGCGCACTCTAACGAAGAGGAAAGCACCAAGTAGGCCATTAATACACGGAGACGGCACTACAAAATACAGTGCCCCAGACAGAGCGGATATATTCGCGACCCATCTGGAGGCACAATTCACCCCCTTCCCACCGGTCGATTCCGAGCACACCGCCCGGGTCGAAGCCACGGTCGAATCTTACCTGGAAGCCCCAGGCACGGGAGAAATCGCCACAGCGTCATTTCACTTTTCACCCAACATGGTACGGAACACCATCAAGGGGTTGAAATCCAGAAAGGCCCCCGGGCATGACGGAATCACCAACATGGCCTTGCGACACCTTCCATTCAAGACGATCGCCGCAGAAACGAGACTGCTGAATGGCATCGTCCGCACTGGACACTTCCCCACTAGCTGGAATTTGGGCCACATCATCATGTTGCAAAAACAGGGTAAGGACAGCAGGAGAGCGGACAACTATCGCCCGACAACTCTACTACCCACTCTGTCGAAGACCCTAGAGTTGCTCATACTGAGTCAACTCACCCCCCTTCTACCACTCAGAGACGATCAATTCGGTTTCCGACCCAACCACGGTACCACTCAACAACTGGTCAGGGTCACCCATTTGATCGCAGTGGCTAGAAACAAGAAAGAAGCCGTAGCCGCCGTATTCCTCGACATGCAAAAAGCATTCGACTCCGTATGGCATAACGGGTTAATATACAAATTAATCCAAAGCAATGTGCTAAACCTCTCATAAAAGTGATTGCGTCATTTCTCTCTGACAGGACATTCCAGGTGAGAGTGGACGGGGTCTTGTCCGAGAGGAAATGTATTCGTGCAGGTGTACCACAAGGGAGCTGTCTCTCGCCAGCCCTCTACAACTTTTACGCCGGGGACGTGCGTACGCGGACAACACCGCCTTCTTGGCCGCGTCTCTTAACTCGAGGCACGCGGCCAAAAAACTACAGAGAACCCTCGATCTCCTGCCAGAGTGGCTCCAGAAATGGCGGCTGGCGGTCAATCCATCTAAGTCACAAGCGATCACCTTTCCCAGACTGAGCACCGTTGGTGCGCTCAAGTGTACCTTGATTGCGTCGCGATTCCATGGCACAGGACAGCCAACTACTTGGGAGTCGTGCTAGACTCCGGACTCACGATGGCTCGTCAGGTCGAAACCGCCATCAGAAAGGCCAGATCAGCCACCGCCAGGCTGGCGCCACTCCTGCGGGCGAGTGCCATCCCACTAAAAATGAGGATGGCACTCTACAACATCCACATAATATCGAGGCTAACATATGCGACTCCTGCCTGGCATCACTTGCTGAGCGATACGAACAAGCGGAAGCTCCGTGTCGTTCAGAACAAGGTGTTTCGGCGACTGGTCAAGGCTCCAAGGTTCGTGAGGAACCATACTATACTCAGGGACCTGCGCGTCGAGCCCCTTGATGACTTTGTCGGCAGGATGTCGAGCAACCTGTTCGAAAAGGCGGACGCGTCGGAGCACGAGACTCTCTGAGGTCTCGCGCCCTGGCACGCCCGCCCCCCGGACAAATATAGCCTGCCGACGGATGGACTGGGGGGACGGATAACCAGTTTCTGTATACCTCCCACACAGGCTAGAAAAAAAAAATCACTAATCCATTTGACTTCATTTCCACAGGTTATATACATATATACACTTCTCCCTCTCGCTGGACGCTGCAGACGGACATCGCCAACACCACACGGGTGGTACCGAGTGGGACGTGACAACCCTGTTGCCACGCTCCCGCAAGGATACGGCCCGCCGCTTTTCCCGTGACACCAACTTCACGGCCAGGACCCATCTTTTCTTTTTCTTTTCTTCTGCTTGTCGCGTCTGACCTTTGACCTTTACTTTTCCACCAATACACAGTATCGTGAACACAGCGTGCGATTCGGTGCCTGTCCATAGGGCCATCACAGGAGTGGAACCATACACGTTTCCCAGTTCGCTCTGGGACCTGTGAGAGTGCCCCGACAGATGGATAGACGCCGATCGTACAAAGATACCAATAGCCCAGGCACATAAACATATGTGCATACGCACTCAGAGGTCAACATGACCTCGCATCAACCACAGCCTATATTATATTATACCCTATATATATTGACGAGGCTCGAACAACACATCTCCAATAGGGAGGTAAGCTCCGGTCTGGACCCCCTCGACCCGGCAACGGGAAGAGTGCGAAGACATGACGAGTAGACTCTCCACTCTCCCGAAGATTGAAGAGATGAATCCCAATATGAGAATGTTTTTAAAAGCTAATTTAACTATTATTATCATGGCTAGAAGGACCGCGGGGTCCCTCATCCCCCGACCATGGCGTCGAGGGCAGCACGCGCACGGTAGCTAAAATGCTCTCGGCGATGATGTGAATGAATGGCTCATGGAGTGGAATCGTGAGTGTAGGATTTCTACGTGTCTACATAACAGGCTTTACGGTTGTCTTTTTGGGCGGCAGTAGGCTCCAAAAGGTTTCATTGCACATTTGATTCAATGTAGTAATATAAAAATATTAGACAGAAAACCGATGATAATAAGCATTTTTACAATATCGTTTCAAGAGCCATCTAATTTATTTAATGTCACATTAATTTATTAAGTGGAGCAAAAAAATGCTGAGTCCGTAATAAGACAATCCAGGAGGTTCATGAATTTCCTCGTTCGGAATTTAATCTGGGAAAATACATCAACGCCCTTTTAACAATTGAATAATTTAAAATGTCTACGGCGCCTAAAATGAGGCTCTCGAACAGGAAGTATTTATACAAATAAATATTAACAATGAGAGCCCTGTGTTCCGGTTAGGTATTTGGGACGTTTTTCATTGTATAAGGAGACTATCAACACCGTACGGCGCATGGACTATACCGCGATTTATTTGTATTGTTATAATTATTATTTGTATTGTTATAATTATTATTGGTATTGTTATAATTATTATTTGTATTCTTATAATTATTATTTGTATTGTTATAATTGTCATTTGTATTGTTACATCTACGTCATAAATTATATTTGTCGTTATAGCGGCAACAGAAATACATCATCTGTGGAAATTTCAACTCTGTAGCTGTCACAGTTCAAAAAATACGGCCTGGCGAGAGACGGACCGACGGACGGAAAGACGTACACAAAGACGTACACAAAGACGTACACAAAGACAGGTGGATAATGGAGTCTTAGTAACAGGGATCGGTTTTTTACACTTTGGGTACGGAACCTAAAAAAAATGTTTATTTTCCTTTAAGAATATGTTTCGTGTCACACGATCAACGTGAATAAATTTAAACGTGGTATTTATTTTTGCCCTCCGCTCATTTTCCACGTTGGTGGTTTTCATCCAAATGTTCCATAAAACTTTATATTTTTCCTTTCCTGTTTGTTCGTAATGCTTTCTTGTTCACGTTTCAGATAATTAAAAATTTACGCGTCAGTTTGTCAGTTGCATCGTCAGGCGAGGTCAGTCGCGGCATTGTAATCCTTAGTCATATGTTACATTTGCTAAAACATTTAACTGCGGTTCGCTTAATTATTTAAAAAACGTCGACCACGGCAAGTGTTTCACATCAGCAACAGTCAAGGGACATCTGAAATGAGAGATATCCTTATGATTCAAGTTATTTAAAGCTCCATAAGAATACTAATTATTTCCCTCAACTCTGTGATCTACATCTACCAAATAGTCTGTGACCGTGCGCATTAGTTCTACTCTAATCAAGCGAAATTTACTTACACTTTATTCAATAGTCAATTATTTTTAATATTTAGTGGAGGTCGAGGAGGAGGGGAGGTGGCAAGGAGGGCAACGCATCTGCGTGGCAGTAATGCGGTAGTCTATGTGCGTCGGTAGTATTTGAGAGGCTCCGATTGCTGCTTTGTTCGTACTATATACTATATATACAATTTAAAAAAAAGAATTGCACCTTCGCGTAAATAACTTTAATTTTATACTTCAAATTTCTTCTTCACTTTGAAAAAGTGTTTATAATTGAATAGTTTTATTTTTATTCTAAACCGACTTGAGAGGAACTAACGAAATATTTCAACACTCTAGTGTTCATCTCCATATTGTATAAAAAACTGGTCAGTATAAACTACTAAACCTTAGATTAGGGACTAATTCCAATACGAATCGCTATTTGCCGGACTCAAATAATACCGTCGTACCGATTTGGTACATCACGCGAGTTTTTCATCGTGTATGGGCGAATTCATTCACATCAGCTCTGAGGCCACTTTAGCTACCGTGCGAGAGCTGCCCTTAACGACGTCAGAGTGGGGGAGTGGGACGAGACAAAAAAAAAACTAACGAAACTGAGGGTCAGTTTCGTTAGTGTTTGTCTTTTCCTCGTCTAGCTTAAGCGTCCGTACAAATTTTAAGCGGATGGTTATTTCGACGCGTTTTGAATTATCTTTTGTACCGTAACATATTGCATAGTGATGCGGAACCCCCTTGTGCGACTCAGATAAATACGTTGTGAGTTTTTTTTTCACTGTTTACAATTTATAATTTGTTTCGAATAATCATTTGAACGCACAAAGCTCTTGAACATCCCCAAGATCCTTTCTAAGTTGTTTTTTATTTTGCCAAGTTATTCACCATTACTTTTCTCCTAACACATAGTAATATTGTGTTGCAAAAGTTGTCACTTTTTTTTAAATATAATAAATTAGAAACCGGATTCATTTTACGGCTACCGACGCTCATGAACAATGTCATATTCACTGTGCTGCTGCGATACCCTCTTTACCTCCTCCCCTCCAATGGGCTACTAACAAACCGCACCAAGCACGACACAACATGTTAGCGAGAGTTACCTCCCCGGCCACTCCGGCACAATTCCACTACAATGCGGCATGGCACTACCTAATTGACATTTGCATATTGAATAATTAGTAAATTTACATTAATTTCAGTAACAGTATTGCTAGTTTATGACGACCAACTTCAATACCGCGCAAGTACCTGATAAATACAAAAGTAATGATACCTCTTTTTTTAACGTGTTGAAACCCCCGCGGGTACCATCCCGCTATTGCGAAGCTGGTTATGTACGGCTTGAACTAACTAAAACCACACGGTGTTCCTTTAAAGAAGTCGATGACGAGGGGACCAAGTATACCCTAGGAAAAGGTTTTGATACCTAACGATTAAGTAATGTTTACACTCGCACTAAAAGTTATATATGCAAAACCAATCGGACCTAAGTGTTACACAGTAAGCCAGAGGTAGTTTTTGCGAATTTCCCATAGGAACTGTGTGTCGTACGAGGAAAGTGAACAAATTTTAATCAGATAATTCTAGACTACCTGCAATTGGAGCCCGACTCTTAAGCGTGAAATAACCTCCTCGCCAGGCTCACCGAGATCAGGAGGAGGAATCGCTTTCGGTACCCCCCCTATAGGAATTTGGTCCCCCAAAGAGCAACAGGAGGAGGCGAGTTTGCGCACGGGCCAATGGGCGAATATGGGAACCTCGCCCCATTGCACTGTCCCAAAGTCTGTGGGGTTGTTCTTTAGTGCGGGGCAACCCCGTCTGTGGAAGTGGCGTCGGTCCCTTAGTGGATCCCATCCAGGGCCGGTAATGTTGTACACAATCCTTCCATGATTACCCGATTCGACTGCAATGCAAAAGACAATTTGTCTCTTTAAAATGTCGTAATCTGTGATGATAACTTGTGTTACCCCACTAAGCGGTCTTTGTGATCTGGTAATTAAATGATTAATGACATCTATTGTTGCGTTTTAGAAGCTTTTTAATGTCATTACATTATAAAAGACATTTATTACTTAACTTAGGCCAGTATAAGCTTTTATTAAGTTATTAGTAGCGCCACGATTCACTTGCGTACACCACCGCCATGGAGACAATCACCTCGGCTGTATTTGGCTTCAATCTATCATGACATTATTTAATGCTAATTTCAATGCCTTTTGTATTGCCGTTCCTTCAGATGAACACACACACTGAGAATTTCGTTAAAATGAGAGGCATAAACGGGACAACAAAAGAGTATATTCTACGACTACATTTGCTGGCAAAAGCATTGATTTTTGTGATTAATTGCCACTTTTTAGTATTTAATAGCTATCCCACAGGTTTGGCCGGGCCGCAAGAACCAGGAGCATATTATGGACTAAAACAGTCACGTGAAAATTGCTATATCTGTCTGTGGAAACGTCTTGATAATCCGTTTGGTAGATTTTTAGAAATCGATCAAATACAGATACATGACTCTTGGAGACTTTCTTATTTTAAGAGATGATTTTTATCTATGTATTTTATTATTTAAAAAGTTGATTGTGGATGTAGATTTACATCCATGAGCAGATGCTTTTGCTTACTGTACAGATGTAACATAATTACAGGTATCATTGTTTTCTAATAACAAACCTAAAATATATACTTTGATACGAATGTCTAGTTCGAAGATCACTCTTTCAAACACTTTTTTCGCTTCAAGATTCGCGTGCTCTGCTCACACCGACTGATATAATTCCGGATACTGTCGAACATTGATATCTGTTCGCTCCAGGCTCCACGTGTGGTAACTGGTTTCTATCAGTATCTGGGAACACACTCCGAATTTAATAGAAGCTGATTTATTGCTGTCATAATAAAGATAATACGTTAAATGTGCCTGTTTTTCGTTATAAATTATATGCGTACTAATATTATATTTATTATATGTAATGTTTCGTTTCCAAATGTTTCAGTACACCAACCCGGATCTGGGAAGAGTGTAGCTTAATTCATTTGTATGAGGTAGTACCATTGCTAAATTGTATAAGATAGACACGGTCAGGAATGTAGTATTGTGTGTATGTCAATGTATGCGTCGGTAGTTATTATAAGATTCTGACTGCTCATTTGCCCACATATGTCAATCTTCACTAGATATGATTGAGGTCCCAGGAAATTATTCCAACCATTTTCAGAGTAGACCTCATTCTGTATGGAGAATGTATGTATGTACATGGTTTGTATTTTCTTGAAAGTGCTTTGAACTTTTCAAGCATCTTTACAAGACATTTATATGGGGTTGTTTATTAAGACCAATTAGTTTTAAATGTCCATCATTTATGCCTACATTAGAAACATGAAAACAGTATTCCGCAAGTTTTAGTTTACATAATATATTGAAGATTTTTCGGGCTCTTGCACTATAAATTATCATAAACGCCTAGAAAATAAAATGCCAAATACATATACATACATACTATGTCTCGTTTTATCGTGTTATTTATAGCATTTACAAGCTCCGTAATAAATCAAAATAAATTTAAGTATCTGACATAAAAACAATTGTGTTATAAGTTTAACGTGTCTAACCATTGCTTTACATAAATACAAGACAAGCGGTGTCATACTGAACTGCGTCCCTTGTTACACGCACATGATTTTGATTTTACAATGCAGGTTATTAAGGTTATAAAGGAAATAAAATAATTCAAATATATTTCTTGCAAAATTACCCCTACGCATATGATTTTAAGTTATTTTTCAAAGTACATAATTTAGATTGTGCACGTCTTTTATGCGAATGGCTACACGGATGGTATAGCACCTGTCACTCGTAATGACGATGCGGATTTACAAGATTGTACCATATTCGTTGGGACAATTCACCCCAATTTAATAAAAAGGTTCAAATATTATGTGTGCTAAAGTCGATGGGCTTCCTATATCCATCGACATACAATTCATAACCCGAAGGGAGCGAACCGTATTTTCTTAAGTAGGCGTAAGTCACAAAGCTTTCACGTTGACCCAAAACTTATACTGAATCATTTTGAGTAGTTCTGTGTCACAAAACTAGTAGAATTTATTTAATTGGTTCATCATTATCATTAGCAGACTTTATAGGTCCACTATTATATCAATGCCGCCTTTGGTGATGTGCCCCAGAACGACAAATCATCAGGGCACCTCGACGGCTAGCCTGTCCCCTATGGGACGCCTCCTCCTTGGAAAGTTGTCCTGCACCACTGGACGATCCCACCAATTTTGGGGCAGTGCAATGGGGAGAAGATCCCATCCTCGCCCCTTGCCTCGTGCTCGAGAACATCTTCTCCTTTCTCTTTTTCGTCGCCTGTTCTTATAAAGCGCACAGAGCGGCTTTTACGTTTCAATTGGCTTCGCCTGGTGCTTGTGTCACCACTAGCTACTGAGCGACGACAAGGCTAGAACCGTGGAGGACAGGGAAACAACATGCAACCTGCATAACCATGTGAATGTTACTGGACATCGGTATTCCTATTATTCGTATATTTATGAGCCTCCGACTCGTTTGTCTCTCTAGGCTATAAAAAAGTCCACCACACCACTTCCAGTCTATAAAAAGCACATTATTTTTATTTTCGGGGTTCATGTATTAAGATGAAACCCGAAATCAAAAAATAAATAAAATAACAAAGGTGTATAAAAATGCAACTCATTAAATTGAGCCTTAATGGATTTTGCTTGTTTAAAACTGAACTGCTCCCTAATGTTTTAAAATTTTGCTATTATCATTGCCATCACATACCGGTGTTACGGTGTGATAAATACTGTTTTAATGAAGACGTAAAATTTTATATGAATGAATGCTCATTGCATTCATTCATATATATGTTTTTGGGCATCAGCAACTTCATGTATTATTTATTATTTTAGTCCCAAATTTTGTAAGTACAGAGTTTCGTTAGGCGATGAATCAGTATGTGTTTTTAGACATTTAAAAACTGCTTCAATATCGTAAGAACCATCATCAACAAGGTTATAATATCTCAGATGGAAGAAACGAGCGGTCCCGAAAACAAAAAGAACTTCTGTTCATGTGTAGATGTCTCCAGTCGGTTTATGTTGTTCCATCTTTTCGTTTTTTTCTTTTTGAAAATAACTTTTGTTTATGCGGGGAAAGGAATTTACGCGCCCTCAATGCCCCTGGGTGGTGGGACTCGCGTCACATAATAGTGCCGATTTCCCATAAAAACCAGCGCGAGTGCCATCAGTGCCGCCTCTGGTGAGGTGCCCCGGAACAACAAATCATCAGGGCAATTCGACGGCTAGTCAGCCCTCTAAGGGACCGGCTCCACCTCCACAGATGGGGTTGTTCCGCACTGCTGGACGACCCCACCGACTTTTGGACTGTGTAATGCGGCGAGGTTCCCATCCTCGCCCTTTTGCGCCGTACGCAACACCGCCTCCTCCTGATGCTCTTTTGTCCCCTCTTCTTATAAGAGTGGTACTAAGAGCGCTTACTCCTCCTGCTCTTTACCCCCTCTTCTTATAGGAGGGGTTTAATTGGCTTCGCCTAGGTTCACCCCAGGCTACCAAGCCCCACAGTCACGATAAGGCTTGAACCATGGTGGGGATACCTCAAATAATAACAACATAGTCCTATGTAGGCAAAATGCCTGCTCGATTCGGCTGCAATGCAGCAAGGTGATACCTAAAATATATTTAAGTTTGCTTACGCACATATTGGTTATTATAAATAGAAGTAAGCGACTTGGTTTAAAAATTCAACATACTTAGTGAAATCCGATTTTTCAGATTAAGATCAACGTAAATTGGATTACCAATAAGGGCCTATACAAGTTTGTAATAAGCTTGGCTATGTTAATAGCTTTATGGGATTACCCTTACTACTAAATCGTTAGAAACCATACGCCTATATTTTTGGGATTAAAGCAATAAAGACTTTATATTATTGGAAAGGTTTACTTTTTAAACAGAATATTTATTTTGGTGATGTGGGAAAATGAATTTAAGCGTCGTCAATGACTTTGAATGGGGTGTGTTGGTGTGCAGGCGTCGCAGTAGACAGTAGTGCTTTTGGTAGTCTCGTAGTTATTTATCAGGGCACGACGTCATATTAACGACGTCTTTTCTACGAAGGCGTTCACCCGCACGATTTTTTTTACGGCTGGGAACATCACTTGCATAGCACTGCCTCGAAATGTACGGGTTTGATCGAGTTTTTATTTATCCTTAAGTAGAGACGACCTATCCACTTTGATAAAAGTAGAACACTTCTTTTTTGTTTTATCTGTCGAAGGGTTTTGTGATAACCAACGCCCATAAGTAACCATAAATTCAGAGGAAATTGATGCTTTTTCTTCACTCCATCATCTAATGTTCCATCAGAAACTATCAAATAACATATAACATGTTAGCATAGCCAGCACTTCATATCGGTGTTATGAGACCAAGAAGTCCCAATTCAGTAGCACCTCTTAAGAAGCTACAGTAAAATAGATGTAATTTATGAAGATCAATCATAAAAGTAAGTAGCAAGTAGGTAAATGCAGAGGTGTGCTAGTACATCCACAACTCGTAAGTCCAGTAGATACACTAGAACACTCACGATTAGCCAAGGTACTGAGTACCATGATGTCATAGGTGGTAAGCCTCCATAGGCCACTTCGACACATTCCAATCCCGGACAATGTAATGCGTGCTCAGAATACTCAGAGAAACATTTAATAATAGTTGCCCGACCTGTAGATCGAACCTAGGACCCCACGAGGCTAACGGTCTTAACAAGCGTCACCCGCACCGTTACAACACGGAGGCGAATATCAAGATGCACTTTCAGTAGAGATCTAGGAAAGATTACTGCAAAAAAGAAACTTTTCTTTCATAAGAAATAAACATGCCATTGTACAAATATAGGTAAACAATAAAGAAACAAGTGTTAAAAATGCTTCCTAAATATCTCACGTACTTATTTGCTAAATAAGTCAAAATGTTAGTAGTTAGTTCCTATTGACATATACCAAAACCAAACAAATCCTATTCCTGTTCGTCTAGAAAATTAGTGTAGGTCACAAACGACCATTCCAATGATGAATTCAGCATATACATTTAGATTTTGAGGAAATCATACGGTTTGTTGAATGTTTATTTTGATGCTACCTTCATTTCCTTTTGAAATTGAAGTATTCAAGCATCGCAAGCGTAACAATGTAATTGTAGCTATCCCTTTCGTTCTGACGTGTTGTCAAATTGACGAGGTAATCTCTTTCACGCAAGGAGCACAATTTCAGTAATGTTGGAAAAGCTTTCAGTCTGCGCTCGGGCGCCACCGCGGGCGGATGTATATCATAGATTAATTAGCATTTAAAATATCACCGTACGCACCGTAAAGTAGTGTTTGTTTAAAGTAATATTAAATAATTGCAGTAGTATTTCATATAGCTTTTAGTGTATTCAATAGATTTTATAACTGGTTATACGTTTTTGGATGTTTGTGGATTTATTTTTATTAATTAAATCATCCTCCTCGAATTATACAACGAACTATTATACCCTTCAAACTTTACCTTCCGGACCAAATACTGTGACTTAAAATTGTAACCCAAATATCGAAATTTTCATATCTTATTTAAAAGTTGGACCAAATTTGGATGATCTGTATGAATAGACATTTAGTGTACTGAGTAAGATATTAAATGTTTATTAGTGTAAGTGTATATAAATAAACATATCTACTACTACAAACATACAACGGCATCTTGACCTATCGATTACTGTAACAGGTAAGATTGTTTCAAGACTGACTATATTTGTAGTTTAATAAAATATAATTAATTTTAATTATTCGCTACACTGTTAGTGTTTTAAGGAGTATAGTGATTATTAGTTGCCAGCGATTAACCCAAGTATAGTTGACAAATGCACCAGGCCGGACTGCTATCTTATTTATTCAAACCTTTCTCGGGAATAGCTGTATCCATTGGTGAAAGTCGCATGAAAATCAGTACAGTAGATTTTGTGGATATTGATCACATATGGACAGGCCTCACCTCTAAACAAGATGGGCCAATTTATGCACTAAATCGCTGTGTACGTGGGTGAAAACCGCGTAAAAAACTGTTCAGTTGTTTTTGAGATACTCTACCACATATAGATAGACTTTTTAGCCTTTAGGGGATTTCTTATTATATGTATTACTTTTGTTTATATTTATATAGAAGGCAAATGAGCAGTTGGGACGGTGGCAACTACCGTCGCTCGTGGACGTTCATTGCGCCTGACAAAACGTAGGAGTCTTCTCTCCCCTTCTCCACCAATAGATTATTTAAGATTTGTACGAACTCTAAGAGGCACGACGGTCGGTCGCACCGTATGACAAACTAGGTATTCGCCACAGTTTTACCGTAAAATCTATCCTAAAGAAGACACTAGTTTTCCGGGATAATTATAAAATTACGTTATTTCAGACTACAATTTAAATATGACACAAGAGATATTGTCGCGGAATCCATAAACATCCGTACAATGTTTCTTGCGTGGAAGAATTACATACGCACATATGAACTTTCACATTAACAGTATCGGGAAGCTGGTCACTTGGGCCTATACACATCCGTGAAATTAGAACTTGTGGAAATGTGCAGCTTGTGCAAATGTACAGCTTATACAAATGTGCAGCTTGTGCAAATGTACAGCTTGTGGAATTGTGCAGCTTCTGTAGTTGCGTTGCCCTCGTTAACTTTATTTCTTGGACAGACAACATGACTATGTTCACGCTGGTGTTACTGGAATAAAGTTTGGGTCGTTATTTTGATACGGCTGCAACGCAGCAACTAAACCGTCTCATAATATGCCAGTTAAGTTATAAATAAAAGCGTCTCATAATATTGCCAGTTCAATTATAAATTAAACCGTCTCATAATATTGCCAATTAAGTTATAAATTAAAGCGTCTCATAATAGTGCCAGTTAAGGTATAAATTAAAGCGTCTCATAATATTGCCAGTTAAGTAATGAATTAGAACGTCCCATAATATTGCCAGTTAAAGTATAAATTAAAGCGTCTCATAATATTGCCAGCTAAGTTATAAATTAAAGCGTCTCATAATATTGCCAGTTAAGTTATAAATTGCCCTACTTAATTGCACTTAGCGTCGGTGTTATGTTTAGTATTATAGTAGTAATTTCGCCGTAATGAGGTTTATATTAAATGCGCCTTTAAGTTTGTATTTATATTAATTTTCATTGTATTTGAGATAAAACGATTAGATATTCCCAGTGTTTTAAATTAAACTCGCCAACACGAATAATTACAATTGTTAGGAAACAGTTTATATTGCACGTTGTTTATAGTGATGAAATTTTGCGTCCATATTTATCTGATGATCAAGTTTTTTTGTAATCCTCTCGGCTTGGTTACTGACTGATTAGGCATTACACCTTACTTAATTGTCGTGTATTTGTTTGTTTTGTCAGCATACATAGCAAGGGGCACGTCTGCAATGCGTATGTCAAGGAGCGTTGGTTACTAATCCGAAAATTCTGACTGCTCAATCTCTTTCTCAATACAAAGTAATCAATTGCCTACTTGAATGTTTCCTTCCCAGTGATAGAACTAGAAGATATTAGAAGTACTATATACTAAAATGTCTATTATTAGTCAAATGGAATGGCATCATATAAGCTATAATCTTGCAAATATTTGGATCTTTGGTAATTCCAATTAGGTCATCCGATAACTCCAACAATAATAGGTTGAGTCGTGCTGCATTGCAGCGGAATTGAGCCGGCACCGCCTGGGAAGTACTTCTCGCTCAATGATCATGACAACGCCGTAAAGCGATATTTTGGATCGTGTCTCGTGTGGTTTGTGATTTACTGGTGGCCCATTGGAAGGGGCGAAGCATCGGCATAGTAATGATGCGGATATTCATGGACGTCGGCAGTCGTAAAGTCTCTGATATCTCGCCCCCCCCCCACTATATTATGACAAGTATTATTCTTTAAAATGCCAGGTGACATGTCGCAGGTACTATAGCTGCTATATCTATAGTACTATACAAATAGGCGATTTTGTTCACGGTGCCCTTGTCTCGTACAACATATTCGGGTTCATAACCTTTCTCTTCAGAAAAGTGGAAACAAACTTAATGTGCTTATTTGTTGGTTTTTTGTACTCTTTCTGAACAATTAGTCTCACATGCAACACGAAATTAGGAAAACCTGAAGCTATTGGGTGCGAGTACTGCAGTAAACACTGTGCCCTTGGTAGCCCCAGGATTAACCCGTAACATTATTTCGTATATCACTCAGGTGAGCTAGTATAAAATGATTAATAGTAGTTTTATTATAATGTTGAAAATTCTTGTTAACATAAGAAATAATTGAAGTGATAAATCAATCAATAGATCCAAGCACTCTTTGTAAGTAAGTGAAATGACAATTTCAAGGAAAACTTGCTGCGATTGAATGACATAATCTAATTATGGAATAAAAAGAACTTAACAGCATTGTTATAATTCTATTTTCAAATTGTGCACTGGAAAGAACTAAGTAACTTTGTTGTGATTCTATTTTTGACTTATGGACTAGAAAGAACTAAGCAACTTTGTTATAATTCTATTTTTAAAACCACTACACCATTCCGTGTTGTGTGTTTAATATTACACTATGCTAGCTTGTGCGATGGCTAAAAATACACAACTACATTAAGATACAAAAATACGTAGAGCTATAAATACGTGAGTGTTAAATCACACAGGTACTTCCAGGTCCTTGTGTTTAGTAATGAAATATTACTTCAATGATAGAATCAGGACTATATTTAACTTATAGACTTATTTTTAGTGTATATTTGGGCCGACACGGCCGGTGATTTCTTCTTCTTCTTCTTACATGATACCGGCGTCGAGTGTCAGCTTCGCTGTCGCATTTCGTGCGGATTGTCAGTAGCCGGTGGCACATTGGAGGCGAGAAAGAGAACAATGAATTTGCACAATTATTATGCAAATTTTTATGGGCGTCGGTAGTTATCATAAGGCTCCGTCTTTCCGTTTGTCCTCCTATAACATATTACAAAAAGTATGGTATTTTCTTCGTTAAACAAAACGGCCATCTTGTAATGTTAACTGTTCAGCTGTAGATTGACAAATACTACTGATATTTATCATCATCAATCTGTTTCTGTTTGCTGCCGAAAATAGTTGTCCTCAACACAGTGCTCTCCTTCTTCAATAAAAACAACAACACCCGTGAACATATCACATCATGATAGCCTAGCACTGGGCTAAGTACCGTAAGGACTTGTATTACAAGTGCTTGACAACGGAAAAATATTTATTATTTTTTTTATAAACTTTATACATGTTTAATATTTTTATTATAGAAGTACATAGTCCTCGAGCGCAACATGCACGATTAATGTCCGTTTTATTTAATTTAAAAATTAATTATCTGAGCTGTCTTACCACTGCGCCAGTCGGTCGTCTATATGCTGATGATATTATGTATTTAATTGTTAGATAATCAATATAATGATATAATATTATCTGTGGCCTTATCACACCACGTTAGCCCAGTCCTGTGCTAAGTACCGCAAAGACTTGTGTTACAGGTAACAGACAACGGAAATATATTTAATATTTTAATATGTTTAAGAAATCTTGTATTTTAAAGATATAATAAATATATAAACATCCAACACCTAGACGGGATTCGAACCCGTGACCCTCAGCGTAACACGCGGACTAACAGCCACGTTACCGGCTGGCTTAGTTGACCAGCCGGTCGTCACTAATATATTTCTTCAGGATACAGAATAATACGGATCTCTTTTTTTAAATGTCAAGATCACCCAACCCGTTGTAGGCGTACCTAATTCAGCCTTGCCTTTAATCTCATTCAATTTCCCGATAATAATATCATAGTATGTATATAAATATATAGTCGATATATTGAAGTGTATTATACACTTGTGAACGTAAGATAATCTATACATCTTGTATACAAAGTCCATAAAGCTGTATGTGATTGATTTTCTCTAGATCTACACAGCGGATTTTGCATGCGGTTAACACACGTGGCTAGAGCGTTTCCAAAGGAAGGTTTTAGTGTATAATTTATTTACTGGCAAAGCCGGGACGGATCGTTAGTAAAAATATAATATTCAGTTAAATGAGAATGTTTTTTATTTTCCTTTTTTTTATTTTATCGTATGGACAAGCGGAGATGACTACCGACGTCTATAAACAAAAAAAAGTTGCAGAAATTCTCTCCTTTTCTCCTCCAATGGGCCACCGGAAATTCACAAACCACACGAAACATGGCGTAACTGTGGCTTTACGGTAGTACCAGGAGAGAAAGGGTGCAATACTACCTCCTACTTGTAATACTCAAATTAGATTATTTGCAACTCAGTATATATTTTTTCAACGGAATCACCCATTTTCCCACATTTTTCAACGCGTATCACCTGCTCGAATGTCCCATAAAAATCCAATTACTTTCAGAGTGCACACACAACGCTTACATACGGGGAACCCAATTAGTCTGTAGTCTGTGACGTGTAATGAAAACACCGCTCGGCTAGTGCGACGTGTATGAACTAGTAGTTTTTTGAGGTTAATATGAAGTAATTTCTACATACATTTGCTAATTATTCAGTTCTAGTTGTCCATCTAGGGGTGTTACGAGTAAAGCCTATCCGACACTGAAGATGTCACTTTACGGCGGTATTATGTTGGCGAGAGGTACCTCCCCGGTCGCGCCGGAGAATTTAATTTTCAGATTAAAATTTAATTTACATATTATTTTAGATTACCTGTATCTGTGCAAAATTTCAGTAAAGTTCCTTTAGTCGTTTTTTTTTCGGAAATAATAAAGTACGTACACAATAACTTATACATTTTTGATATTAATAAGCATAGTTACACGGGCTGATGTTAAAAGACTTACATCATTAGTTATATGGTTTCAAAAACTTTAGACGGACACGAAAGCACACAGGTTTACCTGCTAAAGCCGCGATGGTTCAAACTTTGTAGTAGGTTAGGGCTCTTATTGGAACTTGGAAGCATGTGCTCAGAATATTTTATTGTTGATAAAAGTGAAAGATTTATTCGCGGGCTCCTGCTCTATGAAGAAGGCAAAAATATATATGAACAAACACATAAAATAATCTTTTAATATTAGTTTTTTTTTCAATTACATTTCAATAAAAAAAAGAGTTCATTATATTTATAACAATCATTATTAAATTAGTAAAATAAATACATAGTTTTACATTATTCTTAATTAAAATTCTTTATAAATAACAATGTAATTATTTTTTACTGATTATTTTTTAGAAAGTATTCATTTTGTGAATGATATTTTTTGTTTAGTAACCAGCTATACAATTGTTTTTGAAGTTGTTTGTAACTTAGTCCTTTTAGATATACAGGTAATTTATTGTAGTTTTATATCGCCATACAGTAGGCATTCTTGCCATACATTTTTACTCGTTGGTGTGGTAACAGTAATCTATAGCCGTCTTTGCAACTTCTTGTGACCTTTTCGGACTTTTTAGTAAAGTACAAATTTATATTTTTATGTACAAATGTAGATTGTAATCTAGTAAGTATACATGGATTAGCTCTTTATTACTAATATACTACTGTCGTCCTAGCCGAATTTCGGCCATGGCGACCATCTCTATACAAACTAGGAAACTGCGCAAGACATATTGTAGTGCACAAGTGTGTGTTCAGGCACAAGTGCACGCCCTGTTTCTTCATTCTCCTATTTCGACACAACCGGAAAGAAATCAGGCGCAGGACCAACTGATTTCACGTGTGACTTCGGATTGTTGTTATAAATTGAAAAATCCTAATGACATTTTGGTCCGAACGGGGACTCGAACCCAAGACCTCACGACTATGGTTGAACATGCTTGCCACTGGATCACGAGACAGTTAAGCTCTTTATTAATGAAATGTTATCACTAGACTATAGTATACATATACAATACTGCGTTTTTTTTCAAACAATTATGAAAAAAAACCTGAAATATGTTATAGCGAGGTCCGGTGAAGGATACCTTTCGGCGTATATTTTGGAGGCTTACGGTAGCCTGTCGTTTGCATATAAATGTGAGGTCACGCGTTGACTCGGTGAGGCAATGGGGTAAAACGATTTCTTGCATAGGGAGCATTCCTTCTCCGCCTTTGCTTGCAATACTTGACAATAGACATCTGATCTCATTATTTGCAAGAGGTCGTGCTCTATACTATACTGCAGCGGTACAGGGTCCGAACAAACGGGGAGCTTCCGCTTGCTTACATGATACAGGCGTAATGTGATAGCTTTGATGTAGCGTTTCGTGCAGTTTGCGAGTAGCTGGTGGCCCATTGAAGTGAAGGAATGAAGGTGGTAAAAAGGATGGAAGACAGCAAATAAACCGGGCCACTCACTAACTTCAAACTCTCATCCGATTTTCTCATAAAGTATTAAACTTACAGCTATCAAAGTTATACCCACAAAAAAGCATTTCATGTTGATTAAAGTGACTATAAATTTATTTTAAAGTACCGTCTGCTTACATTATTATAAGGCAACAAACATAATACCAGCGATTTTCTCTGTTCTGACAAGAGTTAACGATTAGCATTATTTTTATATAATGAGGTACCTACCTACTACCCTCAGGTAGTTGAATATTTCTTATTACTTGTTTAGTTGTCCTCCATCATTTGTTCCAGAAGCGACAATTTTTGCTCTTTTCGTTGATCCATAATGGATATGACACCTCAGGAAGCAGCTCATGCTGTGGCACTACTTCAAACAGTCGTTCCGCAACGTGAGGTCACCCGTAGACTTCGAATCAGCAGATTTTCGGTGCAACGTGTAAACAGACGATACTTAGAGACTGGAGCATTAGATCGCCGACCAGGTACGTGGAGATCTAAGGCTACACCAGCAATGGATGACCGGTATATTCAAGTTAATGTTTTGCGAAATCGCCGCCTCAACGCATCTGAAATCCAACAAAGTCTACTTGATCTACGCCAAGTACTCATAGGCTCAGATACCGTCAAAAGGAGACCTGAACGAAACCTGATTCCAAAGAGAGCCGCAACAGGCCCAAAATTAAAAGTAGCCCACCATGGATCACCACTGGAATTCACTTGAGAGCATACAGATTGGACGTTAGAGCAGTGGGGCAAGGTATTCTTCACTGATGGGGCCAGGGTGTATATTAAAGTAATCGACAAGGGTAAATCATCACTCTGGACAACGTCAATGTTGCACCGAGGAAACGGTGGGGGATATTAGATGAGGTAAAACGTCGGGTTCCAGCCCGGGTACCTGCTCTTTCATCGGTTAATAATATCAATTGAAGAAGAGTGGAAGGAAGTAATATCAATTGAAGAAGAATTCATCAAGATGTTATCGTCAGGCTGGTGAGGTCGATGAATATGAGGCTGTTGGCAGTTGTCATAGCGGGAGGAGGAAATACTGAATAATTATTAAAATCTTTTTTAAATTGTGTTTCTTTATTTTCTTTTTTAATATTTTTTTCAATAGTTCTACAGTTGTGTTAGTGTCTACCTACACTAACACAACTGTAGGACTATTTTTCGCTGTAAAATATATAATAAACACTCAATAAATTTAATAAACTCAATGATTTTCCAATAATTTTAATCGCCATGAAATGCATCATATTCTGTGAGTATAAGTTTTCCCAGGTAGCGGGTGGCCCGGTTTATTTGCTGTGTAGTGTACGATGTGAATATACA
The DNA here is from genome assembly GCA_017140195.1 of Eumaeus atala. Classification (NCBI taxonomy): domain Eukaryota; kingdom Metazoa; phylum Arthropoda; class Insecta; order Lepidoptera; family Lycaenidae; genus Eumaeus; species Eumaeus atala. The sequence continues at coordinate 728,498 of JAFELO010001157.1, forward strand.
TAAGAGTCGTTAGTTATCAAAATGCTCCGACTGGTCGTTTGTCCCCGTATGATATTGTATAAGGAAATGTCCCATCCGTTAAAAAAATTATGTGTGCAGGCCCAGTAGTGGTCCGTCAGTTACCATCATCATCTACAGTCCATCCACAGAGAGATACATAACGGTTTTCCTGCTGGATATATCTTTCATCACAGATATTTCTTTCATTCCTATTCCGATACAGTAACGCTATGTATGCGTAGACGCGTAAGTCCTCTGTAGATTTTTTTATAATACTGGGGGGCAGACGATCACTCTAGTAAACAAAAGACCGATGTCCACAAGCACCTGCAACACCAGAGGTTTCGCAGTTGCGTTTTTCTTTTGTTTATTTTGTCTGGCACCCACACATCTAGCTTTTTTATCTCATCTTTTTGATACAATTACGTCTTAGTTATTTTGACAGTAACTCAAAGGATACAGCAAGATCAGCCGTTGATTGAGTGGGATTGACTTCCATTATCACCTTCAATCCGTTATTCGATTTGTTTTTTCAATTCAAAATTTTCAGATTGTATTGGATCTGATCCATGTTAAGCGCGTACAGGTCGTTCGTGCTCGTTTGTATGTGGCACTTCTACGCCTCAAACGTAAGTCGGTATACGATCATACCAATTTTAGTCTGTCTATTCGTCCACACCAACAACTATTACGATATCAAAAAAAAAACTTAAATAATTAATTACTAAATTCTAATTGCACGGTTCTACAAATAATTTAATTACACCCGCGAATGCTGGTTATTTGATTACAATGTAAGTAAATGCCTTTATTATTAACGGCATTCCTAACCATTGAAATAATTTTCAAATTTCGAAACCTATACTATTAACGGATAAAGATTTACGGTATTCGTGAAATCATTTTCAAATTTCCCAATTTCGGAGATGAAGATTCGTAAGTGTTTTCAATAGTGTTTGTGAATTTCCAATGGTGCTTGAAGTCGAGTTTGAAGTATAAGGTATTTTATCTCTGATATTGTATTAAGATTATCATCACAAAACTAATTTATATTTCTTATGATGTTTTTTGAACTTTAAACAAATTTAATTTGTTAGCTACTAGATTTTTAGGTTAGCACTTCATTTATATGAGTCGCCTGTGTATTTTTGAACACATACCTCTTTTTTGTCTCACGTATTTGAAATAAATTACTTCTCGTAAATAATACAAACTTATCAAAATCGGAACAACAGTCTGTTTTATTCTGCGAAACTTTCCAAAGCTTGGGACTCATGGATCACCTGTTCTTGCATTTGAGTTACACGATGGAGTACTAATAATTAGAGGTTTACAATAGATTATGTACAAGATTATATCCAACAATAAACTACACAGGCCTTAAATCATCCGATATACAATCTAATGTGATTGTTAATTAATAGATAGCTAAAATGTTATCATTGGTATTATAATGAAACAATATGCTGTCACGTTATTGAACCAAACTTAATTAAACTTTGCTCTCTATTGTGTTGGATAATTTGAATGGAAACGAATGCCTTCTATGTTTAAGGCATATAAATGTTCTAGGTATATGAAGGTTCATATACAGAAGTAAATGTATAAGACTTCCTTATTTTATTTAGAAAATTTTAAGCGTTATTTTGATTTTATTGAATGTTATTTGCGTCTAATTTCTTTTAAAGTATTTCCTAATTCCCATTTATAAGAATCAAGTGGAGTGCGAATGTTAAGATTGGAAATTTGATGAGGCTGTAAAAATGTTTGTGACCTTGCTGTTTGCTGGAACCATATTTTACAATTTAAACGCCAAAATTTACGAGCATCCACATACTTACTTTACCGTTGCGTTGTCCTCCTTTACCCACCGATGGGTCACCGGCCACTCACAAACCGCCCGAAACGGGACAGCGACGATGACACTTTACGCTGGTATCCAGTGAGCGGGATATCCTCCCCAGTCGCGCCGGCCCAGTACCGTTGCATAGGAGGATGTAGTGTCATGCACTATACATGGCACTACTTCCTCCTATGCAGCATGGCACTACCTCTTCCTAAAAGTTAGTTACTTATTCACGCTTATGCCGCCCAACAAATTTTGATGATTTTGTTACAGAGATGATAGATGTCATCACAAAGATACCAGCGTTATTTTTAATGAATTCAGATAAATTAAAGACTTTGTGTTCAGCTGTCCAGGTATGTATGATACATTGAGTATGTATGGTTAATATAGGCGCTAAATTGAGCATACGCGTGGATCGGTTTTGTTGAATGATATATAATCAAAAAGTCTTGTTCCAGCGAGTGTCAACAAAGACAAGATAGTATTTAAAGTATGGTATTATGTATTACTTATTATTCTATTTCCTCTTTAATAGTCTAACTTCTTATCATATTCCCTTACAATACATTCAGCTAAACTCTGGAATTGAATAAATACCTTTTGCAATCAGAGATTGCAAGACTTTGTCAATTTTCAAAAAAAAGTTTGAGAGAATATTATTTTAATCAAGATTAATATCATAAAGCAAGACAAATGAATTGTTGCTCCTATATTTGTCCAGATATTATTATTCAATATCTAGATATTTGGTAACAATATCGGAACGTCTATCGTACCTAGATACGTCTCCAGTGCATTATGTATTTGTTAAGATATATTATTTATTTATCTATTACGAGTATATGTATATATATATATATACATTATGTATTATGTAGGGCCACTAGTTTATTTACATTTAAGTGCAATTCAGTAAACTGAAAGTAACTGATAACTAACATTATATTCATATTACGAACTCTTTGCTGTTTGACCTCTTTTATGCCTATTTTTTATGTGTTCGTGTTCCTAATTTGAAAGTATTGGCCATCATTTTAAGAAATAATTGGATTTTATTATTATGTTTCTTTTCGATTGTCTTCTTAGCTTGTTTCGGTTATTTTAGGAAAAAAGTATTACTTTTTCAATTTTAATTGATTCATTGATCGTCTCGCGTTAATCGTGCCACCAGTACGAAGACATAGATACAATTACAGCAACCAGAGCCAAAGAAGGAGCTGTCCAAAATGTATGGAATCGCTTCCAAGTCACTGGCAGTGTTGCCAGTAGACCTGGTTCAGGTAGAGTTCGCATAACAACGACTCATGAGGATCGGCACATCCAACTAAGTGCTCGTCGTGGTCGTACAGTAGCGGCCCGTACGTTACACCACCACCTGCGGCTGACGACGGGTACCCGCGTCAGTGATCAAACTATACGTAATCGATTGCACGAAGACCAGCAAACGTCAAGACGACGAGTTGTTCGAATTCATCTGGTCTGATGAGTGCTCAACGTGCAAACAGATTATTATTCTCCCGTCATTATGTGAACGGGGGGATTAATCAGTGGGGCGAGGTGCTTTTTACAGAGTGCAAAGTAAAATTTCTTAATGATGATCGGCATGTTTGAGTGTGGAGACGACGCAGCGAGCGGTTTTTTGAGTCCTGCATTCACGAAGTTGACCGTTTCTGTGGTCCCAACGTAACAGTTTGGTGGGGTTAGTTTACACGGTAAAACCGAGTTCAATTCGGGTACCGTAACTACATAACGTTACATAAAGGACGTCATCAGGCCTCAAGTGATCCCATTTGCACAGCGAGTGGGGCCTGGATTCAGCCTGATGCAAGATAATGCCCGTGCACACACGACTCGATCAACCCAAACTGTCCTCGATGGATCTCACATTGACCAGCTGACAATCCGGATTTAAATCCGATCGAGCAATTGTGGGACCAATTGAAATGAAGAGTTAAAGAGAATGAGCAAAGGGTCTGCAACCAACAGCAGAAGAATGACGCGGAGATTCCAGATGAAAACGTGAGGAATTTAATCCGGAGTATGCATACGAGGCTTCTGGAGTGTATTGCTAAGAGAGGACGACATGCTCGTTATTAAAGAGAATAAACAAATGTGACAAGAACAGTAGTTTGTCTTTTTCCGGTGATTTCTTTTGTTCATGTTTTTCATTCAAAATGGCCAATTTTAATATGAACATAAAAAAACAATTTGTGATCATTATTTTAACATTTGTTAGCTTATGTTATAAATAGTCAATAAAATTATTTTGCAGTTACATAAGTTAAACAAGACTGTCTTTATTATTTTCAACAACAACAACAACAACAACAATGTCTTTATTATTTTCATGATACATCAAAAAATCTTAGTGGCCCTTATTTTGTTTTGAGTAGTATATATCGTTACCCTTACCAAAGTCAAAAGTTTAAATTATCGTCTTCGTACAGAAGAAAAAAATGGGAACAAAAGTTCGACAGTCGAGGTATGGTAAACACGAAGAAACGTAGTATTTTCCTCCCCTGTGACATAATATTCAAAATATGAAAACGCTCATGAAATACCAAAAATGTCCACCCGCTAAACAACCTGGAAATCAAAGCTATAATTAACACTACTGAATACTGTATTTATATGGAATAAAATATAAGCGTTGTTTTCCATACAAATAACCTTCAAGTACTGTTCCATCTATTATTTATACGATTGGTTATTTTGAAGGTCACCTCAATACTTTCCCTTTTCCCTTGACATTTTGTGTGTTTAAATACCACCACTGTAATTTATTGATATTAAAGCCGCCATGTAATCTGCCATGTCTAAAAAAGGGTTTATATCACATTCCTCTGAAATAGAATACGAACAATTGGATTAATGGGTTCATTCATAAAGGACACGTTACTGTAGTGGATTGAAAGCTACGATACTACATATTGTAGTTCATAAGAATCAAGTGTAAAGCTGCTAGACTTTTTTTTATAGCATAAGGAGGCAAACGAGCCATGAGCTGATGCGTTGCCCTCCTATCACCTCCACCCCCAATGGGAAACCGGCTACTCACAAACCGCACGAAACCCGGCAGCGACGCTGTCCCTTTTATCAAGTGAGTGACGTGAAAGATGTTTTGCTTTTTATAATTATAGGGGAGCCTTTTTACAACCCTCGATGCCCACGAATATCCGCACAATTACTACATTGATGCGTAACCCTCCTCCCTCCTCTCTAATGGCGACCGGCTACTCACAAACCGCACGTAACGTGAGACCAAAAGCATTGCTTTACGGCGGTATCATGTGAGCGATTGAGACCTTGGCCGTGCCGGCCCAACTCCGCTGCAAGGCGGCACGGTACTACCTTTCACTGACGTGTTTAACTTATAAATAGCAACAATACTCGTACTATCTTTAGCTTTTGTCTCTTGTCTCTGGCAATCCACTTGGTATACTTGGTAAAATTATACAATATCTGCACTTCTTTCAGTTTGAGAGAAGAAGTAAATATTTGGAGACAATCGTGTTCCAAAAGGAAAAGTTTACAAGCTATGACTTAGTATTCTTATATTATTACATTGATGACCAACTGTCAGTAACTGAAACAACTGCAGATGTATAATTTTACCAAGTGTACCAAGAGGATTGCCAGGGATTAGATTAGATTCATGGTATTCATGAAATCATTTTCAAATTCAGAATTGAAGTTTATTGAATTGATTTCAAGTGTGTACTCATTCCGATGTGTTTTGCAGTTGAATTTGAACTATATATTACTTTCATTTCCAACGTAATATTTTTATGGAATTAGAGGATAAGAGAGTAATCGGAAGCATTTGGTGATAAATGACGGCCATTAACTTCCTAAAATACTATGCGTTGCACTCCATCACCCATCCCCCAATGGGCCACCGGTTACTGAGACTAACGGAACGCGACAGCATAGCGATCACTTATGTCTTTCTTATTGGTCGTACCGTCCCGATTCGGCTGTAACACACAGTTTCTTAAGCAATAATCTTTTCGTCATTCTTGGCGTTCGTTAAACGAAACTAAGGTAACATATTTTTAAGAGTTTGAGTAATAATTAGCGTAACAAATTTTTCTAAAGATGATGATATGTTGCTTTGTATAGATATATAAATAGCAAATTAATTTGCTATCATTAAACGTTAGTTCTCTTGGCAAATGTGATTGGCCCATTAAGTTATCGTATTCCATGATAGACGGAGAGTCTACGAAGAGTTGTGTTACAGTGGATATATCAAGACGCGTGTTCGAAGTGTGCGTAATTTATCCGACGCAAACAAATGTTTGTGGAACGTGTTTTGAATGCATTTTGCAGATTACAGGATTATTGTTTGATGGCATGAAACGTTATGGACCAACGTTATCTAGTTTTCTCGTGTTTTTAACCGAGGCAAAAAATGGAGTAGTTTTTGTTTGACCACGCACAACTTTCTCGAGAGTAGACGGATTTTGACAATTACTTTTTTATGGATATTCCGAAGATTGTCTCATAAACATTTGGTCAGCTTTTATTTGAAGCATTGATTGATATATTATAAATGCGCGTGAAATTAACTAAAATGTTTCAAAATTTTGAAAACTTATATATTTAAAATTGGGTGCTACCTAGAGAGTCATAATAGCACAACGTATATTTTTATTGTTATAATTGCTTGGTACTTACCAAGCAATTATACAGTTCTTACTATTTTGGTGTTTTATGGTTTCTAATATTCTGTCTGCCACGTACTCAGTGCCTACATAAAAAATGCCATACAAAAAAAATAGTTCATACATTATATTATTTGTCAGTTGTTAATTATTGTAAATTGTGACGCGCATTAATCGTTCACCTTTTGATAGCTGGAAATGATTAGTTTATTTAACAACCGTGTTCCGGGTGAACTCAGGAACATCTCCAGGGAATTATTCAGTTTTTTCATGGTGAAAAGTAATTTTCATGATAATCTAGATTCAATATCTTTGTCAAATTCCCTCCAAATTAGTACAATTGTTATTGTGGGGAAGAGGTTACTCGTCTATAAATATGAATATTCTGACGGACGTATGTCTTTTTTATTCTAACATTAATTTTTATAATAATAGTATATTTTTTTGCACTAAAGTATGCACTAAAATTTGAAAAAAAAAAACAAATCTAGAGATAGATGGTGTTACACTCCCATGCTTCGGAGAGTACGTCCAGCCGTTGGTCCTGCGTCAAATTGCTCTCAAGTCGTGTTGGATTGCTGGCCCATTGATATAATTGAATGAAGACATAGAGAGTGCGCTTGTTTATACGTAAACACTAGCGCACTAAAACATGCCCCACGCAGATGACTCGTCTCTATAGAGAACATTATATGCACGTGGTGTAATGCCGCCTCTGATGTGACATGAGTCAATATATCGATATTATGCGATGTATAATACAAATATGATCTAATCGACATTATAATGTCGTATACGACACCGGATATCCCTAATTTACATTAGTCCGCTCAACGTCAACATGTCAGTACTGGTGATGTGTCCCATTTCCTCTGCGTAATGTTTCATAACATCACGTAAGCCGGGTCTCGCCGCACATTTATATACAATCCTCTCTCTGACCTTTCTAAGCTAATACCGGTTTTAAGATTATGTCGTGACCAATTTTCTTAATTAAAAGAATAATATTTTTGGTTCTAGAATTCTTTTGTCAGCGCTGCTAGGATTCACTGCGAAATCAAAAAATGAGAATGTATATTATTTGGTTTAGCCTAATAGCTTAATGATATAAACCCCTTGTATATGGCGTCTCCCAGGGATGGCTGTAATTTGAAATGTCTTTTTATATTCTTTATAATTTATGATGAAAAATAAATAATTTCAGTATTAATTTCTACCAAGATTCACGAAATGTATACTTAGTCTGGCCATAAATACTTTTACAATTAAAAATAAAATAATGTTACATTTGGGTTTGGAATCTGTCATTTTTATACGACTGCTGATTATGCTCTCTCATTTTGGCACTAATAAATTGTACAATATTTTGCGACATTAAAATGTAGTGGGGTGATAAAGACAACGCAATCGCTGTAATTGTACTTCACAAAGTAGGTATGGAGCCACATGCAGTTTTTAAAACTCTCCATACAACTGGCATTAGTCAAATGTTTGTGTACCGGGCTTTTAATGGGTACAATGAGACTTCCTCTGTCTGTGCCAGAGAAAGCTCTGGCCGTTCACGTAGTGTTGAAATGAAAATGAAGGGAAATGAGGATAGAACCTAGAACCTTGCCGCGTATTTTAAGAGAAAAAACAGATGATAAAAATAAAAAAATTAAAGATGAACAGGGTGGCAAAATCGAAACAACTACTGAAGCGATATGCAAAGCGAGATGACAGAAACATTTTGTTTACGGGCGCGAATTTTTTACAATTGAGCAACATTTTAACATGCAAAACGACCGTATTTATGCTCAAAGCTCTTAGGAATATTCTCAATTAGACGACAGAGTGAAACGTGGGCATTATCCGACTTCATGATGGTTTGGCGGGGTGTTAGCAATGAGGGGGTGACTGAGTCATATTTTTGTGAAAAAGGTACCAAAACACCGGCACAGGTGTATCAACTTACCCTTCTTGAGAAGGTGCTTAAGACCCTTAATAACACCATGTTTAATAACCAAGCATGGCCCTTCCAAGACAAGCAAGACTCGGCTCCGATTTCACGATTGCCTCTTGCATTGTAAAAAAAACAAGAGAACGTTATCATGCTGATAAACAACCACGTGGCTCTTTTACACGTTTGGCTCTTATGCAAAAAAGGGATCATCGGAAACTTCATATTTTTTATACAAAAAACTTGTACATTTCTAATGCAAGTTTGCGGTAGCTCAACGGGCTATTTATTGTACGTGCTATGTTGGGTGTTTCTCTGTCCGACAGAATTCGTAACGAAGTCATAGAGAAGTAAAGTATCCGATATCACGCGACGAATACACTCACTGAAGTGGCAGTGGGCTGGTCACACACTCAGAAGAACACATGGCACATAGGCCAGTAATGTTCTAGAGGCGGCCGAGGTTAGGAAATCGAAGTGTTGGAAGACCGTTCGCCATGTGGGACGATGATCTCCGTGCAGTAGCCGGAGCGGGTTGGATGCGAATAGCAGGAGATCGGTCATCTTGGCGTTTATAGAAAGAGGCCCATGTCCAGCAGTGGACCGATAAGGGCTGATAATGATGAATAATGATGATGAATGTACACTCACATGGATGAATATAATGATATTACTTAATAATATTATCGTACTATCATCGTCGTCTTTGATAGGTCATTGTAACATTAAGAACTCAAGTTTATTAAGTCCACGCACAGTAGGGGAGCACTTTAGAGAATTGTAAGTGCGTCACGTTCTTTACTCACAGCTATAGTCTGGCGTGTGTCAGCTACAGGCAGTATATAGTGAAGAAACGTTGAGCGATGTGTAGACGGGACAACTAAACTGCTTTGAATAATTGTGATAGGTCACGGGAAGTGAAAAGTGGAGATCGGTGAATAAATGTTACCGTAAATAAGTAATGTATAACTCTGGATAGGTTATGTTATGTCCTATGGTTCTCCTGTCTCCATTGCTAGTAAAAAGAAAAACTTTTGGCTAGCCCAATCTTATAGTCCGAGTATACTTTTGACGTTACAAGATCCTATAAATCGATTACACTTATATGACGTCTAGTAACGCTTCAGGAGCCTTATCTTAAGTGAGAGGAGTCGCCTGCGCAGGATATTATGTTATAGTGCACAAGTGTTACACAACTGCACTCTCTATCCCTTAAATCTCCCATCACGATGGGACGCCAATCCGTCACGACCAGAGAGAAATCAGACAGAGGAGCGACGGCTTAACGTGCTGTTATAGGTACGCGATCCGAGTAAAGTAATACGAGACAACCGGCTGTTGCAGTTGTAACGTAGATCGGATAATCGTGCATGGCGCGTCGGGGGTCGCGGGTTCGAATTTCGAATGGACAGAGCCTTTTTTATAGCACAGGGAGCATACGAGCAATCGGAGCCTTTTGGTGACTACCGACACCCATGGACATTCGCATGATTGTAACGCAGATGCGTTGCCCCTCCTAAACCTCCCCCTCCCCGATTATTTTCGACTATTTTACCCATCGTATTATGGTTCATTGTGAGTGGTATTTCGCTTTTCTATACTAATAATATAAATATGAAGATTTTGTTCGTTTCTTCTAACACGATGATTTTGGGAATTACTGGGCCGAATCGAAACATATTTTTGTGTTAAATAGTTCATTTATCCAGAGAGGCTATCATATACTATAATGCTGCAACTAATAGGTTCCCAGTTATGCGGGTGAAATGGGGTGATGCTAGTTTACAACATATAAATAACTTATTAGGTCCCCTAGATTATAACTGGTCCTTTTAACTCTGCCCGTCTGTACCCATGTACTGTTAATAATACTAGTAATTATTATGTTAAAAGCATGTTTACTCTTTCTTCCTTGGAGAAATAAATATCCCTAACCAATGTAAGCATAGCTAGAGTCATATTGACTTTCAAATGGTTTCGACCGGTCAGTGTTAAAATACTTTCTTTGTTAGATAGATTCAATAAAGCCGTTAGACCTATTGTATTCCTTGCCTTTTTAGGATAATCTTATGTCTAACATAGAGTTGACGTTTTTTTATGACCAATACTATTAGGATAAAAAAGCAGTGCCATGTTGCATTGCAGAGAGGTACATTTTTTCACATGATACCAGTGTAAAATGATAGCTTCGCCGTCGCGTTCCGTCTGATTTGTGAGTTGCCGGAGCCCGTGTGGGTGTTGGTAGTTATAAAAAGGCTGCGGCTGCTTGTTTGAAAAATGTGTCCTATAAAAAATAATTAGTAAATGTAGTTAGTAATACACTATTGTATTTTAGTCGTTTTAAATAGTTGTTTATGTGTATGGGATGGCAACAAGGTGATCTATATAACCAAGACATTGCCATGCTCGGTAAGTGCAGAAAATGTTTTTGAGTCGGCATGAACGCAGATATGTTTTGTACACATGATGCGATGCCACAGCAAAGGCTTGTGAGTTTCTTGTTGGTCATTGATGCGGAAAGGTGAGGATACAAAACTCCACTCGTAATTTCTTTCATTACTAATGGGGGGGCATTAAGATTTTTTTCTTATTTTTTTTTTGCCTTGTATGGGAGTTAACCTAACGAACACACACGGTGTGAAATATTACATACATGTTGTTAATATGATTCATGATATATGTATTATTACATTTCAAGGGGAATCATGACGATAATTCCAAACAAAGCGCAAACATTCCCTATGCGAGTAGCCCTCGAGCAGCTGACAGCGATGAATGGCACATCATGGACAATTTCCCATACAATTTACGGTAACAATTTTTAATTAATTTATATATCTATCCATCCAAACCTGTGATGGCGAGATCAGCTGGAGTCCCTTCGGAAGAATTGGCCCAGTCTAGCTCTAGACAGAGATGTGTGGATAGAGGTTAGAGTGGCCTTGGCCCAGCACTAGGACACGGTAGGCTATCATTATTATTATTAATAATAATATAATCCCAACATAACCAATATTCAGATGGTTTAAAGTATTTTTTAATGTTGGCAAAAAGGGAATAGAATACATTTAATAAAAAAAAAATCCTTTACATAGAGAATGCTAGGTAATAAGATTCTAAATATACCATTTACTTTATGTATATCTATTTAAAATAATAAATGATGTACTCAGCGCTCTGTATACAGATTATATCGTTATATTTTTTAATTAAAACGAAGAGGCTAGTGTTTCACTCATCATCTTGTAACCTGATCGCAAGTAATCCCATTTCAGCTCTTAAGACGTTTCCCATTATTCTATTAGGCGATTCCTGATAATAATCCAAACATAACCAATATTCAAATGATTTAAGGTATTTTTTAATTTTGGCAAAAAAGAGAATAGCATAGAAACACATTTAATAGAAATATCCTTTATATAAATAAATAATGATAGATGATATGTATAATAAGTTAACTATACAGCGCTCTATATAAAGATTATATCGTTTTCAATTTTAATTAAAACGACAATTTACTTAAAACGGTTGCGAGGTGATGAGTGAAACACTAGCCGTGTTTCACTCATCACCTCGCCACCTGATCGCAAGTAATCCCATTTCAGCTATTGAAAGATTTCCCATTATTCTTCTAAACGATTCCTGATTCCCAAGTAATAGATTCAGGCAAGTTTAGGCCTATTCATTTTAGGAATATCTAGTGTTTTTCAATAATTTCTCGAAAAAGAGGTCCCGCGTTATTTTAACGTAGATGATCATTTTCTTTCTGGCGTACCGATGTTTTGGTAATAAACATTTTTATTACCGAAGCGTATTGGATACACCAGGGATTTTAATTTCTACGACATGCGACTTACAATGTTTCGGTCTCTTTTCATCGTAAAGACGTACTAAAGATTATTATTTTCTGAATTCTTTGCTATAATAGAAACATAAATTTTACTATCGAAGTATATTCTTCCTACCCGCCTGCGTCAGAAACAAGGTTATGTTTTTCGAGCGTATATATATTTTTATGTATCTATGAATGTAGATTTATAAAATAGGAAGAGGTAGTGCCATGCTGCATAGGAGGAGGTAGTGTTTTGCATAGTGCGTGACAATACATCCTACTTTGCAATAGAATTGGGCCGCCACGACCGGGGAGGCAAAAAAAAAGAATCTTTACGCCTGGTATCCCCGAAGAGGTGCGCTAGTACATCCGCAACTCGTAAGCCCAGTAGATATACTAGAACACCCACGATAAGCCAAGGTACTGTGGCTCATGATGTCATAGGTGGTAAGCCTATGTCCACTTCGGACACGTTCCAATCCCGGACAATGTAATGCGTGCTCAGAATAATCTAAAAGACATTTAATAATAGTTGCCCGACCTGGAAATCGAACCCAGGACCCCACGCGGCTAACGGTCTTAGCAGGCGACATCCGCACCGCTACACCACAGAGGCGATCACCGGGGAGGTACCTCTCGCATATATGATACCGCCGTAAAATGACACCTTCAGTGGCGCGTTTCGAGCGGCTTGTGAGTAGCCGGTGGCCTATTGTGGGGGATAAACAGGAACGCATCGGCATAGTAATTATGTGGATGTTCATGGGCATCGGTAGTCGTAAAGTGACTCCGATTTATCGTTTGCCCCCTATTCTTAAAAAAAATGTTTACTCTTATTAATCACATAAAAATGTAGGGTTTGAGCAGTAACGTGTTACGTAGGTAATAAATTAATTTAAAAAATTCCAACGATTCGATAAGAAAAGTCAAGAAAGTAAAAATAAAAGATAATTAAAAAAACTTAAAACCTAACTGCCAGCTGTCGGGACATATTTAAAATCTTGGTAATCATCTATGCTAATAATATAAAGCTAAAGAATTTGTTTGTTTGTTTGGACGTGCTAGTCTCGGGAACTGTTTACCCGAATTAAAAATATAGTTTTGTGTTTAATAGTCAATTTATCAAGAAATGCTATATATGGTGACGCTACTAACAATGGACTTACTCCGAACATCAACACTTCCTTAAATTGTCACGAAATGCATTAGTTTATCCTTTAAGTTAGTTTAAGTTTTCTCTACGGTATTTGCTGAGTGAAAACGTGCCTCGGATGATCCAAGGTTAGGCGATCCACACTACCGCACTCGGAAACGCCTGCTGTCCCTCTCTTGCCGGAAGGTGAGGGAGAGATAGTGTCGTCCCGCTTGCGCCCCAGCCCTCTCGTCCTTGTTCGGAACGCGGTCCGGAATAATTTTTATTCCGTGCCGTGTTTAGAACTCGGACGAAGCCAAAGAGCTTTTTGTATTCATATAGTCTGTATATAAGAGGAGACCTAGGCCCAACAGGTCCGATACGCACCGCGCGACATACTCCCCGACCTTTTCGAAGAAAGGTCGGGGCAGTGAACAGCGAGTCCGACGGAGGACCTACCACCATCGTGAAGATGCCACCGAAGAAGGCTGAACGGGTGATCGTGAGGAGGCCCCTGTTCCCTTCCGAAGAGGAGAGGAAGGAGTTCCTAGCGGAGCTGGAGGAGCTACGCCCGCAGAAGCGCGCGGCGTCCTCGCCCGCAGAGGGACCCTCCAAGCTGGTCGCAGTGGAAGATTCA
>JAFELO010001157.1:748163-763403 GCA_017140195.1 Eumaeus atala
ACATGACTTTAAATATTCAATATCGATCCGCCCCGGGTTCACCCGTGGATAAATTAGTATAGGATTCCATGTATTTAAAATGCTTTAGAAAATCATATTGTCACCAGATTCATACAACTGGTATGATTTGTGTGATCTAATTCATACGGCACCTAGCTCTTAGAACTGTCTTATCTCTCGTAGATATAATTATGTCAGTTACTAGCAACATAATAAATCTATATAAAAATGATTAAATAATACCTCATTTATTTTCATCTTATAAAAAACCAATAAAGTTAGACTTAGCGATACACAATTTCGTATAATTTATTTTCCCCTCATTTCTTTTCTTGCGTACCAACGCAATGGTGCCGTCCCGAAATTGTATTAGTCCTTTTCACCTCACACCTGTCTAAGACGTTTACTGAGTACGTAATATACAATATGCACGTATGTGTAACAATCATCATAAGCGTTTAATGTCTATTGTGCAATCAAACAGTATCATTAAGAGGTAAAAGTTCTCGTTCACATGATACTGGTTATTTTAAGAGAGGGAATTTAATGAAGTCAGAAGATGTGTAATAAATCTCATTGATACAACATCACCGGATCGACTGTTCGGGGTATGGTAAACGAATTTCAAATCGATTATACGATTCGATTATTTCATAATCAACGATTTGAATACGAATATAATTTTGTATAATCTTCGATAAATATAGAAAGTAATTAACGTTTTCTCTGTCGTAAATTTTCCCAAGAAAAGAAAGGAAATTACTGCGGCGATAAAGTTTTACGTTTCAAAAGGGAAAACAGCAACCCAGTCAAAGACAAGCTAGACAGTTTTTTAGGTAAAACTGCTCCTGCATTGTGTAAAATTCACACCTGGTTAACTGATTCTAAACGTGAGAGACAGAGCTGCGAAGACGCCAACGGGTTTGGCCGTCCAAGTGAATTCACGGATCCGGACATGATCAAAAATATTCAAAAATCGGTATGAATGATCGGCGCTTAAAACTGAGGCAGATAGCAGAGATGGGAAGCATTTTCTCCGAACGCTTTTTTAACATTTTACACCAATATTTGCGACGAAGAAAGCTTTGGGCGCGAAGAGTGCCGCCTTTGTTCACTGTTAACCAAATGTCGGAGTGTTTGGTGCGTTTTTTCGGCATTATGTGACAGTAGATGAAACATGGATATATCAATATACTCCTGAAACAAAGGAACAATTTAAGCAGTGGTCTGAGAGCAGAAAACCTGCGCCGAAGGAAGCAAAAACGGTTTTGTCGGCCGGCAAAATGATGGCGACTGATTATTGGGATGCTCGAGGGATTACTTTAGTGGATTATATGAAAAGAAGAAAAACAATTAATGGAGAGTATTATGCAAGTTTGCTGCAAAAACTTTGTGAATAAATCCGACAGAAACGGCCTCATTCTGTGCACTTGCCAAGGGCTGCAGTTGAAAAACTCCATGAATTGCCGTTGGAATTGTTACCCCCCTATTCCGCAGATCTGGCCCCGTGTGACTTCTACTTATTTCCGAATGTCAAGAAATAGTTAGGTGGCCGAAGATTTTCATCAAATGATGAAGTCACTGTCGCCGTAGACGAGTAATTTGAGAGGTTAGAGAAAACCTTTTATCAAACCGATGTAACGGCATTGGAGAAGCGATGGACCAAATGAATCGAGATAGAGGGAAACTAGGTTGAAAAATAAAATTGTTTCAAATAGATTATTAAAGTTTTTCGTTATCATTTCGGACACTTATCAATCACCTCTCGTATTTATGTTACAGTTATAACAAAAAATAAAAAAAAGTTGGAATAAATTATTTATTTAAAGGTGCTCCTTATAACAGATAATTTATTTTGTCTTCTTTTAAAGATAATTGTACGGAAACCTTCGTATCCGGCTCGCACTTTTATTTTTAACGACTTTAACAAAGAAAAAAGGACTTATACTTGTAAAATATGTATCTCAAGATATATTTTATAGACTTTTTAGCCAAAAATTATCATCAGATCACAACAAGTACATTAGGGGCGGGGGGGCCGTAAACTAATTTAACACTACTACCAGTTAATTGTAAAATTGTGTTCACTTCCTACTCCTCCTGTTTTCCTCTGATTAAATTCGTTGCGTGTCCTAAGACAGTTTTGGCATTTCCCTCGGTCTCCCTGTGATAATATTACCAAAGGGTACACAGGCGCACAATGATAGCAGTGGTGGACACGACTTATGGGGCAAGTCAAAAATATTGTGAAAATTAATATTTATTATTAAGATTTTAACATTAAAAAAATGTCAATTATAAATTAATTAACACATTACAACTATAACATATTTCAAGTGTCTTATGATTTAATTTGGCTTGATTATCAATGCAAGTTGTTATGTTTTGTATTACGGAATACCATTTGTAGAAAATCATTTCATAGCAGGCGGTACGTGACATTTTATACATTAATTTAACTGCAATATTCATATAATGTTTTAAAAATATTTTATGGTAATGTTCAAAGCTTTTTATAAAGCCTATGGATTGATATAACGACTTGGTGAAATGTAAAAATGTTTGTCTAGTGTTTTTCTGTTCGATTAAGCGCCGCCCGCCGACTAAAAGGTTTTGTGAAGGATGTAATAGTTATACCTTGAAATGTAAATGAGTTCAGATGCGAATAAATAGATTTATTATAAGTATTACTTTCATAAATTTGGATACTAAGTGATGTGTGTAGGAAGTATAATAAAATTTTCTTAGTGATGAGAAAAAAATACCATTCTTTGGCTTATTGAAACAACAACAACACATCTTCACGTTAGCTCCCTAATAGGATATCCAGAGAGAAAGGAATGCCATACACCACGATCCTTTCACACCTGCCTTGCCCCCTCCACATTCATTACTCTCTTCCTACAGACATGTCGGTTGCGAAGACTCTTGACACCATCTTCGGACAGCCTGATAGTGATACTCCTGTCTTCTTCTCCTTTCCTCCCTCCACACTATAGGCCACCGGCTAAAAAACGCAACACCGAAGATGTCACTTTACGGCGGTAGCATCGTAGCGTGAGTTACCTCCCACGTCGTGTCAGCTGTATAGCTGTTCCACTGCAATGCTGTATATCTTCCTGCAAATATAATAATAATGTCGGCCTTGCCGAATTTCGGCCATGGTGGCCATCTTTATAGCCAACTGCGCAGGACATAATATAATATTATAGTACACAAGTGCACTCCCTATACCTTCATCCTCCTATTCCGACGTGACGACAATCCGACACGACCGGAGAGAAATCATGCACTCACCGACTAACCAACGGCATAACGTGCTCTCCGAGGAACGGGAGTGTAACGCCGCCGTGTAATTAGAGAGTAAAAATCCCAATAAAACTGTTTGGCCGAACCCGGGTCTCAAACCCAGGACTTCACAAATGTGATTGAACATGTTTACCACTAGACCACTTGTTAAAGTCTCTTAAAAAGGCAGACAGAGACTGCCTGTCTCTGACTAAACAATATTTTAATACATTCATTGTTCATAACATTTCCACAAAAAACCACCACATATTACGTTTTTATTTACGCCGCAAGTTGACCACGGGTTGTGTTCCTGACGTGGGTTCACTTGACGGTCTTGTCACGTCCAGGCTACGTCCACGATAACGTGGAATGTTGATAGTATATTAACGTGCTAGAGCGTGGAATGTACAAAGAAATGGAAAGCTCACTAATGACCTTCCTCCCTTATCTTAAATCGTCATGATCGCCGTCCCACTCTGTCTATTAGCAGATGTTATGTGAGAGTATGTTTCTTTTCCAAATATTTTGGCAATGTTGCAATGACAGATCAAAGTTGTTGGATAGACGTGGTGGAAAATTATGTCCTATTTTATTCTCATTCATAGTTGGAATGACTTATATCCCAGATGTCTGATGAATGTGTAATGTCTGAAAATAAAATAATATGCATTATGTTAGGGCTTCGGTTATTTATTTTACAATAGTCATTATTAGAAATACAGTTAAAGTATTATAAAAGTATGCAACATTGCAGTCAAATTGTGCCGGCATGATTCCTTGTGTCTACCTCGCTCACATCAAGATACCTCCGCTAAATGATAGCTAGCGAATTTCGTGCGAGTTGCGAGTTATCGGTAGTCCATTTAAGGAGAGGGGGGAAGGGGGCAACACATCAAAATGTAAATTATGAGAATCTATGAGGGTTGGTATTCATCAACCGGATTTATAACACTAAACGTAAACTATTTCTACCGTAATTACTATAGGTTATTCATGAAATCAATCGGCTGTATAAACTACGAGGCCCAGTTGTTAGACGCCTAAAATAACCGAGACACATTATAGTCTTGTTTCAAGAATTGAAGTCGTTACGAATGAAATTAGGAAAACCATTCGTTGCTTTCAGGAAGTTAAACATAGTGCGGTTATGTGTTGCAAAGTGATGGCTTCTTCAGAAGTGTGGGCAAAGGGGAGCGAGGTTTATGGAGAATAGCTAGACAAGGCATCTGCATATCTGCGTGGATGATAATGGCGGCAAATCAGGCGGATCAGACCAAATAGACTCGCTCTCAAATACAACTTGAAGTTATGTTTATGGGGGCGTGTTAAGTGTGTTCGTTTTTCACAAAGCGCCAAAATATAATCGGGAAATGAAATTAAACAAGTTTACACATGATGTGGATATGTATGTATACGCGTACAACTATTAGTTAGTAGTAATTCAAAAAATGGGCCATTATCACATTAACAATGAAAATAATTGCCTTAGAATATTGGTTTAGTAATGGGTTTGTTAATTCTGTCGATGTTATAAACCGGAATTTACAATGGCCCTCTAAACGAGTATTCATTAAAAGCTTTATGTATTAAATATTGAAGCTTATTCTTCACTAAGCTACGAGCTTTCTGAAGACTTAAATGTAATCTAATTTATAAGGATAATACGAAAACGTTTCCAAATTTAGTAGTCGTAAAGTTCAACCTCTATAATATACCATTTAAACTGGATATTTTTTATTTCGATGCAAGCAGCTTGTGACAGTGACTTACGGCGCTGGAACAACACAACAGTTTAGGTTTAGGGAGATGATAGGGCGACATGTGATGGTGATTATTATTTGAACCGAAAAGGGGGAAACGGTCCCCTCCCCACATTAGTGGGACGGCGCGTGAACGATGCCGGTGCACGATGTTTAAGTTGCGGAGTCGTGGATAAGGATAATTGAGCACGTTTAATGTTTGGCTTATCTGAGGAGACCGGCCTCCTCACCCCCCCCCTCTGACGGGAGGGGTTGATTTGCGCTACAAATCGACAAAAGCCGTGTACTTGATTTATTAATTATTATTAGAGCTCTGTACAGTCGCGTTATTTTATTGCTACAAATCTAAGCTCTCAGCTTACGGATTCGAACACGGCCTCGTTTCCGTAAAGGTTGTGTGAGTTTGTCATTCTGTCAGTAGATAGAGAGTAGTCAGATAGAGCGATTACCGAGGAAAGTTTTATTATATAACTTTGCCCCTGTTATCCACGGGCGAAGCCAAAAAAAATGAAGTCAATGATAAAATAAACGCGATATTTCTTGTATTTCCCTTGTACGATACACCTTTTTTTTAATTTTTATGTTTCTACAAAATGAAATTATCTCCATTACAAACTCCATCTACATCAACGGCCATTAATCACCATTTCTGTTATAATTAATAATTCAATTAATAATAACAACAACTAAATAAAAAAAATATTAAATACTTGTAACAAATTTAATAAATTTTACACTTTTATAAATTGTATCACATTGTGTACACTCTTATAATGTAGCTATTTAAATCATCAAATATATTTAGCGAGACCCGTCCTGTAACTATCGGCGTGACACGTTCTGTATACCCACTACGTCAGCAACACGGCAATGACATATAGACCTACAGAATGATGGCGATGGTGACAGATGGTGGTGACAGAATTACATTTTATGCTCCAACAAAGAAGTGCTTGAATGAACGTTATTAAAAGATTTTTTTTTCATTTTATTTTGCAGTCTGTTCATACTATTCCTTAATAAAAGTACCGTATCTACAAAAAGGGGTCAAGTGGCGCCAGTAAAGTTTGTTGGATGCTGAAATATCAATTCTCCAACTCATTACGGATCACCAACGTTGAGCGAGAAAAAGATAATATAAGTTTGGTTATTTTATATTCCTCATGCGGTAAAACATAAGTGATTATCCCGGTCCAGCTTCATCAATAAAGGTTTTCACCCAGCATGAGATGGGATAAAAGGTAAGGAAAATGGTGTTTATAACATAACAGTTTGGACCGAACGACTTTAATACAATATATTTTTTATAGCATAAGGAGGAAAACGAGTCGTACCTCCCCGGTCGTGCCAGCCCAATTCTGTTGAGCAAGAGGATGTAGTGTCAAGCACCATGTGCATGGCACTACATCATCTTACGCAGCATGGCTCTACCTATTAAAAATATAATGAATGTCTTGTTCCTGAATACAATCTAAATGAGATCTTTAATATTCTCCTGTCAAGTATCTTCTTCTTATATAAACCAAAGTCTCCAAAGGCTGTATATATGTGGTCGTTTTTCTCAAAATATATTGATCGGGTTTTCATGTGGTTTTCGCTCATGGATACGCTTATACGCGGGAAAAGTTTTAATGTAAAATTTGATGACTGCTTTTCCCGAACAAAGCGGGAATCCAGCCCGGCTTCGCATCTCAAAGACTCGTTTATTATAATTATGAATGCATAGTGAATTTTGTTTTCATTCAAGTGACGATTGATTCTGTTCTAATAAGAGTATATGACCTTCCATATCGTATGCTTGTGGTTAGACCTACGGTAACACAAACGGATAGTTATAACTGTTCGTTTTGTAGGAAGTTTTAAAAAAGTGACGAGATTCAACAGTAATTTTGATTACCTAGGGTCCCTCTAGGCCCGACGGTTCAGGCTTCGTCGTGGCGGTGGGGCTCGTTAGTCTGGGGTGATCCCAGACACCTTGGGCGAAGTCAATTGAAACGAGGAGGCGGCGCCTCTTTGTACTCCTCCTATAAGAAGAGGGGACAAAAGAGTAAAAGGTAGCGGCGCCTTTGCGCACGGGGCAAGGTGCGAGGATGGGAACCTCACTTCATTGCACTGTCCCAAAGTCCTGTGGTGCGGGACAACCCCATCAGTGAAGGTGGCATCGGTCCCCACGTGGGCTGACTAGCAGTCGAGGTAACCTGATATTTTGTTGTTCCGGAGCGCCTCACCAAAGGCGACTGATAGCACGTGCGGTGGTTTTTGTGGGTATTCGGCATTATAATGTGCCGCGAGACTCACACACCACTGGACCTAGGGCCGGTGAAGGCGCTTAAATGCATTTCCACGCGTCAACAAAAAAAAAGGGTTCCCTCTACGAAACGGATTATACAATGAATATTAGCAATAACTATGGCCATTGAAGTCCCAGTTGATATATGTTATTAATAGACGTAAACATAGATACTATTATTTTAAGTCCCAGTCGCTATGTTATTAATAGACGTACACATAGAAACTATTATTTTAAGTCCCAGACGCTATATGTTATTAATAGACGTAAACATAGAAAGAATTTTTTTAAGTCCCAGTCGGTATATGTTATTAGTAGACGTAAACATAGAAACTATTATTTTAAGTCCCAGTCGCTATGTTATTAATAAACGTAAACATATAAACTATTATTGTAAGTCCCAGTCGATATATGTTATTAATACACGTAAACATAGACACTATTATTTTAAGTCCCAGTCGCTATGTTATCAATAGACGTAAACATATAAACTATTATTGTAAGTCCCAGTCGATATATGTTATTAATAGACGTAAACGTAGAAACTATTATTTTAAGTCCCAGTCGCTATGTTATTAACAGACGTAAACATATAAACTATTATTGTAAGTCCCAGTCGATATATGTTATTAATACACGTAAACATAGAAACTATTATTTTAAGTCCCAGTCGGTATATATTATTAATACACGTAAACATAGAAACTATTATTTTAAATCCCAGTCGCTATGTTATTAATAGACGTAAACATATCAACTATTATTTGAAGTCGAACACAATTAAAAATTAAAGCGGTGAGTTAAACAGTAGACATGTTTGTAAGACAACTGGAAGCTGAGAAAGTAAAGAACTGTTAGAAAATGAAAGTTTTATTTCCCAAGCTGTCCCCATCTATTATTCTCGGATTTAATGGAAGTTTATGTGAGATTTGCATATATAATAAGATTGAAGTACAGTACTGAGGTACTCGGTAAACTCAAGTTTACTATAATAATGTAAATAAATGTTATTTTTTTTTATATTGTAGGGAGACAAATGAGATGTCGGAGCCCCTTAATAATTAGACACGCTTATAAACATCCGCTTAATCGGGAAATTCCTTTCTCTACGTGTCCAATAGGCCACCGACTACTCACAAAGCGTACGAAACGTAACAGCAAAGCTTTCACTTTACGCCAGTGTCATGTGAGCGAGAGGTACCTCTCCGCTAGCGCCGAGCGGGTTTGCCGTGGTGTCCAATAGGAGGGGAGGAGAAAAGATGGACATCGCATTTACACTACTATTATGCGGAAGTTTATGGGCGTAGGTAGTTATCAAAAGGCTCTGATTATATGACCCCTTATAGCATATGCTGTTATTTAATTTTTCCTCGTGGACAGGCAATGGTCGCAAACGATCGGGTTGGACGTTGGAATAAGTAACACGCCAATACACAATGCATTGTTTTTTTATACTTTAAGTGGCACTAAAAGGCGTTTTGAACCCTTTTCAATTCCTTTTAATTACTTTCCATTTTAAATACCTTTTTTATTAAGGAATGCCATGTTGTATTGCAGTAGAATTGCCGCGGTACTCTCGCTCACATGACTCCACCATAAAGCGAGACCTGTGCTGTCCTGTGACACATGAGGGGAAAGGAAGGCAACACATCTGCATGACAAGAATGCTGATGTCTATGGGAGCATTAGACACTTCTTTTCAATTGCTCGTTTTCCCGGCTATACTATACAAAATATTATTTTATGTACTGTACTTGTATTTCGAATTTTCTAGAGTTTACACGCCTGTGTGGTGTGGCGGTTTCGGGCTGATCGATAATGTTTAGGTGTGAATTGCCTTAGGTTATTTATCACAATATCTCCAATTTGTTCTGATTATGTTGTAGGCAGGCAGAAATATGATGTCGTTCGCCTGGTGTGTGCGACCAGCCAAGGTAAGCTGTCAGCTGGGTCGGGTATACTCAGATAGGTCTTTCGCTTAGAGGTCCGCCGTGAATGAGGTAAATTATATTATCAATATTACTAAATTAAATTTAAAAAAAAGAAAAAAAGAACTAGTACATCCAGAAATCGTAAGTCCAGTAGACATACCAGAACTGAGGCCCTTGGTGTCATAGGTGGCAAGCCTATGGCCACTTCGGGCACATTCCAATACCGGGCAATGTAATGCGTGCTCAGAATAATTTGAGAAACATTTAATAATAGTTGCCCGACCTGGATAGTGGACCAGGACTTCACACGGCTAACGGTCTTAACAGGCGACACCCGCACCGTTACACCACAGAGTCGATATTATTATTACCACTATCTCAATACGTCAAGCCCAATTACAAAAATGAGATTATCAATTTGAAATAAAAAAATAAAAGTGAGGTAAAAACTTTCATCCAATATTAAAAGTCTTCTCTTGTCTGCTGAAAATACATTATTGTAAGGCGCGACATAAATAAATGTCCATTTATCAATTTCAGTGACATAAATATTAGAGAACGGAATGTGAATTGAAACTGTTTTCGCGCCTTGTCAGATAAGAGATACATAATATATACCCTTCTGTTTTAACTGTCTTGAAATAGTTTTATACAGGAGCACATTGCTTCCTCGCGTTTAAAATAAACAGATGAAATTGCAGAATATCTCCATTTCATCACATTGCATCTTTACATTTTGACGATGTTTATATTTGGCTAGTGGCTATTAATTAGCCAGTTCGTGCCTTTTGGTTCGTAAAACTCAACGATAAATTTGCTAGAATAGAATTAAAAAGGGAAATTTTGTAATGGAATCAATCAAATCATAAAAAATATGATGGAGCTGCCGACACGCAAATGGAGTTTACTTCCTAAGTACATGACCCCTTGGAGGAGAGGATCCTCCTATCCGGAGGGGTACGCATCTGCATAGTAATTATGTGGATGTTTATGGGCGTCGATAGTTTAGAAAGCCTTTGTAAAAAGACTGTTCGACTGTCCCCCCCCCTAAAATATAAAAAAAAATCGCGTTTTTGAAGTCAAAGCGAGCAATGGACGTAAGTGAAGTGCTGCAGAACGTGTCCGTTACTTTTCCACACGATTTGAGACCTCACATTTTTTTCTAACGCCGGGCGCATTAAAAAATTACCCCATATTCTACTTGCTTTTAGTAAAAGCCCAATAAATTTTCTATCAATTTGTGGGGTAAAAAATCGAAGTATAACATTTTGACTAAGATTCTGAAAACATGTCAGAAATTAATTCAATAATGTTCTAATCTCACATACTGCTATGATAAGTCCGTGCCTTATGTGTTATACAACCTAAATATAAATAAATGTTTTTGAATTTTCATTTTAACCAGTGTCTTATAAATGTGCTTCTTGGGTTCGAACGTGAGCCATTTTAGAATGTCATTAGGTGTTAAAGGAGCCATTTAGAGTCTAGAGCGAAAATATATTCTAATGAAATAAAGCTGAAGACTGTTTTGTTTGTTTGATCGCGCTAATTCCAGGAAGTACTAGCGCGAAAGGTAAAAATCTTTTTGTGTTACATTGTCCACTTACCAATGTTGCATGACTATACGACTAACAGCCATGGATTTACGGTAAAACCATGTAGTGATAATTGGGTACAATATTCATAACTCGATATTACATCTGGTACGTCTATAAATTGCGTCCTAGCCGAATTTCGGCCACGGCCACCAATATTGAGCCTATCCCGATGCTATCTATATAGAGACTAGCCACCTGCGCAGACCATATTATAGTGCTCAAGTGTGTGCGCAGGCACAAGTGCGGTCCCTGTTCCCTCCTTGTCCTATTCCGATGGGACGGCAGTCCCACGCGACTGGAGAGAAATCACGTCCAGGGAGGCATAAGGTAATCCCGGAGGTACGGATGGAGATTGAAAAGTACCAACAGCACTCATATATATATATATATACAACGAAATGGGACCTCACTCTGACTGAAGAATGATCTTGAGACAATTGGTCATGAGACCATGCCTATATTTACGTATACGAATAACTTTTACACGGAACACACCTGGAAATAATAATATCACCTCCCAAAGGACCGTGCTACCTACATAAAGACATACTGTAAAAGCCTATTACAGCCATACAACCTTCACGCTCAACTCCTATTAGTCATAATGTGTATACAAATGTCGTGTCCGTCCGTCGCCTCACTTAGTGTAATTGAACTCGTAGACGTTTTAAGTATATGGTTTGAACAACGATATCAAATTATTGCTAGAGTTGTTATGTAAAAATTAAAAAAACTGCGTGAGCTCCGATCCGATACAGGACATACAGACATTGTGGAGATCGTCATAAGGTAGATATTTTTGTTGGTGCATTGCAACCTTGTTGAGTCGGCATGACCGTGGTGATATCTCTCCATATTGTAAGATCTTGAGCCACGTAAAACATTTTTTTATAGTGTAATGCGATCATTTGCGCTGCCCCCTTTCCTCCACCTCTCCGTTGTCGCTGAAGTTGTCACTTTACGTTGGTAGAATGAGAGTGAGAGGTCCTTCCCGGTCGTGCCAGCCCTGTTCTGCTGCACTGCAGCAAGGTACCCTTATAAAAAAAAACGAACGTTGGTTGATCTTCGGCCAAGTGTTATCTACTAACGTAGAACCATACATATCAATGATGTCATAATGTATAAAATCTTTTTAAGTTTAATAAAAGTAATAAAGAATAAGATTATACTTAAAATAAGAATTTTAAGTATAATCTTATTCTCTTTATACTCTAATTCATTTAGCGATTAAAAATAAATATGTCGTAACAAATTATTATCATATAATAAAGTATCAAGTTGTTCTGAATGAACAATGCTCTGATATACAATATTTGAGTTAAAAAATAGAATTGAAAGTTGGCGATGGAAAATTAATGATTATTATAAATATTCCCCAAAAAAATACATTCAAATATATAATTGTGTATGAATACAATTCAAAAATTCATAATTCATTATCTTTTTATTACAGCTAAATCTTCAATCAATCACGTTCTTCCTTAATGTATGCAAAATATTATAATTTGATTGCGTGTCTGAGAAACGTCATTGAAGACAACGCTCAATAATGCTACTGATACACTGAAAAAGTTGGGAGCTTTCAATGTTATACACAATGTGTTCGAATAAGTTAGATTCTTTGGTAGTTATTGGATGGTATTTATTTGTAATTAGATATATACTCATATGATAAAACTAAAGCCCCCATAACTGTTTATATATGTTTTCGATTTATTCAAAATCTACTGAAACTGGTAGAGCGTTTTGTGATATACTTTTTACTGTATGATTTGTTAAGAATGCGGCCCGTGCCAATCAGGAGCGAAGCCGGGGCGAATGCTAGTTAACAATGAAGTGAATGGGTATTAAAATGTTAGATGTAGTACATTTTTTATGTCTATATGATGGAGGCAAACGAGCAGTAGCATCTGAGATTTACGACGGCCATCAACGCCCATACGCATCAGCACAATGATTTACAAAGCATTGCCCCCATTCCTGCTTCACATTCCATAGGCCATCGAAAATTTACGGATCGAAATTTCGAAATCGATCCAATGTTCATCGATCGAATATTCATCGAAAGTTAGGCAAAGGAAACGCGACACTATAGCTGTCACATCTCTGCGATAACGTGTGAGTGAGAGGTGAGATGTGAGAGAGCTCGTCAGTCGCATAGGCCCAATTCTTTCTGAACTCTATATGTTTCACTCGCTAGTACAAAAAAAAAATTCTACGTCCGCAAAACAAAAAGTGTATAAATCTAAACATGCATCCCCTCCATTCCTTTTCGTTAATTAATTTACTCCTGAAACATTACAACTGCACAAAAAGGAGAGGAAAGCGTAATTTCTTCCTCTCCCAGAAAACTAGTTGAAATATCTACGACATATTATATGTATAAAATACAATATAAAATAATGTAGGCATAACGGTGTACATTGTGTAGATTAAGGAATCACAACGTTATGTTTTACTCAATCTATTTTAATATTATAAAGGCGATGAGTCTGCTTATGTCGTTAAGTACGCTATTCTCAGGAATTGCTGCACCGATGCAAAAAAAAGCACCATTTCATAGCCCATACACAACGGCAACAACAGATCTTTACGCCGGCTCCTTAATGGGATGAGCAAAGAGAATGCCATACATCATGGATCCTTACATACCTGCCTTGCGTCTTCCATATCCATTAATCTCTTCATACAGACACGCCGTTTGGGAAGACTCTTGACACCAACTTATCCCATTCATCAAGGAATGTTACAGGCCGTAGAATATCACGTAATGACCAATGGCAACGGCGTTACGCTGGTGAAACCGCGGGGTAATGCTAGTAATGAAAAAGGAACGATATAATGAATATATCTTCTTTGAACGTGTGTTCTTTAAAGTATCTCTTTTTAGTGAAATATTTATAAGTAACGCCACTAGAGATACGAACCGTTGAATCAAGTAATGGTAGAGACAAGTATCTCTTACGTCATGTTACCAAGCGGTTATACTCGCGGAAATAGGTCGGTCACATCAGTCCTTCTGGGACCACGGTTGGCTTAAAGTAGTAATAATAATGTTCGATCGAGCCAAATTTCGGATACAAGCTGGATACGCGGGCCATGTTAAAGTGCATTCACTATTTCCCCATTCACATATTCCAATGTCACTGTACGCCAACATGTCTGTAGAGAAATTAGGCGTAGGACCGACTGTTTAACGTGATCTCCGAAGTTCTTGATCCCGGACTGTTATTACATATTAAATAATCTTAATGACATACGGGAATCGATCTCGGGATATCCCGTGAACGTGCTTACCGTTGGACTCCGAATCAGTCAATGCTCTAGACAGTTATACATGTGATGAAGGACAATGTAACTCTGTTAAAATTTAGTGATACAATTTACGAAAGTAACAAAATACCAATACTTAAAAGTCATTAAAGGCAAAAGATATGACGTGAGTATTCAGCATAGAGAGAGGGGTACTAGGTACATTATGATACATGCAGGTACTGCATATATTTCCACGCCCCGCCTTATGATTGTATATCGTTTAATATTAAGTGAAAAAATAACACTATTTCATAGCCCATTCCGCCGCACCTTCCCGCCTCGTTATAAATACACAACATAAAAAGAAATTCATGTTTTGTTGACAAGAAAAAGTTCAAACATATCTTGTCATCTGTGTCACTATAAACACAAATGTCCACACCATCCGTGCCACAATAAATTGTGGCACGGATGGTGTGGACGTTGGACATTCGATCGCACGCGATATAAAAGTCGAACACTAATGTTTTATGCTTTTGATAATTTCGTAGATATTACACATTTTATCTAGTCTGTGAGGTCGATGTCACGGCGGTCAATAAACGTTTGATCAATACTGCCCTCAGTTCACCGGTCACGTGGTGGTTTTATTTTCTTAAGGCTCCGAAAAGAGTTTTTATTCCTTTTTAAATTGGTTTCGTTACAATAAAATGATTCCTTTCCATGAAGTTGATAATAACTGCCTCAATATATGACTCTATGAATATGTTCAGGTATTCCTAATTATATAAAAGAAGTAATTCTATAGTATGTAAAGAGAAAAAGTGCCAGCCGGCCTGGCATGATCTGGTACCTTTTTCTCACATGACACCATTACATACATTGTAAAGTAACATAGTACTTAATGGTAATATCTTCAGGAGCATAAAATAGCAAACGTGTTACTAACTAAGCGGTCATCCGCACCTGATCAATATCCTCTGGCACCCAACGATCTAACAGTGTACCACCAATTGCAATCAGACTCATCCCACCTAGCGAATGAAAATGTAATTACAACTTGTAATTACATTGCAATGTTGTTACTAATTACACTAAGGTGAATGTGCGATCAC
>JAFELO010001158.1:8839-55003 GCA_017140195.1 Eumaeus atala
GCACAAGCTTATATGAAATTATATGACCAATAGGCACAAGCTTATATGAAATTATATGACCAACAGGTACAAGCTTATATGAAACATTCCTCATTATAATAATAATAATATTAGACTGGACTCATCACATCACGTTATGCTATTTTTTGTGGACGCCAAGGGAGGCACCTACGCGCCTTCACCGGCCCTGGTCGGGGCCGAGTGGTGTGTGGGGCTCGCAGCACATGATAGTGCCAAATACCCACAAGAGTCACCGTGAGTGCCATCAGTACCGCCTTCGGTGAGATGCCCCGGAACAACAAGTCATCAGGGCACTTCGACGGCTTGTCATTCTCCTAAGGACGCCTAAGGGTAAAGAGCACCCCCACGGTTGAATTCAATTCGCCTGATTTCACCCAAGTATGGCAAGCCACGCCACGACAAGGCTTGAAACATTGTGGCATTATTTATTTAGCATATCATAGCATCACCCGCCCGTTCGACCCGCGTAACTGAAGTCCCATCAGTCGTAGCGTCACGATATAAAGCCTGCTCGGAAATTCAACACAAAAATGTTATTTCAATTCGGGATAGTAGTCCCTGAGATTAGGGCGTTGAAGCAAATAAATAAATTTTATATTATTAATACAGGTATTTTTATAACTTTAATAAATTGCATACAGCCTACCTATTTATATTTTTATCATAGATAAACATCCATGTCCTGGGCGGTACTGGAACACGCGTCCGCCAGAGTCTCCATGATCTATGCATAGATAAACATCCATGACCTGGGCGGAACTTGAACACGCGTCCACCCGTCACGTGGGCGGTATGCCCGTTTACGTTACAACTGCACCAATCAATCGTCTCATAACAATGGATTATATAAAGATATTGATGCCTTAATTTTACACGAATGTTAGTCATCACAATTAAACCACTTTTACGGATTTTATCGCAGTTTATTAAATTATTTATGTAGCCCGACGTTTCAGATGCTTGACAGCAACCATGGTCACGGGTGGACCCGTGTGTGTTCTGTGGTTTTATTGTGATAGATAAAAATAAATCGTTCTAATTACATCAATGTCATCCAGTACAAATATCTCCGTGATATAATTACCATGTACCAGAGGGAACATTGCCAAATGATTGGCTCACGAAGTACATATGTCGCAGTTAGATTGTCTAAGCCACCGTATTTCATTACAGCTGCCCACTTTCAAAAAAGGGCCGGTTTGTCTTGTAGCGGGCAAACGATTAGCCGAATTAAATACGGCTGAGTGAAATTTCGCCAGAAATGGTTCGACGTTATAAATTATTCAATAAAGCCAGCCGTATTGAAATAAAATTACTATGCCTATTAGGTTAGAAGGATTGGGCGGGAGCTAATCTTTCCTGTCTATGATCTTTTTTTATTTCCACTCAACACTTCGCAGAATTACTTGTATCGATCACTATCACTGCCTAAAATCAGTATATTCAATGAGGCTAAACGTAGCCGCCATATTGAAGAACACCTCGCACTAACAATCCGGCTAATCCATGGAACGCCACAAAACAAGAGGAAGAGGTAGTGCCATGCTGCGTAGGAGGAGGTAGTGCCATGCATAGTGCAAGACACTACGTCCTCATACGCAACGGGACTGGACTGGCACGACCAGGGAGGTACATCTCTCTCAGATAACACCGCTATATAGTGACATCTTCAGTGTCACGTTTCGTACGGTTTGTGAGTAGCCGGTGGCCATTATGGGGGGAGCATAAGGAGGGCAACTCATCGGCATAGTAATTATGTGGATGTTCATGGGCGTCTGTAGTCGTGTAAATGCTCCGGTTACTCGTTTGCCCCCTATTCTATAAAAAAATACTAGACGGCTCTGTTTTTTAAAATGGCTAGCCGTAATCTAATAAGGCGATATATAATACGACTATGACACATACGTAACGCAAGAATGTTTACGTTTATTTTGAGGAAGCGCTCACGAAGCGACCCTCGTGTCAAATGTTGAATGTAATTAACAACCTTCAAACAATTGCTTATTCCTTATCTTTCATATTAATGAAAATATACATTAGTATATTCTCTTAGCCCTGAAAAGTCATAATTTTTTTATGGAGTAGAGTTACAAACGACAATACAAGCCATTTATAATGCAGATGCGTTGCCATCGTCCCCCAATAACTGGGATCGGATTGTTAGCTTAGCAGTTCGTATTACTAAAACCTTTATCGGGAGTTGCTATATCTATAGGTGAAAACTGTATAAACATCTTCTGTAGATTTTGAAAAAAAATATCATATACAGACAAACAACTTTTGGGAACTTTTTTATTATTTTAGCGATATTCTAGCGACCTCGGTTTTGCACGTGAATAACAGAGGTAATCACACACTAGGAAGTTTCCTTAGGAATCACTCTATAATTTGGTGTAAACCGCATCAAGATCCGTTTAATACATTTTGAGACAACACATACTGACAGACAGCTTCTGGGGACTTTGTATTATAACATAGAAGAGTATATCTTATGTGAAAGAGTGGTCACAGATATCGTAAAGATCGGATCGTCGATGAGCATAGAATCGTCGTAATTATTTCGCTAGCCAATTATAGCGGCCCTATCTTATAAATCTATTTCTATGAAATTGCTCAGCGACCTCTCGAAGCCAGAGGAAAACAAACTTGTATAGACACACGTGTTATCAGTATGTTTGGAGTCTAGGCAAACTAGAAGACGGTTCACTTGCGGCCCGTTTTCAATATTCCATCTTATGGTACGAGGGTGGATCTAAAAGTTCTAAACCCCACCAGGAAAATGAAAGAAAAGTGGATCTAAATTTATTTTTATTTTTCGACATATCAAGT
Source organism: Eumaeus atala (assembly GCA_017140195.1). Lineage (NCBI taxonomy): Eukaryota > Metazoa > Arthropoda > Insecta > Lepidoptera > Lycaenidae > Eumaeus > Eumaeus atala. Next base: position 11,690 of record JAFELO010001158.1, read on the forward strand.
TCAACACACTTCTTCCACCTTGTTTATCCCCTCGAAAAAAAAGATTCCGGAAGATCGGCGAAATAATCGTTTACTGCGACTATCACCTAATCTTTGGTCGAAAATTTCGAGCCACCCAAATGTTTTTTTAAATTTGGAAATAAATGATAATCCGAAGGGGCTAAATCCGGCGAATAAGGTGGGTGGGGCAGCAATTCGTAGCCACTATCATGGATTACAGACATTGTTTCAACCGAAGTGTGAACACGTGCATTGTCTTGATGAAACAAAAGTTTCTTACGCAACATTACCGGCCTTTTTTCTTTTATTTCTTCCCGGAATCTTCGTAAAAGGTTACAACAATAACTAAAATTTATAGTTTGACCTTTCGGTAAATAATCTACAAAAATAATGCCCTTCGCATCCCAAAAAACAGGAGCCACGACTTTGTTAGTCGACAAAACGACCTTAGCTTTTTTCGGTGTAGGAGAGTCTGATCTTTTCCACTGTTTGGATTGTTGCTTTGATTCAGGAGTATGGTGGTGAACCCAGCTTTCATCCATGGTAACAAATCTAGACAAGTCATCGGGATCAGTCTCAAAAAGTTCCAAACAGTCTCGCGAAATTGTGTATCGAACTCGTTTTTGTTCAGCTGAAAGCAACCTCGGGACCCAGCGAGCATAAACCTTATGGAACCTCAACTCTTCCATTATTATGTGTTGCACCCGACGATAACTAATGTTTGTTATCTCAGCTATCTTACCAATGGTCAAACGTCGGTCACCCAGTACGAGATCACAAATTTTATCGATGTTTTCTTTCGTGGTAGAGGATGTAGGCCTTCCACTCCTAGGATCATCTTTAATGCTCTCACGCGGTCGTGAGAGCATTAAAGTTAAACTCAGCTACCCACTCCTTGACACTGGAATACGATGGAGCAGACTCCCCCAAAGTGCTCACCATATCTTGATGGATGTCTTTTGGTGATAGGCCTTTTTATTGAGGTCCTTAATGACTGCACGGTGTTCAATTTTCTCCATTATTGAAAATTGCGTCAGATTGCTTCAAACAAATAATCACAGAAAATTTATATTGTGCAGTATCGGAATGAAACTGCGCACAATAAATCAATATGACACATACTAACAAAAGATGTCATAGATTTAAAAAGATGTCATAGCTCCATGTAGGTTAGGCTACGAACTTTTAGATCCACCTCGTATTGATGTCCTTTTTACGGGAATGTTACTCATTACAATAAAACTACTGTTAAGGAATTGAACCCGGTTTATTTAATTATTTAAGTAGCCCGACGTTTCAGAAGCTTTACAGCAACCATTGTCACGGGTGGACGGAGATGACGGATGTCCTGATGCCGTAAGTTATTAAAAGTACCAAAGAATAATAATAATTTAGTTGTTCGTATTAACGCAAACGGTACTTATTATATTTTGCTGTCTTGAGGTGTTTATGCTTAGTTTCGATTGATTATATGGATTTGATTATGGGTATTTGATTTGATTATATATACCGCCGGGTCCCAAGCAGAGGAAAGAACCCAGCCACCTCCCTTATTGAAATTTAGATGTTTTTTTTATTTCAACAGTCACCTTGATCATCCTTGGAAGGAATTGGCGTACCCTAGTGAGGATTTGCGCTTTGTCACATCTAATTTAGTGGCAGGGGCCAACTTAAGCATGCTCACAGACCGCAGATTCTGTAACTAGTCGGCGTTTCATATCAGCTATATGTTCTTTACTGCGGGCATTTATATATATTATTCTATCTATGGTTTTAGCTACTGACCACAAAATTTTGTTATATTCTTTTTATGGCATGGACACCTCGATCACTATCAAACGAGGAATCTGCACCTTATTACGACTAGCGATGCCCGTGAAATCCGTATAATTAGTGTGCGTTGTACTCCTTTCATCCTCCCCACAATGGGCCACTTGCTATTCATAAACCGTACGAAACGCGACACCGAAAATATCACTTTGCGCCGGTATCATGCGAGCGCGATGTACCTCCCCGGTCGTGCCGGCCCAATACCGCTGCTATTCTGCCTTACACTACCTATTGCTAAAAGCCTAGAGGGACCTCTTATTAAAAAAACAGATTTCGTATATAGAAGTTGTGTCAAGTCTATCTATAGATAGAATGTGTAGAACGTTGAAGACACCACAATCTGTTTAATCTGTAAAATGGTTCCACGTGGTCTTATGAAGAAATCAATATGGTGGAGATAAATAATGAAATGAGGACGAAGGTAACTGATGTCTAGGCGACAGATATCCAAATATTCAGTTACATAATTCCTTTCCTTTCTATGCAATAATAGTAATAGCGTTTATTTCAGACGGACAAGGAATCCATAGACTCTAATTGTGTTAGTAGCAGTTTTATTATTATATGTATTTAATGTTCACTGGACTTAAATGCCACTCGGTCTAGGTTAAATTGGAGTTTGCTTAAGTATGTAGTTTGCTATCTCGACATGGGCCAATTTAAGTAAAGTATTATAAAATGATTAACAAAATATTAAATATTTATTATGAACAAACATAGATCAGTTTCACCCTTATCAAATCAACAGACTGTTCATCTCATAAATATTAATGGTCTATATTTAGCTACAAGAAGCTCTCTGTTAGTTAAGACATGTTTACTCAAATCATATAGCTTCGTACGGAACACGATTATATCGTAATTATTACAGCCCAGCAGGTTGGATGAGGTGAGCAACGCATCTTCAACATATACTTGTAATACACATGTATTTGTGAGTCTGCAGTCACTCATATCATAAAACGATTCGTCTTCCCATTTGGCTGTATCTGTGTCACATGATATTGAGAGACATACTATGTGATACAGAGAACCTTGAAGCAAGTAGCTCTCTTGGAATATTATGACAAAAGAACTTTTATTAGTTGTGTTTGTTTAATTACAATGCATTATAGTAATTGCATGTTTTATATCTTCCAATAATCATATCACAAAGTACACATGACATGACAAGTATCTTTGCTTGCGAATGAGCTGACTTGTTCAACAACCGATATAGTGTTTTGATCCTAAGTACTCGTACAATGAGAAAAAAAAACTTATAGCATAGTGTCTTGATCCTAAATACTCGTAAAATTTTAAACAACCTATAGCATAGAATACTCGTAAAATTAGAAAAAAAACTTAAAGCATAGTGTCTTGATCCTAAATACTCGTAAGATTAGAAAAAACTTATAGCATAGTGTCTTGATCCTAAATAAAATTAGAAAAAAAAACACTGTGCGCTTTATTGTTTATTACTTATTCACATAATATTTAGAACAAGATATTCCTAGTAAAGTCTCCTAGTAGGTAGATATCACGTTTTTATATTCGATAACTCTTTGGTTAATTCGAGTGATTACAAAGTTTCGGACAACAACTAAATTCGTCAGTCGCTTTCATCACTTAATTGTCGTTAGGGCAGTTGAAGAGTTCTTATCTACCCCGCACTGAGTAGTGAAGGAAGATCGTTTCATCATCTGGATCTGATTGACCGACGATTTATGATTGAATTCATTTTTAGAACACACACACAGTTAATGGTTATGCAATTCCATTTGAGGTGATGGAAGGCTGGTGGGCACTGGCTACTCACAAACCAAACGCTTATAGCATAGATCTCATTTTGCGGCGGTATCATTTGAGCGACCGGTACCCGGTCATGCAGACCCGATTCGTTTGCAATGCAGAACTCTACCTCTTACTGATGTTATTCGGCTTCCAAAACGTTACTTCACTCCACCATCAACACTTTATGGGTGATCAGATAATTTGCCTGCGATTTACCAAATGTCAATGAATAAGTGACCTGTTTCGCTTTCAGTGTGCATGCCAATCCTCGCATACGGAACTGCAATGGGGTGGATATCACCCAACAAGGCTCTCCTCATGGGAGAGTCCTCGCCGTCTGACGCTCCTCTGTCTGAAGAAGACGTGTCGTGGATGGCGTCAATCATGTTTATATTCGCGCCGATCGCCGTTTTCATCTTTGGGATGGCCGCTGATAAATTTGGTAGAAAAAATGCACTGCTCTGCGCATCTATACCTATTTCGGTAACTATTATTTCATTACAAATGAGAAAGTGAGATTTTTACAGCATGGGACGACAGATGAGCAGCTATTTTTTTATAAAATAATATGCAAACGAGCTATTGGAGCTTTTTGCGACTACCGACGCCCATGACCATCCGCATGATTACCATGAAAATGCGTTGCTCTTCTTCTAAATTTTTTTTCCTCCTCTGCTAAAATGGCCCACGAGCTACTCACAAACCGCACGAAAGGCGACACCGAACGAACATCGCTTTACGTTGGTATCCTGTGAGCGGGATGTAGCTCTCCAGTCGCGCCGGCACAATTCAGCTGCAGTGCAGCATGGCACTACCCGTTACAGTTTTTTTATACACACATCTCAACTTACCCCTGTATCAATGACATAAGCGTCAGTGCTTATATTATATCCAAGCATTCAGTAATTTGTAGGATATTTTGGCGAAAATATACTTAATTTATTTCATAATTTGGATGAGAAACAAATAATCAATACCCAACTGCAGTGATGAAAATGACTAACCAGTCTGTCTTGGATGAGAATCGACTAATTAATACCCAACTGCATAGATGGAAATGACCCACCAGTCTGTCTGTATATATGTGCCTACTGGTGAGGTAAATCTGTTTACAAGCTCGGCTAAATAAATTTTTGATTTAATTAAGAAACAGTTAATTCCGATATTGCAGTTATATTAAAGATGTATTATGGAAATTCCAATATGTAACTATTGTAATAAAGCAACTTTACTACATTTAATAATGGTAAGTGACTATAGTATGCTTGGAATGACAAAACTTTACAAGGCGAACAAATCGCGGCGTGTTAGTTGAACCGTACACACACAGAAATGCGTGTTATGATTGCAAAGGTTACAATCTAACAGAAAAAAATGTTATTCGATAAAATAATCAATTTTCTTTGAGAAACAATTTTTTTAAAGTATATGGGGACAAACGAGCAGTGGTCGTCTTATGACCTTGTGTCATTATTATGCAGACGTTCTGTCGTCCTTCCCCCCTCCCCTGCAACGGGCCACCGGAATGCACAAACCACAACTCTCACTTTAACTTGACTTCGGGACGCTGGTGCGTTACGAAAGCGTTACGGAAACGACGGCAACGGAAGTTGAAATAGAAATATTTAAGACAGTGAAGATAGAAAGAGAGAGAGTTACGTTTCGTATTCTTGACACATTTTAACTTTTCCGGGTAAAAATTTTTCCCTTCACGTTTCAGTTAGGGTGGGCCGTGAAGCTCCTTTGTGCTCACCCCATAGCGCTGATCGGCGCCCGAGCTCTCATCGGGTTCGGCTCCGGCGGAGGCTTCGTGGTCTGCCCCTTGTACGTCAAGGAGATAAGCGAAGACAGCATAAGGGGCATGACAGGCACCTTTGTTATTTTTTCCCAGGTAAAATGTTAACATGAACTTAATTACATGCATATTAACATATTAGGGGGAAGGGCGTGGAGAAGGGTAACGTATATGAACATTAGTTAATTTAGTGAGACGTAGTGCCATTATGCATTGTAGTGGAATTGGGCCTGCATAACCGTGGAGGTACCTCTCGCTCACACGATACAGGTGTAAAATGACATCTTCGGTGTCGCGTTTCGTGCGCTTTGTGAGTAGCTGCTGGCGGGGACGGGAGGGCAACCCATCAACCCATCGGCATAGTAATTATGTGGATGTTCATGGGTGTCGGTAGTCGTAAACAGGCTCCGATTGCTCGTTTGCTCCCCTATACTATAATAAAAATGTAACCTAGTTACTACGTAGTGCTGCAGCATCGGTAACAGTCAATAATAAAGATGATGTACAATAATAATTAATATGATAACAATATCTGTGGACTTTTCAGATCACGTTAGCCCCTGTCCTGTGTTAAGTACCGTAAGGACTTGTGTTACAGGTACTAGACAACGGAAATATATTTAATATTGTTATAAATTTAAGAAATTTTATATATTTAAGATTTTCATCCATGACCAGGGCGGGATTCGAACCCGCGACCCCTGGCGTAACACGTTGACTAACCGTCACGTTACCAACTGAGCCAGCCGGACGTGTAGGGAGCATAATGTATATCATAAACTAATTTTTAGCTTCAGTTTTGCTGAAAAATTTTTACTTGGGTTCAAATGATTAATTTCAATGATTTTTCGGTGCAACATATGTAAAAAAAACGTTTAATGCTAGCCTGTATCGGTTGCTAAAGCTATGACAATGTTATATGACTTCACACATAAGTCTGTACCGGTTATTATTACGACATCAGCTTAAGCATACAAGTTTTTATTTCAAGTAAAAAATGCTATACCTACCTCGCGCAAAATCGATCGCGAAATCCCTGGATAATGACAATGGCATAAGAATTATTGATTTAATACACAGGTTGGGGTCAATATAACAATAATTTAAATTACCATTATATAAGAATAAACACTATGGTGTATGGAGTATGTCAAAACTACTAACTTACTAGCAGTTTTAACAAGTCCTTACAAAGAAATATAAAAAAATGTTTTTTTTTTTAAACCAATTTTAACAAAAATCGTCACCAATAGCCTCAATTATTACAACAATGGCTCGTTAGTAGATGCGCCACAGCTACAGGTTAAAAACTTAAATTAAAGTAGTGCATATGTTTGATAGATTCAATGGCGCGCCAAACGAGAGGCAATGTCCAGCAGTGAACGTCGTCCGGTTGATGATAATAATGAGTGTAGGTTGGAATTAGATGATGTCCAATTTAGTGTTGTATTATGATCCCCACCCTGTATAAAGCTGTTTAAAAAATATTTTCCTCAAACGTGACTCAAATTTTAATCAGAGATTTGCATTGTTTCGCGTTGTAACGAAAACAAAGTCTGGGTTTTTTAACTTCACGTGAAAATTTAATATTTTCACATCAGAAGATATAGCACACTCCGTTTACATCACAACATAGCCATCACTTAAAAGTTTTCTAGTGAGGAACTAAATTACATTATTTATAGCATAGGAGGTAAACGAGCAGTTGGGCCACTTGTAAGTAACTGATAACCAACCCCTGTGGAGCCCCGCAACATCAGAGGACGCAGATGCGGTGTCGAGTATCTTCTAAGGTTATTATTCTGTATTGCAGCCGAGTGGGACCGGTATGACCTCTCGCTCATATTATACTATTTTAGAGTGACTGGCTACGCTGTTGCCTTCCTTGCGTTTATTAGGCCTCTGGTGGCCTATTAAAAGGGGAAGAAGGAAGGGGCCATCGTATCTACGGTGTAAGTCACCAATGCAACTGTCTGGCCATTTGTGCCCTTTAGCATCTATGGCACCGCATTTGTCTATTTCAGATTTTATTTTAACATTGATCATCACACAAGGGCAACAACAACATATCTTCATGGCAATTCCCTAAGAGGGTACACAGAGTGGTACGCTACCTCTTCTACCCTCTTAGGTAACACAGTTTTTGTATCTTTCAGACAGCTGGGAATCTTCTCGTATTCATCCTAGGAGATTTGCTCCCATTCCAGACGGTTCTGTGGATTCTACTAGCCATACCCCTGATACACTTCTGTATTATGTTGCGACTGCCGGAGACACCGTCTTACCTCATCAAATGTGGACGCAATAAGGTTTGTCGTAGACAATTTATCAATACGTTCTGTAGGATATAGTTACTAGTATTGATATATAATACGTATAGATAGATAAATCTCATTGGTCCCATTCTTAGTTTAGCAAGACGACAGAATAAATAACTACGTACATCATAAGTTACATGAGCAATGATACCGATATTTATATATTTATTTATGGTTATCCGCCACGTGGTTTTACCCCACCTAAAACACTTATGGCTCAGTTTTTAAAAATCCTTTCTTAGTGCTCGCTAACCGTATGGGAACGCCTGTAGCAAATTTCTAGTTTCTTGCCACTGTAGCAAATTTCAATTTTCAAGTCTGTAGCAAATTTCTAGTTTCTTGCACTTACGTGTTGATATATAAGTCAATCAGGTTTTATAAATATAAAATAATTTATATATTACTACATAACATAGCGTACCGCTCTTTCAACAGCACAAAATGTATTCCAAGGGAACCATTCATTTTTATAGCCTACAACCTGACCGGGGATTTTCTTGGCAAAATCCGTATCGAATACATTTTAATGAGATGCGAGGTCAAATAAACAAACAAAGAGATGAAAGTTCTAAAAGTATTTAAACGTTACTGATTCCAGGAATCCCCAGCCAATTTTTTTTATATCTTCCATGTAAAGACTTTTGACCCACTTTAGCCTATTGTATCGCCTATACGCTACACGTGCCTAGCTGAAAAGATGTTACCGTAGTAGTCCGTAAGCTTGTCGTAGCTAAATCGGCTGGATATATATTTTACAAACCAGGAATCTTCCCTGAGTCATGTTTCATAGACGCTACTAAAGAAAGTCTGAAGTATGAGGTACTGGCTCAATACAGCAGAATTGAGTCGGCACGACCGGGGATGCTTTTGTGTTTTAGTGATTCCACGCAGTTACCTACCCGTTGATAGTAAATAATACTGTATATGTTCTATCACGCTTTGAAGCCATTACCGCCACTTATTCAAGTAATGAATCCTCTTTAAATATAACACTCTGCATGCATTAAAGCATCTAACATAATGTATTTTGTAAAATAATCGTGTATACTGTCAAACGTATGTTTTTATATCCTTAGCAACCATTTATCGATCACGATCTCTTTGTAGAGTACACCTGGAGTAATGAGTCGATTATATGCTTTGTTTCTGAAATGGTGTCTCATCTACATGTTTTTTAGATAATACAGCCATTAGTAGATCCTTATATTAGAATATTCCCTTAACCGCAATGCATAAAAAAATTGTAAAAGACAAAAATTATATTAAATAACACTAATTGAAAACCCCACATGTGTAAGCCCCACATGGAAAGATGAGTCAATATCAGTGAGTTCTACGTCAGTAATAAATACATAGTTCAATGGTCAATATAAATTGTTTTACAATGTGGCGTCAAATGGGCGTTATTTTGAATTGTTTGTATTAATATCGTAAGCCGATATTCGTCCGAGTGATTATTAGACAGTAGCCTTGTGCTAAGTTACCTAACCTTAGAGACTTAATTTAAGAGCGCTACTGTTTCCAAGACTGCCTAAAATCTGAATAAAGTCCAATAATTAGTCTAGTTGTACAACTTCACTGGCACTCTCTATCAATAATAATTAATTAGACTAATAGTGACTCACGTAAAATCACACTTTCACTTGACAAAAATCGACAGAAAGAGGATATGTTTTTAGGGTATATATCATTCATTCGTTCATGCTTATTACTTATGTATGTAGATTTCTGCGTCCTTTGCTAAAATCTGAACGGCTCGACCCATTTCAACGTATAAGTGTCGGGTTTCTTGTCTTTCAATTTTAAATAATGTATTTCTTTTCACAGGACACGGTAAAAGTTCTCAGCTGGCTGCGTTCACTGCCCGAGACCGACAGGTCTATCGGCGAAGAAGTTGATCGATTGATGATCGAGCAGACGACGTGTGAGGCCAAATTTTCTCCAAAGCTGCTGTGTACGTACCTATTTTTAAAATTATTTTGCGATAAAAATAAAAACTACGAGTATGATATCGCTATTTTTTATTGTATATGGGGGGGCAAACGACTATTTAGTGGCATTTGGTGACTACCCATATATGTGATACGTGTATATGTACGAATACCATTTTTTTTTTCGAATGGACCTATTACTTGTTGGCGATGCTGTTGCTCTCGCCTCAACCGTTCTTCGGACTAGCGAAGACTTTAGTGTCTTCAGGTTTAGAGAGACGATAGGGGACAGACCCCCTCTCTTCCCACAGATGGGAAGAGATGTACCGAATTGTTTGGGGGCGTTCCCTATAATAATTATTTTGGGACCGAAAAGAGGGAAGCGATCCCCTCCCCACACAAGTGGGACGGCGCGCGCACGATGCCGTTTTAATTTGCGGTGGCGTGAGTAAGGACAATTAAGCTCGTTTATTGTTTGGCTTATCAGAGGAGGCCGGCCTCCTTGCCCCTCCCTCTGACGGAAGGGGTTGATTTACGCTACAAATCAGCAAAAAGCCGTATTCATGATTTATTTATTATTATTAGAGCTCTCTAAAGTCGCGTTGTTGTATGTCTACAAATCTAAGTTCCTCACCTCGTTTCCGTAAACGGGGTGTGAGTTTGTCATTCTGTCAGTCATATGTTATATCTGTGTTACTATATGTAAGATTTCATCGCTCGACCGGTACGAACGGTGTATATGATATTGGTTCTAGCAGGAAAAATACATTTACGCACTATCCAGCCGACCCAAGGGGGCCTGAAGTGTGTGTGTCGGGCTCAGGTCGTGAAGCGATAGCTACTATCGACTAATCACTTGCAATACAACATTGATACATCTTACTAAAATATTGATTATGTTTAAAGGATGGCAACGGGACCTTATTAGTTTAATTAAGTCAATAATGAATTATAGGTTCTCGGGCAGGGCTCGATCTCAATAAGATGCAGCCAGTTGTATTGTTTTGTGTGTGTAGTGGGTATTTTTTCACATTTTGTTTCTATTGTCTATGCCGAAGCGTAAAATTATTAACTGGTATCAAGGTTGCTCATGATAGTCTATCTTAATACCTATTTACGATAAATAATAAAAGCCGCTTATAAATAGATAGAATGAAAGAAAAAAATAGGTCCACCCGTGACCAAGGTCACTGTAAAGCTTCTGATACGTCGGGTTAATTAAATAAACCGCGATAAAATCAGTAAAAGTAGTTTTATTGTAATGAGTAACATTCGCGTAAACTTAAGTTAAGACACCAATATAAAAAAATAACATATGGGATCAGTCTCGCTGTTACTCTGTTCCATGCAGGAAGTAGCCATACACCGTCGCCGGTTTTTAAGAAGTTCCCTGTTAGGAGTACTGGTATAAAACCTGGCATTAAGGGATTCTTTAAATTTTATATCGATAGCCTCGACAATACGATCTCATATTGATTGAAACGATCTCGTGCAAGTACGGGCGAGGGTTCCGATAGTTTGCGTACAGTTTCGTACACAACAATGACGCGAATAGCCGATACCAATTGACTTTTGGTTTGGCGTTTGACACGTAAGAGTAGCTGCCAACGCGATTATATGAACGATTGAAAATAATGAGCGGGCTCAGATATCAAGGACAATTTGCCAGCGGCGACGGGTCGACACATCAATTGAGACAATAAATATGTTTTGAAATAAAGTTCAATGCTGTCCCTTGTCTATCACATAACGTAGGTATTTGCCCTTGGGATCGCAAGGCTGCACGCCTACGTAATACCACTGTAGTACTATATAACAATATTCTAACTCCATACAAACACACGAAGTTCGAGCCGTAACTACGAGCGGCGAGCTAAGTATAAGGTGTCCGACTTCCGCGATCGTGCCGCATTTTTAACCGGTGACGGTTTTCTGTCCTTATACATCCGCATAATAATCATGCAGATGCCATGCTCTACGTCCCTTGTTTCCCCTAATGGGCCAACGGGAACTTACAAATCGAACGAAACGTGACAGCTTAGCTGTGATTTTACGGCGGTGTTTTATGAGCGAGCGTTACCTCCCCATTCGTACCGGCGCAATTCGGCTGCAATGCAGCATGGCACTACCTCTTACGAAGTTTGGTTACGAGTTTTTACAATATTTTATCAGATATAAAAGGAGTAGGTACAAGTTGGAATGTTTAAGAAAAGTCGAGTCTTTAATTTCACCGTGGGCTTACGAGGCGACGAGGGACATTTGGGGAATGTTTATTCGTGTCCGAAGCAATTCTCTGTAATAAACAATTGTTTGTATTTCCATCGCAATAAGCCAGCAGCTTTTTGTGTCACTGGGTCAGATACTGTTTGAAAATTGATCCTTGAATAAATACGAATCGTTTACGTCCAGGGACAGATTTCTTAAGCTCCTTTGTACTTTCCAAAATTTGCCTCACGAATTCGCCAACTTTATTGTGGAAGCGTTTGTTTGGCATACGATTACAAATACAATACAAAGCTACAGTACCCACCTACCCTGTCGATCACCGGTCGTCGTCCCAGACAAGTGCTGTCGGACGAATACCACCCCAACACAACAACTGTAAAACATTTCAGCAAATGCGTTCTCTCTGGTTATGAGAAATAGGCTCTTATAACCACGTGTAAGGGCCACGTTCCAGAAGAGAAAGGGCTGTCCATACGCCTCCTTCAACATGTGGATGCCTATGGGCGTCGGTAGTCATCAAAGAGCTTCGTACGTTTACTGACGGTAGCCGCGAGTGATGAGTGACTGACTTAGTTGCATACGAGTGCTATGGCATCGGGCGGCTTAGCGTTCAACATTATAACAATTATTACCACGTAGTTTCTAAATACGCTAACAGGTAAAGTGCTGTGCACGGGGAACGTGCTTCTGAGTAGAACGTAAAACGAAGTACATTCCATCAGAAAAAGATTCTACGACAATTACGGCGGTATCGTGTGATCGATAGGTTCTTATTACTTATCCAGAGGTGCCGGCCGGTTAAACTGCAAGCTGCGATTGCACTTTATTAAAAAGTAAAGCAACACACTGTGCATCATTTATTTGAGCTGCATATGGGATACCCCACTATGCCCCGCTCTCTCCTACCTACTATCCTTATAATTATTCTTAGTGTTGCTTGGATAGACTGATACCACCCTACGAAGGCCTTTCTCTCCTTGCCTCTTCAACACCAGTGAGCTGGTAATAACAAAGCCACAAACCGAATGTTATAATAGCATAGCTGACACTGTAAGGCAGAATTACGTGAATGACAGGCACCTCACCGGCCGTGGTACAGCGTACCCTGGCACTAACTCTTACAAATATAAAACAAATCGCCGATATTTTAAAGTAGGTGCATAAAATTTTACTCTTTTTTTTCAGTCAGCGACAAGACAACTGTGAAAGCCTTCTGGGTGGCGTTAATTGTAAATTTAACTCGCGAGTTCTGCGGCTGCATCGCTGTGCTCGTGTATTCGAGCCATATATTCGCAGAAGCTGGCAAGGACGTCAACACCAGCATCGCTCTATCACCCAACAAGCAATCGATATTACTCGCTACCGTCCAAATAATTGGATCGTTTTTGGCGTGTCAACTAGTAGACCGTGCTGGAAGAAAGGTAAAGAAGGTTTATTTAAATGATTAAAGGTTAAATCTTTACAGTAATCTAAAAACCGTTACGTTATAAAATTAAAAACCGTCCTCTGTGTTGAGTACCTCTTAATTGTAGTCGTGTGAATTTTATTGTATGTAATATGAATCGAAAGCAAAAAGATAAACTGTCACGATGTAACAAGGGTAAAATGTAATTGTCTAATTTGTCTAGATTTCGAGGAGCCTCAAAGGTAAACGTGATCGTATTTCTTCGATTGCTTTTTAATACAATTCTGTACATACATACAAAATTCAATATATTTCATTTTAATTATAAAATGAACTGATTAAGTTAGCAAGTTATTGTTTTCAATCCCGGAATAAGCCATTATCAATTCAAGGAATTGCTTTGGCACTAAGCTATAAGACATCTTTTTTTTTACTGCTCCATGCTGACAGAAATATCCACTTCATCGGTTATTTAAGATATAGTTTTTTAAGATTAGCTGAAGTAACTATTATTATCTTGGCTCACGCGCGGCAGCTAAAGTTGACATTGTATTGTGGTCGGGCTGGAAGAGCTCGTTGAGCTATCATCAACGGGTGAACCGTCACCTCCTTCCACCTCGGGCGGGTGGTACGACTCGTGTCGTGATTAACCTAATTGATACGGCGGTTTGATTACATCGTTCATTCCGACTATTCGGAGTCGAACGTGTGTGCTGTGGTCTGTCAAGATGTGTAGATTTAATCGTGTAGTCCGCGCCCGTATCCCTCGGACGGACTGTAAAAGGCCCTCACCGCGGCTGTGGTGTTGTATATGTTTGAGTTTTGTTTTGTTTTGTTTTACAATTGTCGTGATCGCCCTCGTCCATCAGAACGTGTCTGGGACGACGCCCCACGTTTGTAACGCAGTTGGGATTGTAGTCCGCTGCCTTGGTGACGAGAGGATTAGGATGAGCGGTAGCTCGATCGAAATGCCTTTGGGAGAGCTCTATGAATATATATATATGATAGTGGGAGCTGATAATCTCCATGTAGATCTAATGTGCGAGGCTGAAGTGTGAGCGCATACAACATATGAGATGCTGGGTCTAATGCATGTTTTGTATAGTGTTAGCTTATTTCTAAGCGACATTTTATGCTTTATATTGATTAGCGGGTAAAGTATAGGACACCAGACTCTGGTGCGCGTCATGAAACAGCATTTTGTTGCGTATACAATACGTTTGTTTAATCTATACTAGTTTATATCTTGAATCTTGATGGCTGTATGTGGCACGCCTATCAGACTGCAAGTCAACAAAAATTTACCTAAAATAGAAACAAGTAAGGTATTCTCCTCTCTTACAGCCCCTCCTAGCTATAACGAGTGTTGTAGCCGGGTTCAGCATGTGTCTGCTGGGCGTCTGGTTCTACCTACAGAGTATCGACATGTTCATGCCGGGCTGGGTGCCAATTGTAGCACTCTGCGTCTGCATCTTTGCGGATGCGTCTGGACTGCAGCCCTTGCCTTTTGTGATTATGACCGAAATGTTCAATTTCCAAGTAAGTGTCAAGTGTGATTGCGTGTAATTAAATTGATCAGAAATATTCAAAACATGTAATCATCTAAAGGACGCTTTCAGCCGCTCTGGGGGAATGAGATGACCCAGATCTGTTAGCAATAGGGTCAGTTCGGCGAGAGGATGTTTCTTTATAGGTCTCAGACTAACCTACAGGCACTGGGGAGCCGTTCAGCTCGCTCATCTGCCAACCTCTAACGTTGGGACCGTGGAATGTTACTGGCAACCTGTCCCGAGTCCGAATGAGGGATCAGGAGACGCTCATAGTCGTTCAGACGCAGTTGGCAGGTCCGTCGGCGACGTCGCGGACCAGTTACGGATTCGTACTCTCTGCTCCGCTCGTCGGCACTTGCAGTGCCATACCCACCATTGCGCGAACACTATATGCGTTAGTCCAGCTCGTAAAAGTCCGGTTTTTATGCTGCCTTCCTAAAATAAAATGTATTTTATGTTACTTTCAGTTAAGGGGCACTGTGGCAACACTCATCATGGCAATATCATTGGGAACTGACTTCGCACTTCTCAAGTTATTCGCGCCCCTTAACTCTTGGATTGGTTATCATTCTACCTTCTGGATATTCAGTTTTATTTGCCTAGCGAACGTGTTTTATCTTTTCTTCTATGTGCCAGAGACAAAAATGCGAAACTTAGAAGACATATACGCTGATTTAGAAAACAGAGAGAGAAGAAAAAAGGATGAAATCATTGTAGAATCTAATCATGTGTAATGTTCCTGTTTGTAAAATACGAACTTTGTGATAATTAATTTAAGTACTTAGAATATGTAAGTGTTAAGAGAAAAGCAGTTAAGACAATAAAATAGATGATACTAGTGAATAATACAACTGCTAGCTTTTTTGATGTGTAATATAGGTGTTGAATCTTTTAGAATTAATGTTTCAGTTTTGTTGTAAGCGTAGACAATAATTAAGTATGCAAATATTATTATAAAAAATAAAATGAAAAATAAGCAGACGGAGCATCTAGTGAATACCGACGACCAAAGCAGTCTGCATAATGATTGCTATGCAGATGTGTTACCGTCCATGTCTTCTCCCCTCTAGTGTGCTACCAGAAGTACACAAACCGCACGAAACGGGAATAGACATGCGACGGTATCATATAAGCGAGTGGTACCTCCCTGGCAGTGTTGCCGTTATCCAGCAGCAATACAGCATGACAGCTGCAAAAAGGTATTGAAATAATATAATAATTGTGAACTAAACATTTACCTACACCAACCCCACACTGAAATATACGTGGTCCTCCTCTTTCATTCTGATTTGTTAGGAAGTTCGCTCACTAATGACTAAGAAACTACAAAACAATTTAAATAGACAATAGACATTCGTTTAATAAAATGTCATTCCATGTATAAACAAATTGTTTTATTTTCGCTGTCGGACTGTCTGCGGGAGGATACTTTTTGCATGGGCATTCTAAAATCTAACAGAACCATAACAATTAGTTTAGATATATACACATAATAAAGTTACATTATCTGTACTAACTTTAAGACAATACAATGGAGACGAAAAATCGCCTCAGGGGCGTTTCTACGCAAGGTACGAAGGCCGGATATGGGAACCACCCACTCATCGGTTACCTCATGATACGCGGCACTGATGGCTATTGCGGTGGTTATTGTGGATATGCAACACTACTAAGTGCTGCAACCCCACTCACCAACCCGTCCAGTGTAGGTGGTGGCGCGTAAATAATTTTCCCGCGTCACAAAAAGGAAGCTGCTTTGAAGGTTAATTAATTCAGGCCTCACATGTGGGACATTCTCGCCGATGGGTCCGGGATACCACAACGCCACGGGGCAACACCTCGCAGTGGTTTTTAGTAGAAATGTATGAAAATATATTTGATATCGCTTACAGTGCATAGGGAACAGTTAAAACACTTAAAAAAAGGAACGAGCGAGTAAAATAATAGACAAACCATATTTGCTTATTTTAATAAATAACCAGGCTAGTTTACAAAAGCAATAAGTATTTATTTTTTTGTAATTAAATAATTTTCACACTTTTTTTGTAGAAAATATCTTAACTGTATTTTAACCATTTCATAATATCATCATTGACAGTTACAATACGCGTCGATTCATTAGATTGATATAAGATTAACACTGTCACTTTATAAATAAAGACTAGTAAAAACAACATCTTAATGTATTCTTGCATAAATTACTAGCGTAAATATAAATGGAGGATATGAGGAACAGATAGGTTGAGGATAGTACTCGATTCAATTAAGAATAAGATCGACTTTACGCCATATTGTGACGTCATAGCTGTCACCGCCATCGCCTAGGTAGGGTAAGCATTACGATTTGTGCGAAAACACTTTTTAGAATTCTGGGATGGCTTAGACCTTTGCGCCTTACGTCCTCAGTACTTTCAGGCAAGTCGATCTCCACTATAAAAATGGTTAAGAAAAGATGTTACATTTTGAGAAAAACAAAGTACGACCTTAATAAAAAAAGCAACATATATTCTAGCTAGCTTAGTAGCAAGTAGTAAGCAGTAACATTTTTATTTCGATTCCATGTCCAAGAGCTAGCTTGACATAAGTTTTCTATGCAAGCCGTACTTTTCAAGCGATATATTTCGACACACAAAGGTCACTGTCGTTCCTTTTCTTATTTGAATCTCCTTGTATATAAAGTAAATTTAAGCATCATACGCATCTAACTTAAAATTTAAAAAAAAAACAACTACGGGCTATGCTTTATAGTCACCTTCGCCGTAATATATAATTATTTGGGCGTCAAATAATATTCATATAATTATTAATCATTCTTTTCACTAACATACGGTTCGGTTGCTAAACTATATTGAGATCTTAAAAATAAATTAGCAGTGAAAATATAAGAATGCGATGTAACAAGCGCGGTTTCCAAAACGCATCGAGCGGTCAAGCTTTTTGTTATGGCGCGCATTCACTACGTAACATTTATTTAATGAACACTATATATCAGTAACATTTCATGGTGTTTCTTAATTTTTGTCAATGGTTAATAAAAAAAAGTGGTGAAAAATTGTTTATGGAACATGTTTCCTGGCACCCCACATGAAGTAGAGAACAAGCCGATACATTCAGTACACAAAGAAAAGTCAATCGTGTATAAACAAATAGTCATTATGAACATAAGTCAAAGGTGTCCTGTCCAATTACACGTGGCTAATTTAAATTAATTTTGTATGGAAAAAAGTAAAAATTAAAAACGTGCTAATTTTTAATAGTCGTATAACATAGTTGTTTTGATCGTAGTACAGAAGCTGCCTGCAAGCGGTGCCTTAATTACAATTAGCCCAGTATAAACCACGCAACACTCGTTTCATTAACACCACCGCCTCGGGCAGTCGCCCGTAGGCTGTTTCCTAGCAATATCTTTGGACAGTCGAGTTTCAGAAACAATACGGTAAAATTTTGTATATACATGTGATAAACAGTTTCTTGACAAATGTTGCGTTATGAATACGTGGCATCACACTAAATGTGTTGTTGATGTAAAACAACGCAACTAAAGCTTCTTCTTAGAGAGTTGTGTTGTATAAAAAGAGAAGCAAACTAAAAATTAAGTACCAGTAATTAGTTACTCAATATTCACCGACAGTCTGATAAAAATTAAAAAAATAGTTTCTTTTGTGTTTTCATGAAAAATATAAATCTAGTGTTACATAATGAACAATTACAACACAACCTCTCTGTAACTATTTGACTTATTCGCACTATCAATTTTAATCGATTACAATAATTATTTGATTTAAATGATATGTCTCGAAACAGATAAAAACATCTAAACTTACAAAATAACGTTAACACAATATAAAATGTATTGTAAACCTCGGTCATAATGTGTTCATATAAAAGCTGTTTCTATCTCAACCCCACTATGTTCAGATGAATTTACAAACATATTCAAATTTACCGTGAAGATGATCTTTTGTTATTGTCAGAGGAACAGAAGTTGCAATGTTGTAATAGATACAATCGAACAAAAGTATCATTAACATAGAAGTAACGTAGAACGTAATTGGGCATGTAGAACATATTTGGTAAATAAAAAAACTATATAATTTTAATTTTCTTTTCGAATTCAGTCACATTGTGGTATAAAAAAAAAATAATAAAAAAAGACATTTTACACTGACCAAAATTTGTTTTGTCATGATTTTATTTATGTAGCACGCCAAAAAGCTTTTACTACTCCACACACGTTAATAAATCATCATTAAACAATAAATTTTAGATACCGTTCCTATTATAAGTTTATAAAAACTCCCGGCTTATAAATCAACTAGTGTTCGGCCTCAGCTTCGTTTGCGTAAAACATGTTCAAAGTAATTTCTTTTTACGGATTCATTGGTATATATCCCTGACAAATTCGTTCAAATGTTCGGTCATACGTGTGCAAGTGAGTAACATCCATTCAGCTTTTAATTGATATATGAATTTCGACGTAAGTTTTAAATAGACATTCATTAATTATTATTTTACCCTAGACATTTCACCATTATAATTTACAAGATCTAGGACGTTAGCATGCGTAAGGTCATGCCAGCATCCTGATAAGATTAATCTCGCAGTGCACGAATACGCACGCCTTATTATACCATCATATGACTTGTAAAGACATGTTGCCGCCGCTAACATTTGTACGCGCTTCACCATAGTTAACAATAATGATTTCTAACATTGTCTATGTTACAAACACTATATCCTATGACATTTCGAACATTTCATTACCAAATCATATTCAGGTCGAGTCTATTTAACCCAAAGAGAATCAACTTCGATTAGAGATGTTAAAAGTGAAGACTATCAGTTCCATTAAATTGGTTGCTTCTATCAAAATATGCGTAGTGTAGATTATTTTTATTAAGGTAACACTATAGTCACATGTGGTATACTCTCGAGTTTAGGTGGCTTTAGTAACTATAGTTACAATTTTTAATATTTTATCCTACAGTCCTATACACTCGGTGATTTTACAAAGATTTTACTATAGATATTTCATAAGACTTTCAATTTCCATACTATTTGTGTAGTTATATCTTGTAAGCATATTATTTTTACAGTGTTACATTTACAATACGGTATTTTAATATCTACTTATATTTAAAGTTAAAAGAATCATCACATATTGTTTTAGCGATTTAACATCCTCGGGGTAACACTAACGGCTACATGAGTTCAGATAAATATTTAAACCGGTAATGTTTATGTTTATATTATTTTCTACTAAAAGTTTTTCTTGTAGGCGAAATTCGTCTGTATCTATAATCAATAATCGTCGTATCGCTCATATACCCTGGCTGTCGACACCCCAAAAAATCAATTCCGAAAAGAGATGAACACAGCCAAATAGTAATTTTAAATTAAGCTACAACACACACGCTACAAACATATTTGTCGAAGAATTTGCAAAGTTGTGCTGAGAGAAGAGTCGTACGAACAAAGACAAAGTACGCAGATATAAACATAACAAAAACAACTCGTTACGTCTTCCAAATTTAAAAAATAGTCTCACATATTCAACACGAGCCATACAAGTCCTATCTCCTGCTGCAGTACTTCGCGCGATAGCACTCAAACATCTTGATCCTCACCAGTCAGGCGTCCGTCGTTATCGTCTCTGAGTTAACGATCTCACTTTCTACCTTCTCTTTTGGCTCCTCGATTTTCTGCTCCTCCTGTTTCTGTTCTATCCTCTCCGCTGGTTTTGAGTCGGTAGATATTGAACTGGACGTTAGACTGTTCGGTTGGGACGATTCTTTACTCTGTGGCTCTTGTGAACTTCTGTCTTGTTTATCTTTTGATGCATCTGTAATTCAATCTTTCATTATACTCATTAAATCAACTTTTTATACTCTTATATTTATTATATATCAAAATTATTTCTCTCTTCTTCTTAACTTTGCATTATCCCATTTCTACATCAGATGATATCGTGGTCGGCTACCTAATCTAGTCGATTTGACGAGGGCGCCGGCTTTTACACAGAGCGACTGCTATTTGCCTTATACAGCTCAGGCGCACCGGTTGGGTTGTAGAAGAGCTCTCAGAAGATGTACTTAAGTTACAAGACAACAAGGAACACCAAACCACTGAAGCTTCCTTATATTTTTTTCTCTCTTACAAATTAATTGTTGAATTAAAAAGATATTTCACGAAACACAACATTGAATAACATTTATATGTTATTCAATTCTTAATTAATGTTAAAGCAAGAAATATATATAAATAACAGTGGAGATCAGAACAGAAAGAAACTACAACTAGTCATCTAATAAATACAATAATCAAAATAAACACAAAGGCTAATTAAGAGAAGCCAAAAAAAACAGAAATGCAGCTCTTTCTACTGCCTTCAGGCTGTTTAAAATCGCTAACAAATACTTAAAGTCAGTGGTTAATAAAATGCGTTTCAAATTGTTGGATAAATTATTTTTATGCAAATGTTACCAGTTTGTATAATTTATTCAAAAGCAAAAACCAAACATAGACTACGACGAATAAAAAAATATGATATCCTAATCTAAATTTACAATACAGGTGAGACGTATCAGATATAATACTTTTAGAGCGATTTTCCAAATATTTATAATATATTGTTTTGAACATTTATATATCGTACTTTAGGCTAGAACTAACAACTAACTGAGCCAAAATAACTTTAAAATAACCCTATATATAATACTGATATGACTGATGTGAAAATACACAATTATATATTCTGAAGTAATACTGACACTAATATAAACTTAAAGTGAAACCTCCGATAACTTTTCTGGATAATCTTCTACAAATCCAGGCCATAGGCAGTGAAAAACTCGATTACAGGGTCGTGGAAGAGTTCCCAAATATCTTAATGAACATTAACCGTGTTAGTTATTCTTAGTACTTACATGTTTGTGCCGGTTAAGCGGGACTCTAATGAAGCCTCGATTAAGTCTATTTATTAGTAGCTTAAATGTCATGTAGACTATACAATTTGGTTTCACAGGTAAGTGACATGAAGCATTTATGAGATTGTTAAGAGAGTTGTGAAGTATCAAGTAGTGAATTAGTAACCTGTGAAATGAAAAAAGTCACAAGACTAGGGGATGGTTTTATTTCCTCGTCCCTTTCTCCATTATTCATTTCCTTAGTCTTGTCTTAAGAGATATACTTTCAAATGCAAAAATTACCGTTGAAACTACAAAACTAATTTTATTTATTTGTCTCTGATGGCGTATTCTGTACCCTTATTCAACATATGTAATTGACATCATCTGGGTATGTTTAGTAAGGTCCCTGAGTGATTTAGAGTCACGTGGCACTTTCCGACAAGTTGACATATCTTGCGCGATCTATTGGTATAGTAAAATTCTCACTAGATCAACTAGACTTTAAAAGTATTCAAAGTAACTGTTTTTACCGCAGTTAGAATACCGATGCTTAGTAAGCAGACTAGCTTTAAGATTCACTTTGTTTTAATGATATATCAAAGAAACTCACCTTCATTGGAAGATTTGTATGGTTTTCTCACGAACATATTCTCCACGATCCTATCGATGTTGTCCTTGTCTGACGAACTTACTGATCTGAAATAGACAATTTAGACATATATATACATATATGTGTTATAAATATACATATATGTGCAGCCTCCATTAGACACATCTAAGACTACGGAGTATATTTTCATTAGGATTTACCATTAGGCAAATTAAGACTTAGAAATGTATGGAGAGGGAATTATTACCCATAACATTACCGAATTTCAGCTAGATCATCAGACTGCAAAGGACATATTATCATTACACAAGTGCACTCTCTATTATCATATTCCCTTTTTCCGACTGGACGGCAATCAGACACGACTTGAGAGAAATCAGGGATCTAGCCCCAGCAGCTTCCTGACTTCGAACTAATATTCTAAAATCCTAAAAAATTTTGAAGTAACCTGTGACTTGAGCCCGGGACCTCGTTCTGCGGCTGAATATCCTTATATTATGGACCAACAGGAACATTACAGAAAAGTAAAATACATATAAAACAGTTGGAAACATCCCAAGGATGCGTTCTGTGCGTACCTGTCCGCAGGCGCGGGCACGGGTGCGGGCACGGGTGCGGGCGCGGGCCGCACGATGGGTATGGCTGCGGTGGGGCGGCGTTGTGCGCGCGGCGCCTGCTCTTGATCCGCGCAGCTGTAGTACGTCACGCCGCCCGCTTGCGTAGCCTGCATCAGAATAATAATAATATATAAGTTGGTCATGTGTAAAGTTGGTGGTAAAATATTATTGTCTTTGTACACGATAATATTCACATACAATACACACACACGCGCAATTACATAAGAGCTTGTAAAAAAATAATTAAAAAATTACAAAAATCACTTACATAGTTATGATGTTGATATAGCTGGTGAGGGTAAGTGGCTGGGGGCTGGTAGATGGGCGTGCCAGCAAACACGGCATTATTGTTTCCTTGCTGTAAACAAAATGTAATATGTCCCCGTAATTTTGCACTTTTTTGTTTTCGTCAGTATATGCACCATCATTACGGTAGCTAATATTTAGAATAATAGTTTTTGAAAAAGATTAGATACATGATAGTAGATTTTTTTTTAGCCGAATTGAGCCGGCACAATCGAAGGGGTACCTTTCGCGATCACGATGTTGCGTTTTGTGCGTTGCTTTGTGTGAATTGCCAGTGGTCCATGGTGGTGGCAAGAGGAAGGAGAGCCACACATCTATAATATACACTGGACGTTGATATTTATGGGCGTCTGACGCTTGCCTCTCTATATTTAAGAACTACGTTGTATTCTCAAATGAATGAACGTTGCGAGTAAATGTGGGGCACAACTACATAATCCATAACCAATAGTCACTGCGTACCTGCATGTATTGTGCAGGCATCATAGCCGGCGGTGCGTAGCCTTGTGCTGGTGGAATTTGACCTGTTATTAAAAAAAATCATTGAATATGGTTCTATAACAATTCACTTTATATAATTTAACAGTAATTATTTTATGTTCTATGTGTGAACAATGTTCTATTTAATTATTTTTTTCGTTGCGTATGATGTGACATTTAGAGAAGCACTCCTATAGATGGACTAAAAATTTAATTAAAATCATTTTATGGTTCTTTTCTGTGAAATGTATGATTTAAAGAATATTAAGTTATCACTGTATTTGTTAGTACCATAAGGTGAGAAGAATGGTTTACAAATTTACAATGACTAACATGACATTACACTTTTAAATTATGTTTAATTCCATACTCGTGATGCAAGAAGAAACTTCTTAAACAATAATGATGTTAAAGTGTTCCCATCATTTTATTCACTTTACGTTGGTGTTATGTATTTCCTGGGTCATACCGGCCCAGTTCAATTGCATGGCACAATTCCGCTTAGTCTTAATTCAATCGTTATAAGTGTTTAAATAAAAACAACCAGATATATTCACGCCAGTTTCCTAACGGGATAGACATAGACAAGCGAATGTCATGTATCACAGTCCTTACATATCCGATCCTTACAATTAGCATATGTATAAAATGTACATAATACACGAATACTACACACTTATGGAATGCTGCTGCGGTAGGTTGTGTAAGTTGTGGTGCGGGTGCGACACGATCTGCTGCTGCTGCTCCAGTAGCCCCAGCCGCACCTGCTGCGTCAACAACACGGCATCAACATCAACAACACAACATGAACAACAAAACAAGCACGCACATACGATACGCTCACATTTATGGCACGCCGAGCAAACATCATCTCTGAACTACGTGCAGCAACAGAACTGGAATGGATACGGGTACGATAGATAATCATAATATCTTCTTTTTATAGTATAGGGGACAATCGAGCAATCAGAGCATTTTGACGACTCTGACGTCTATACGTGCTATTAATGTCATACAGATACGTCCCTCTCTTTATCCCCTCACTTTCGATGGGCCACGGGCTACTCACAAACCGCACGAAACGCGCTAGCATAGTCACTTTACGAGAGATAGTACTTACCCAGTCGAGCCAGCCCAATGCGGCTGCAATGTAGCATGGGACTATCTCGCGGATCGTGGATTTATTACACCACGTTATCTTAGCTCTGCACTAAGCGCCGTAAGGCCTAGTGCAGTTCACAACGAAATGTAATAGACAACGAAAATAGGTTAACATTTTTTTAGATATTTTATTTATATTTAAGATTTTTATAATAGAAATACATACAGTACATCGATGAACATCAATGATCTGGGCGGGATTCGAACCCGCGAGTTCTGGTACAACACGGCTTATCCGAGCCATGTTACCACTGCACCAGCCGGTCGTTGAACTCTATTAATTTGGAAACTCTTCTTGCCTCTTTCTTTGCCGCTGAAATAGTTCATCAAAATGGTTCAACTGCCCTGGGAGTTGAAATATTTCGCCAAAGCAGATGAATAATACAGGCCTGTCCATTATTCATCTTTCAAGTGAACTGAGTGCAGTTTTATTCTATGAGATCATGTACTTGTTGGTTGTGCGGTGGCTGCGGTAGCGCCTGGAGCGGCGGCGACGAACCGTGCGGAGTCTGCGCCACAGAGTTGCGGTGCACCTGCTGATGAGTTAAATCAATTTTAGTCACAACAACAGTAATACGAGACGCCTCGAGCTCAAATAATACCGGCGTGTTGTGGTTATGTCAACACATTTCGTGCAGCAGCAATATCATAAAAAAACGTTTATATGTTTAGTAGAGGACCGATGTAAGTGCATGATAGAAGAATATATAAATAGTAGATGATGATAGAAATTATAGCACAAAACTATAAATACCTGGTGTATGATCTGCTGCGGGTGCATCGGCCCAGGGCTGCCTTGGTGGGGCGTCGAGGGGGTCGCTCCAGTCACAAAGTCTACGCCACATGTGAAAAATTGGAAGTCTATTTACAAAACATTCACTTGGTTCATTAAGAAAATAAAATATGTTTTAAATATATCAAAGTGTATGACTAACGATATATAACAAAATTTTATTTATTTATTATTATTGCACCAGCCATATATACGTATTACATAGCCAAGCTAATTAAATAACTGAGTTACAAATTCTTAAGTATGTTAGTGGACGTCCTTTGTAGACAAGTAGTACATATTATCAGACATTGTAGACACATCATTGTCTATTTGTTTTACAAGTAGCCATCTTATATACGTATAATGATATTATTTGAAAGGTCAAATGTATAAAAATATAATATTATAATACATATCACGAAGAGCAAGAGAAGTCTTAGGAATTGACAATTATCATTTACAGTCTGAGACTTTATAAATTACTAATATTTATGTACAAATTGTTTGGAATGGTTTGGATAAAAAATGGTTTATATAAAAAAATAATTGAAATAAAGAAACTGGGACAATACTGAAAAGTAAATAATAAATGGTTTGTCATATATTATACTCTATTTCACTTGAAATCTCAGCCGCTGCGCACGCAAATACATTTTATTTAACAAACACCGGAACACATATCTCCATAGAACTGCTAGAAGCACGGGCCCAAGAACACCTCGATAACAGATACACTTCCATGAGAGTTACACAATAAATCTGTCACAAATTATTCCTGTAACGTGTTTGTTTGTCGTTTTAAAGCTGTTTCTACGGTTTTATATATGTGTGTATTTATTTGCTGTTGACTTTTCTTTGTTTAAAGAGAAAGAGACAACATCGTGTTATTAATAACAATCTCTACCTTTTTGGCTGTATTAGGTTGTAGATGTTGAAAACAGATTCAAAGTGTTAACACTTTATTTCTGTTCCAACGTAAAAACAGAAATATAAGACTCGGTGTTCATGTAACTTACCACCATGATATCTGTGTTGTTGGTTGTGCTGTTGGGTCTGCTTTTGGGCATGTTGTGGGGTTTGTTGTGGGGTTTGTTGTGGGGTCTGTTGTTGAGTCTGTTGTTGGTTCTGTAGTGGCGGCGCGGGCGTCGGCTGCTGCGGCTGTTGCGGCGAGTACGTCTCCGCTAGAGGTCGCTGTCGCAAACTACTGTACCTCTTGCTGCCGCCTCGTGATTCCGCACCTAAAATTGAATCACGCAACTTCACACTATTACTCTAACCCTCAAGCCTTATATGTAATCCTAGATGGAACTTGTATGGTCCATTCGACTGTGATATCTTCCGGGATCAGGGTGCAGGTATGCACTGTATACAACTGACTAGCCTTTTGGTGATTTTATTGTAAACTAGTAATCGCCAAGCGATCGAAAGTCGATTCCAAATAAAAAAATCTCATCTAATCATCTCATCAAGCATCGTCATCGATCATTACAAAAAAAAATAAAAATCCCGTTTGGCTGTTTATCTTATTAAAATCTTTTCACAAAAAAAATAATTATTTAAGCAATACTTTCATTATAAAAGGTGTGTGTACGCACAAGAGTATACGCGTGTGCATGCAATATTGTATTTATATTCCATAAAAACAATAAAAATTCTTTTCGTTCGAATCGTTGTGATTGCCTAACATAAAATAGGTGGATCCAAACACAAGAAATAAAACTTTCCACATGCTTGGTATTAGACGAATGCTTGTGTTTATATACTTAGTCTGGCCATCAATAGTGTTAAAATTAAAATTAAAAAAATGTTACATTTGAATTTGTAATCTGTAATTTTTATATGATGGTTCATTGTCATTGTGTTTTCTCATTTTGACGCTTATACATTATACAATATTTTGTGATATTAAAATGCAGTGGGGTGATAATAAGAAGAGGATCGCTGTTATTGCATTGCACAAAGTAGGTATGGGGCGAAATATTTTTTTTTACTCTCCATACACTTGGTCAAACGTTTGTGTACCGGGCTATTAATAAGTACAACGGGACTTTCTGTTTGCGACGGAAAAAGGTCTGGCCGTTCACAGAACGAAAGAGTGCGTGCTACTATTGACAACCGGCCTGAACATTTGAATGATTGTATTGCAACCAATGGAGATCATTTCGATTAAGCTTTATATATTATTAATGGTTTTATATTAACGTTTTAAACTAGCACACGGTAATAAATGTTTAGTACAATAAAACAAAAGTTTTTCTTTGTAGCAATATTTTTGGGAAGAATGAGTATAGACCGATCGTGAAATATTAATTTCTACTCTCTTATTCTCTTAGCTGTAACATCGTAATAAATAGACATAATTTTTCAGACGATTGTTCACACATGTATCTGTCGGCAGTGTTAACATCACAATATAATTGAGCGTTTTTTAAATGATATGTACTCTTTAATTTTTTGCAACATGGATGTTATTTTTAGGAAAATAGATTTAGTATGTGTACAATTTTTATTTGGTGCTCAAACGAGTCGAACATGTGCTCACCTGCAGCCGGCGGCTGCTGCTGCTGCGACTTGGGCGGCGGCTGCTTCTGCGGCGGCGGCGCTTGCGGCTTGCTCTGCGTCGCGCTACTCTGCGGAACGGTCTGTACAATATGTGACAAACTATAAAAAACCATCAGCCCCTAAATATACTATGTAACATGGACCGATTTTAGAGACAGCCACGCCAGCGATTGGCTGAGATGTGCACTATATACTGACATATTTTCGTATGATATAAATAATAAATGGTACCGTATAATACGCAAAAATAATTTCAATGAAGTTTAATATCATGCCAGAGAAAGACCATGTTGCATAAAACAATGTATAGAATAGCACCGTAAGTAATTGAAAAATAACCAGTGAAATTCTGTTATTTTCCGTTGTATGGCTGTGGTGTCTTGTTTAAGCTCTATATGCGTGAAAAATGCTATATACAATATATAAATGCAATAAAAATCATATGTAAATAGCAAAAAACTATCTATATAAGATGTCATAGTCCACAGACTTATGGATGTTGTTAAATTACTTATTCGGTATGTTAAGTCAATGTGTCAATGTTGTTGTTTTCGCCACATTCAGGTACTGTGCTGCCTCTATGTGAATATATAAAAATCTCCTGTTCGCCAGAGCTAACCTCCGCAACTACTGGACCAATCATAATGAGAGAATTTGCACAACTGTGGAACTTTGCCTAACTAAATACATGTTACATATTATTTCGATTCAATCATTGAAAGTTTTAATTAAGAGCTGCAATGCGTTGCTGTAGTTACTTTTAAAATTTATATTAAACCTACCTTTAAAGTTAAACCTTACTTTGTTATGTCCTTACAAATTTCCCACCGTTATACAAATATTTTAAACTTAAACGTTACCTGTGGTTCGACTGTGAAAACAATGTTAACTTATGTAAACTTCAGTTAAAAACTCTGTCAAAAACTACAAGCCTTTTTATTAAATTTTAATTGAATAAATTGTTTTATTTTCCAAAAAACGCATTTCTGAAATATGGAATGACAAATAATCATTCTTTGTTTTTTTAATTTTAACACATTATCATAGTATAATTTTCAGCATCCGCTGCCCATCCAAACCTCCACAAAGAGCATCAAATTATGATGCGTATCTCTTGTATCTTTTCATAAATGTTTCGTCTGTATGTAAATCTCTTAGTTCCTATGAAATAAGGCATACCTGTACAGCAGACGGTTTCTTCTTGACTTGATCCGAAGGCACTGGTCTTTGTGATGGAGCCACAGAATTCACTTTCCTTTGAGGTTGACCTTGACTAAAAAAAAACAGCAATTTCAGTATTAGCTAGTAGAATATGCACATGAAATTAAGTTTATATATCTACAAGATCGTAGTTGTTACTGGCACGACGGCCACAAACAGCGTTTAAAAACTAACCCCCATAAACTCCCGCACAATTCTGCAGACGCATTGTCTTTCTTCATTTATGGTTTTTAAAGAGTAACCAACATACATACATACATACATACATACATACATACAAGCTTTATCATTTATATTATTCATTTCTTATTCCAGCAGAGCTTTCGATCAGGCTAGTCCATCTCATTTAGATGTTTTGTAAAGAAGTCCAAAACATTGCATATATCCTGCCATTGGCCACAGGCTGTCCGTGGTACGTTCGCAACCACCAGTTACGCAAGGAATTTGAATTACTTTCTATCAGAGGTCACTTCAAAGATATCTTAGTTGAGTATTTCGAGTGTGCGACTCTTCTATACTCTACACAAATGTAGTGGAACATGATACAAACTATGTAACAATCACCGGATTTCTGTCTATCTCTGTCTGTCTTTCTGTATGTGGTCGCATTTATCACTTAACGACTACTGTCAGACACTTTCAGAAAATACTGTTTCAGACACGACACTGCACACTGATGTAGAGACGCGCCGACGTCCTCGGGAACGGACTCATGTCATGCCATACAACAGCACCCACGTCCGGCTGACTACGAACAGTTGGAATGACTGCTTTAGAGTAGGGAGTAACCATAATACGATTCACTAATTATCTACTTTCAAATAATATCATCGGTTAGGTATTCCAAGGTAGCGCCCGAATTTTTTCACTCGTCAGATGGGGAAACGGGTGCGGCATATGACATCAGTCATAGTCCTACGAGGCGTCATTAACGTCAGCGCCGAGGAGATTCCACTACTGCGCGTGAGCTGACCGACGCGAGTCATGAGATATCAACAATAATAATAGTTCAATTAGCTATTGTGAATATTCTCATTTCGAGATGAATCTCTCTCTTCTTCGGAAAGTGTTGGATCGATCCTCTTTTTGACTTTGAAGTCAACGCAACAAGTTGAAGCCAACGATTAAAAGTGAGCCTATATTTCCCACCTGTTATTGTTGACCGTAGTAGTGATAGTGAGATTCTCCAGCGGAATTTTATCCTTCATCGGCTTGTTCATGGGTTTCATTTTATTTGTTTGCGTTGCTCTTATAGATGCGTTTCGTCTCAGCTGAGAGCCGTTCTCGGAAGAGTCGTTAGACGTCGGCTGAGACTTGGATCGTGGCCGGGGAGCTCGCATTCGTCTACTGAAAGAGAAATACATTTATCAACTAAATCAGTTTTTAACATAAAATTTACTGTGCGCGCTTGACTTGAGGCGTAAGTTGGTCGCGGCGTAACGCCCGCGTCACGCATTCACCAACTCACTCCGAATGAGGGTAACGAAAGTCGAGAGGTATATGAGTGAATGGAGATAGAAAGAATTACACGGAAGTTGAGGAGATATAACTTAGTAAGGATAGTAAAAAATAATTACGTTTCGTATATTACTGTAGGGGCAAGATAGATGTGCGAGCACACACATTTTCTTTCTTTCATTCTCTCATAGCAAGATGCGTTTCATACAACTAAAAAGTTTCAACTTCGATCGTCTGGTCCAAAAAAGCTCTTATTTTTTGGTTACCATGATAGTCCAGTGTTCATTTATATCTGAAATGGTTGTCAGGTGCTGTGGGTGTGAGTGGGCTTTGGTGATCATCTACCATCACGTGACCCCCAATTTTTGCTTTCCTCTATGCTAAAAAAGTGGCAATTTTGACGCATTATATACGGTGAGATGTGCTTCCTGGTTCGCCAACAAGCAGCCTCCAACTGGCAATGTACGTACCGATGATCAGGTGATACTCACCCTGGCCTGTTCGCTG
The DNA here is from genome assembly GCA_017140195.1 of Eumaeus atala. Taxonomy (NCBI): domain Eukaryota; kingdom Metazoa; phylum Arthropoda; class Insecta; order Lepidoptera; family Lycaenidae; genus Eumaeus; species Eumaeus atala. The sequence goes on from JAFELO010001158.1 coordinate 43,123, forward strand.
CGCTTAGCTCTGGGAAGTCCGCCGGGCTGGGCGGTTTCTTAGGCGGCACCGCGCCCGCCTGCCGTCGGTACGCCTCTTCGTCCTCCCAAGTGCGCGTGTACTTGTTCGGTCCACGTCTGTAAGCAGCACCATAGGCCTCTTAATGTTTCATTTACTATTCAATGTTGATAGCCAGTGGCTGCAAGATATTCCTGATGAGGTGATAAAGTGATGGTTTGATCTTGATGAAATTGACCATGGAAGTTTGTTTCTTACAGGTTTTCTAATAAAACTACTTTAACGGATTTTATCGAGGTTTCTTTTAAAAGTATTTTATAACGTTTCATATGTGGTCCTATAAACATAATAGTCAGTCATAACTTCCAGGTTCTATAAAGAGTTATGTCTGGCAGTCATTTAGACTGTTCGCAAAAGAATGATCATGCGAAATTTCGCTCGAGTGGAAATTAACTCTAACTGATTGCTCATGCCAAAAGGTCCATGTTCCAAAAGGGATACTTGCAATCCTATAATTAAAGGGGGGGGGGGATGTTACATGCATATGTGAGTATTTGAAATCGAAAAACCTTGTGCCAAACAGTTCACCTTAACAGAAATAAAGTGAAGTCAAAAAACTAGTGCTTTGCTAGTAGTGGTCAGGGAATATCTATATTTTATATAGATTCCATACTTTGTATTTACCATTACTAATTCTTCAGTCTCAAAAGATCCAAAGAGTACAGAAACACAGGCAAAACACCAAAAGAAAAATGTATTGTAAAACACTTTTAGGTAAATCAAGTTGCAAAATAAATAGTTTTTTTTTTTTGACACTATCAGGGAAAGTACATCAAGGACTTATATGAAAACACCATGAAGCAAACATGCAAAGCTTTATAACATCAAAATCTACTAACCGCCAGTGTCGGTGTCTCCAAGTTGCATTTAAAAAATTACTATTACAATAAACAAATCGAACGCCGACGTATTGTGTGCATAATATATGTTAATATGTTAGTTACGAAAAATATGTCTTTGTATATTCTATAACTCTGTTTTTTTTTTGGGATTGGGTAAAATACAGCCGATGAGAATAATATACAGGAAAAGGACTCCGATAAATCCGGCTGGAAAAATACCCATGACCATCAAGTATGGAAATCAATTTTGTCTACAATTATACAACAGCTGAGTTGCCCTTAAAATGTGAACATAAATATTTCTAATTAAATTTAAATTAACTACCTTTCGGGGCAAAATCATGTACTAGGTTAATAGTAATCGGAATGAAATACTTGATGTCATTGGCGTAAAGACCTTAAAATTTGATAGTTACCTTTGCGCAATGTACGGTACGCTACCTAGGCACTTATATAAAAAAAAAACAATTTGATACTCGATGAATGTGGGAATTCTACCGCCGGATCTCAGACTATACACTGACATACTTCAGAGACATCGCGAGCACGTGTAAATATTTTTGTAAGCAGTTGATACATTTTGTTCGCTATCGAGTGTAAATACTTAGCAGAGAACCCTTACCCGTAACGCCTGTTTCTTCTGGCGTGCGGAGGTGCATCTTCATTCCGTATGTCGTATCCATATATTGCTACCAATTCGTCACGAGATTTGGGCATCTAAGTGACAAAAATGTATAGTTAAGAATAATGTTAATAAAAATATAAAGAATGCGAAAATTTTTGCCTAGCTCAAATGTGAACCTTACCCGTCAGAATGAAGAGGGTGATGGCTCCCCGGCTCAAATCATCTCCATGAGCCAAACATTTACGTCAATGCCGAAGACATTTTTGCTAACGAGAACAAGCCCCCACGAAAGACTTTGGGGAGGAGGGACGCCTCAGTCCTTCAGGCCATTATAATACTAGTAAGTACTTTGCTATTACAAAAACTCTCATATCGGGATGCATCTCTTACTTATGCGAGTTCTGAGTGAAAATAAACACAGATAACAAAACTGGAATAACATTCAAAATTGGCATAGTACGCTACACAAACACACTAGTATTGAGGTACACATACTTGTTCATTCTCGTTGTACTTGTCGTGAGACCACTTGTTGAGCGTCTCCGACTTCCTAGGCGGCCTCCTCCGCTCCGCCGGCGTCTCGGGCCCCTCCTTCTTCTCTGACACCGTCTCGGAAGTTGTGTTGCTGGACTCCTCCCCGCTGTAAATAAATGCATGACTTATTGCATATACATTTCGAAATAATATACTATGAAACGTCTTAAAAAATAGCGCGTTTCTTTTAGTATAGGGGGCAAACGAACAATCGAAGCTTTTTTACGCCCATAGACTCGCAGTCACGATCCTCTCCGTGAGCCATTCATTCACGTCAGCGTTGAGGCCACGTAAGCTACCGTGCGCGAGTGCCCTCGACGTCAGATTCAGGTGATGAGATCCCGCGGTCTCTGGCCATTATAATAATAGTTAAATCAGCTGTTATAAACATTATGGTCGGACAGTTGCGGGACAGTGGGGAGGGGGTCGGACCCCTTTTTGACCCCAAATACAGTCCCGTCCGCCGGAGCCCGTCCCGTCGTAGGAGCACTCACAACAATCCCTGAACAAACAACAAAGCCCTGAGAAACTAGTATAACCAAATTCATCCAGCAGATCCAACGTTCCCTTAAATAAAAAAGCGGCCTATTACGAGTCGGACTAGACGACGGCGACGAGCATGACTACTTATAGGAATATTATAATAATATACAAGTTGACAAACTTTATTCTTTCACAAATTTGTTACTCCGGTTCCTCGTAAACCGTCGATTGAAGATGGCCACCTCGTAAACCGTGGTAGATAATTGAAGAAAGCCACTTTCTATACCTGACATGTACTGCGAAAACTACAGTCTTTGGCCTGGTAAGCAGTAATGTAATTAAAATAACTATGACCGCATGTGTGAGTCTGGCGTCACACACAAAGCACAAGAGATCGTTATGATAGCATGTACGTACGCATGCACTGCGGTGCGTACAGCGTAGTTGCATATCAACACGGCAGGTTACGCGACCTATGCCTTGCAGCATATATGTATGCCAGCTAGCAGCTGTCTATCAGCGTCGATGCTATTCATTATTGCCGACAACGACATATCAATTAAGTTAGAGTTTAACCTTGGCGATAAGCAAATCTCAAATCACATCCTACGAAGCGGTTAAAGGGCAGTCTCCAGTGGCTTAGCTAGGCGGCCCCGTACTGGAAGGGGCCTTCGGGGGCGACAACCTAATGAAAGAGGGCCTTGCCAATGTCAGTTCTAAATAGGTCACACTACGCTGCCGCCTGTGCCTCTTTGCGTAACACTAACTTAGCAAAATTAATTAATCATATAATATATAAAATGATTTAATGCCGGTTTTATTCATATTCCCAATGATGTCATTTGCTAAATTAACGTATCTTAAATGAGATAGATCAAACAATAGCTCTTTAAAATTTACTTATCACATATTTCCACAGTTTGTAGTCTCATCTCCGCGAATGTAAAAATATAACATACGACTCTAAGAAAAACGGAACACTTTCTAAAATATATACAGTCAAATGCGATGCCATTCTGGTCTCTATTTTAACAATTGCATTTCATGTTGCGATAACCAACCAGCAATCAGAATTTTTTCGCCAAGTGACCACCAACGCCTTTATAATCACGTGTAAAGTTTATCAAAAGTTATACACATGCAATGTGTTATGTATCAACTCCACGAAACGGAACAGCATGCGCTTTGCTCCACACTGTGCATTATGTAAGCCGGGGGGGCACAGTGCCAGTTATGCCAGCCGCCGGATTCTATTGAAAGACAGCAACGGAAACCTCTTATATTCAGTCTCAAAACAAACCGCATAACCGCACGAAGTGGAACGCGTCACTTCACGCCCGCCCGGTTTCAGGGAAGATGTGATGTGGGCTAGCATACATCGATAATGGCACTACCTCATAAAAACTTTAATTTACATTAAATATCTCGTGTATAATCTATAAATTTAAAACTAACTTGCAACTTACCTAACAATTTCTGAACAACAATGTTAAGTATACTGAAGTGAAGAAAACTTGAATAGAAACTTTCTACTGTATAATAACTCACATTACGCTAGAACTGCACACATCAATGCACAGTTCGGTCAATGTTCCCTGCACACAAATGTGTTTACCTTCATACAAATTTGTTACATTTCAGCATTACAAATTCGTTTGCCAAATTGATACTTGTTTTTATTTTTCAATCACAACTACAGTATTCTTGGGATTTTAAAGACATGCGCTTTCTAATAAACTGAAGGCGAACAATAATAGAATAAGGTCCAACAAATTTATAAACGGTTTGTTTTTTAAGCAATCAAGGCATAAATATGTATTTACTTTTTCAACTCATTTTTTTTTTGTTTAGTATTTTAAAACACATAGAGAATTATGCAAAAGAAAGCAAGCAAAGCCAAGCCTCGAATTCCTCACGCTCTAACTAACTCAACTTCAAATTCTTGACTTGACCATTACGCTGTGGTCATATGGATCTAACGTGAAGAAATAATTAACTGGCATTTACTATAATGCACGTTGAATTGATTTTTCATTTTCTTGTTGCCGCCAACCATTCTTTTTAAAGTCGTTCCCGCCGCTGCTACTCCTGCGTCGCCAGGATCGACAGAGTCAACCCCTGACACCGCTATGACCGCAGGTTGGTTACCCGTTATCCATTATGAAACCGAATGAAGCAATAAACCAGTCCATTGAGATGGGGGAGGTAAAAGTGGGCAACGCATCGGCACAATTGTGCGGATGTTCATAGTCGTCGGTAGCCGTTGAAAGGCTCCGATTGCTCGGTTGTCCTCCTGTACTATAAAGAACAGCTGTATTTACCTCGCCGCAGTTCGATCGTCGTGCTCGTAGAACGTCCCCCGTTTGGGGATGTATTGAGGATTGCTCCGGTCTTCGTCGTCGTCCACGCGTCTCTCCGCCTCCTAAAACAAAAATGTTACGTGATTATATAGAAACCAGAATAATACAAGTCATCCTTTTGTTACACCACTTTACTACAGGCTCTTCCAAGTACGGATATGTTCATCCGTCACCTTCTAATGTCTATCCTAGTCGAAATTCATCTTCGACAGACATCTCTTTAGAAATGCACGTGGTATATCATAGTGCCCGGGCTGTGTCCGCACACACAAGTACACTCAAATATTCCCATTGATCTATAAATATTAACATTCTAACAAGTCCGTATTATACATAAACGTACATTTAGCAAAGTGAACCATACGCGCATGAATTTAAGTTGTTTCTACAATTTTACTCTGTGCACATCTTTTATAAGGAGGGTTTTGAGATGTTCACTGTGTGTCTTTTTCATTTTTATAAACCATTGAGTATTGCCTTAGCCCCTATTCCGATGATACGTGCTCTCCGATGCACGAGTGTTAGGAATTCAAAAATACTAATAACATTTTTTGGTCCGTTCCGGGACTCCAACCCAGGCCCACGAGGTAGTCAACCTCCTGCTGATCATTGAGGTTTCGATACATTTTCTTTTACATCACTTCGTATATTACTTCCGCGATACACATCCCGACCAAGAACATAGATAATCATATTACAGTAGGTATGTCATTAGTCAAAGAGCCCTCGGTACTAACTACTCAGTGATGAGCAATATCCAATTAGTCTCAGACAGTCGCGGCAAGTCTTAGTGGACTCTTAACGAAATACCTAAGTATTATAGAAATATTCCACCCCTATAACACTACACAGGTAATTTATAAGTCGGTATGAACTTTGCCAGTCGTGCTGATTACACGTCCGGATTTTTAAAATCTGCCTACACGCTGGTTGCTAAACGCTTACCAAAACGCTGACTGCTAATTTTTATGTTAAGGTAAAAAGAAATATGATAATCTTAAATATATCCATTAAAATTAAAAATATAATATGACTAACGTAGTAAACAAACTAAACAAACACAACTTTTAAAATTCACACAATTTCGGAAAAAATATTTTAAACAGATTTTTTTTTTGACAAAATTCAAAAAATATTTTAATCTCGATTTTCCCACCATTTGCAAAATGTTAGTTGTGCCGGCAAGTTGCGACGGCAGTGTTATTATGCTGAGCTTGGACAACGTTCCAAGATATATTTTTTTATAAGTCTATCCAAACAACCAGTACATTTTGTGGTACACTTCACGGCAAAATTACAACCATCCTTCGGTTTGGGCTGTGTAATAGTAATTTAAATATATGTCTAGACAAGTCTTAATGAGTGTAGATACAAATTTTCGCATAATAGCTAACTTTATAGCCGCCGGTTCTGCGAAATCAGGGTTTCGGCAATTGTATCAATGTAATCAGATAAGTGGCCCTATGTTATATCAACCAGCTCGTTTAACGGATGCGCATTCCTTTCACAAGAACACTACAAAGTAATACTCGGTAACATGATGAAGATTTATTTACGATTTGAAGACTAGAGTGAAGTGGATTAAGGAGCAATACCTTTTTGTATTTTTGAATATTTTTGTCTGATTGGCCAATTAAACGTATTATCGGTTCCACCATGGTGTGCATGTATATTTAATAGAACGTCCAAAAATAAATAAATCCGATATTTAAATGGAATTAAAGTAACTAAAAATCAAGATTTTCCATTAGTACATCATCATCATCACTATCAGTTCTTATCGGCCCACTGCTGGACGCAGGCCTCTCTCAATTAATGTCAATGACGACCGATCTCCTGCTGCTCGCATCCATCGCGGACCGGCTAGTGCACGGAGATCGTCTTCCCACCCGGTGAACGGTCGACCAACGCTTCGTTTTCCTAAATACGGCCTTCACTCCAGAACCTTACTGGCCCATTTGCCATCTGTTCTTCTGACTGTGTGACCAGCCCATTGCCACTTCAACGTGCTCATTCATGTGTAGATTATGATTATATAAAGATGTGCACAATTTAAATTAGAAAAAAAATATTTCCTTAAAAATTTAACTTCACGCGCATGTGTTAATTTTACAAAGTGCATAATTTGGGTTTCTACATTTTGGCTATGGACAGTTTTGAGATGCTCACTGTATTGGTATTTTGGCTATGGAGTTTTGAGACGCTCACTGTATTGGTATTTTGGCTATGGACAGTTTTGAGACGCTCACTGTATTGGTATTTTGGCTATGGACAGTTTTGAGACGCTCACTGTATTGGTATTTTGGCTATAGACAGTTTTGAGACGCTCAATGTATTGGTATTTTTTAAATAATTGTCCTTGACTAAGGTAGTATGCCGTCCAATGGACGACCCATGGGAGGTAAACAAGTCTTCAAGCAATGTGTTCTCCCGCGATGACCTGCGGGGCCGAAACATGGCCTCTTACTTCAGGACCGGTCCGCAAGTTTGCGGTATTGAATGTGCTATGTTTGGTGTTTCTCTGTCCCACAGAATTCGTAACGTGTCATAAGGCAGAGGATTAAAATGTCCGATATCACGCGACGAATAGGCTCACTGAAGTGGCAATGGGCTGGTCACACACTCAGAAAAACAGATGGCAGGTGGGCCAGTGAGGTTCTGGAATGGACGCCGCGTTTGGGAAATGGAAGTGTTGGTCTACCGTTCACCAGGTGGGAAGACGACCTCCGTGCATTAGCCGGTCCGGAGTGGATGCGAGTAGCAGGATTTAAAAAAGGCATTTCTAAACTCAACAATATTTTCAAGAAGGGATGATGCTTATGGTCAAGGGGTCTGTAGGAGTCCTGTTGGGATGTCGCACTACTACGAAGTGAGTGAAGTATGCAGACGAAACTATTAGTGAGATGCAGCTAGTATAAAATAAACCAATGTTTGTATGAACATGTAGATAGATGTTTGTAACTCAATCACCACAAAAGTACTAGAAACATGTGATCAACTTTGATAAAGTTGCAGATCTTTAGCAATGCTGTTACTAGAATTAACAGAATAATAAATTAGAAGTTCTTTAATGTATCAGTACAGTAATACACACATAAGACATGCAATATACTTTAGTGTATAAAATTAGGATGCACTACTTTTTGAACTAAAAACATTGGTTGTTCTAAGTAAGCTGCAGTTGTAACATATCATAATATAAACAATGCTGGCTTACTATATAATACTGCTTAGGTTACTTAGCCACATTCTAGAGACACAAATTAATATGAAAACGGACATCCAATACTTGTTTTTTTATTTTTTTTTAAAGCGTGGGGTCTGTAGGACAACTAAACACTCTTTGCTAGGTTCACTTCATCATTAAGCATTAGTTGTGCAAATCCGTGTGTGTGTGTGTGTGTGTGTGTGTGTGTGTAGAGATCATTGATCCATGAAATCAAAGTGTATATAGGTGTAATTTCTTGTGAATATAAGATGAATCCTCTATATCAGGGTTTTATTGCATTATTTACTCAAGAGATACGAAGAAATTTACATTACCAAGTGGGAGTGAGACAAAGAACTAAAGGATGTTGAAAGGACCAGATAATAAGTCATATTTCAATCAACTGTTAAAAAGTTTATAATATACTTTATTAATAGAGCATGTTATAAAGAGCATAATGATATTTACACGCTCTATTCATAAAATCATATAATATTGGAATAAACTATTCCTAAATAATAGATAAGAATTATAACTCCCAAAATTTGGTAGCACAATAACACAGAGTGCAAATGTATGTGCACCAGAATTGAATGGCGTATAGGTGGGTTAAAATTTTCATTTTATTCGTTAATTTCATTTCAATCATTTAATTATACTAAATGAAATAATTATTTTTATTATTACTGGACAGCTCATTGTGCTAAATTGAATACTTCTCTAACCACAATATTCTTGATTAAAATATTTTTTTTAACTAATTTCTATTCTTGTTATTATATTTGAGAAGTATAAAAAGATTTGTTCAATAGGCAGCATCAAAATCTAGTGTTATTTTATTTTATATAACATTAGTGAAGTTACATGTACTATTGTAATATGTTATTATTTGCTATATGTATGTGCCTTTTTACTCCTTATGATATATACCTAAGATAAAATTTGCCTATTTGTAATTTGAACTTTCTCATGAAATCACTATTAGAACATAAATACCTGTTTATCGGGATCTCCATCTGAGTGTTCAGAATCGCTGCACTGGGAGTCGTAGTCGGACTCCTGTTGCCCTCCATCCTGCAAAGGAATAGCAACTGTTAACAGTTGCATATTCACTACGAGAGTTTGGTACCAATACGGTGTTACTGATATTCGGTTCGGTCGGTATATTATAGCTTTACAGTTCGATTTGTCTTCCCACAACAATAACTTTATAGTGAATGGTGCCCAATTCGTGACCTCAATTTAACAAAAAGAAATGGACATTCCAACACGCGATTGCGCGGGAGAAAGTGTGGGGCCGTGATACTTCTAAGCGCCAAATCGAAAGTTTTATTAAATTATTGTGAGCGGTGACGACAAAAACTCACATTTCCTGAGTTGTTATGATCTACATCTTGTGATGCATCCGAGTATTCTCCCGAATCGTCATGCTGTCTACTTGCTACAGACGTCATCTCAGACTCCTCTCGGGTCACTTGTAGGACTTCCAGTTTGCTGATAGTATTAGATTTCTTACAAATAACGATATTTCACAATTATGGGTATTAAATCCTTCCTCTTTTACCAAAGCCAAATGAAAGAATGCTGAATGTCAAATAAACAAGCAACGAAGCGGCCATAAAGATTTTATTCCGTTTCACCAATTGTTGTAAATTTTTAACAATAAAATTTATAATCGAAAATTCAATCATGGTTTCTTCATAATTCTTAACATTCTAATAAAAGGCATAAAGTGCGTTCATTTTGGTTAACCGTTTAGATATTAAAAAAAAAAATATTTGGACCCGAATTCTGATAATTACTTAAATGAATACGTTTCAGTTTTTATTTACATTTATTAGTTATTACCTAAATAAAAATATATCACCCGTAAATTAAGGGACATACTACTGTTAACTTCATCAGATCATCAGTAAGTAGTTTCGTTACTATGAAGCATAGAAGAGAAAAATTACTACAAAGGAGACAGTCCAAAATTGTATGGAAAGTAGGGACTTTTTATGTGAAAGAAAAGAAATCAAATTCATCTTAATTTCCTGATGTATTTTTTCCTATATGATGAAATATTATTTTGCATTGTTGGACAGGTAAAGGTAAATTGTATCAAGGTATAATGTGGAATATACATTAGTCTACTTCTTCTTCTCTTTTGTTAGAACTGGCAATCGGCCGTCATAGGTTAACAGCCATTACTGCCAATGTTCAAGTTGACAAGAGCACTGATTTTCAAGATTGATCGGTTTCAAACTTATGCCAAAGTAATGAGATTATAAATATCTTGTTTGAATGTATATAATTGTAGGACATATACAAACAGACACAAAAAAAGAGACAATGTACAATTTAATGTTGTTTCAGTGGATATAATGACATAGAAAGGATAAAAGTTTATAGTTATTACAAGACATATATAGCAAGGTTTTAGTGTTAATAGGCTTAGGAATGTTCCTAGGGAGGATGTTGTACAAAGAAACTCTGCGGTTTGGGCAATTGAAAAGGATATGGTCTGTTGAACCCTCCTCAAGTCCACAGTCACACAAAGGAGATTGTATAATTCCTAATCTATTTAAATGGGGAGTACACAAGTGGCCTATACGCAACCTGCACATAACCGACGTTGTTTATTGTGAGACGGAACGGAACGGAAGACGGAAACGAGAAAACCAAGATTTAGAAGGAATATGAGGTTGGATATCATAAAAAAGCGGCTTTTAACACTGTTACTATTAGACCAATTTGTTTGCCACTCCTTAACAAGATCTAGTTTTGGATGGCTCAAGAGATCGTGAAAATAACTTATATTATGATCTAGGCAGCCATTTGATACGGCGTCTTTTGCAAATTGATCCACAATTTCATTGCCGAGAATACCATTGTGACTAGGTAACCAAGCTAGTACAACCTCAATGTTACTAGAAAAACATATGTAAAGAATTTCTTTTAATTTCAGAATAAGAGGAAATTTAGAATTAGAAACAAACTGGTTTGACCCGATGGCTCGGAGAGTACTCAATGAGTCCGTGAAATTCTAGTTTTGTTTAGGTGGTGACATTCTATAAATTTAACTGTATCTAGAATAGCTATGGACTCACCAGTGAAAACAGATGATGACATGGTACATTTAAAACTGAGGAGAGTATTATATTTGGGGTTCCAAACTGCAGAACCCACATGGCCTTCTAGTGAAAGTTTGGAGGCATCTGTGTATATAGGAAGCCAATCACTCCAATTCTTCTAAATAATACCATTAAAAATTGAATTGGAACCTGAATAATTTTTGAACACTCCAAAGTTAATAGAATCCGAGGACGATACAACAAAACGTCATATGCCGTGTGAAAAATTGGAAAACGAGAACATGAGAAATAGGGGTTCGGAAGATTAATTAATTTTTGAAAACTCTTAATTAAACAAGAGGGATTCAATTTATGACAATATTTATTGTTAACCATCAGATCAATCAAATTTTGAAGTTTTGGTAAAAGAGAATGATCAGAACGAGCAGAAATTCTAAATATATATCTATCTGATACAAAGTATCTGCGTAAAAACAATCGAGAGTCGAGGGCTTCTACCTGGAGAGCATTCGTAGAGGAAGATTTCATGGCTCCTAATATTATGCGTAAGCATTGATATTGTGTTTTATCTACTTTTCCTAGAGAAACCTTATGGTTCCAAGAGAAAACAACCAAAATCAATCACGCCTCGGACAATGGCATTCTAAAGTAAGTTTTGAGAGAATGGATGAGCCCCCCCCCCCCCCCCCCCCCCC
>JAFELO010001158.1:59089-71392 GCA_017140195.1 Eumaeus atala
GATAGCCTCATCTAGGATCGGAATACTTGGTGTCGAAATCTCGAGAAACATTGAGTTCCACGGTCACACATGGAAGTAAAGGTTGAATTTTCCTCCCAGAAGCTAGCTGGAGTGTTGCTCTCACCTATTGGGCTGGAGCAATATCGTCCCATTCCATTGGACCATATTTAATGTAGAGCGGCTCGAATTGTCGACAGGCAAGGTCTTTCCAACCAGTTCCATAATCTTGCCTTGCGTAGAGATGTTAGTTCTTTTTTTAGATTTCATTACAGGAGTTCATGTCAAAACTCAAAATTTTATCTTCATCTTGATGTACTAAAGTCCTCTACCGTGTGTTTTAAGAATTTTTTTTTCCCCACACACTATTTCTTTATGGGATCAGCTACTCCCATACGACATAGACATTTTCAATTAAAGAGCCTATTTATCTCCAAAAGGTCAGCAATGCATCTGCAAGTCCTCTGGTGTTGCGGATGTCCATGTGTGTTGGTGATTCATATTTTACTTACAAGTTTCCGAACTGCTTCTTTGCATCCTAGACTATAAAAAAGATATAGGTGTGTTGCCCTCTCTTCCTGCTTTCCTCTAACAGACCATTGGCTGCTCACAAAACTGTCACTTTATGGTGGTATTGTGTGAGTGAGATATACCTCCTGGTTGGGCTGGCCCAATTTGGCTGGCAATGCAGCATGTCTCTACTTCTGTTCAAAACGCACTGCAACTCTGTAAAGTTTGGTTATGTGGACACTTATTTGCATAACAGTAATTTAATAATAAATTGCTTTCATATTTTTTCCTTACAGTGAAAAACAAGAGACCGTACATACAATGATAACAACAGAACGACATCACTTAGAAGATCTACAAAATGATGCTATGTTAGATGCATTAGTAAGTTAAATTCGATTAGAACGAAAGATTTGTGACTACTCTTGTTTAGTGTCCTATAGTTTTTTTTATGGGAAGGGGAGGTGGGGAGCATGCAATGTTATAGCATTAACTTGTTTAGGTGTGGGTGATGATCTTGTAGGTCTACATTACCCCTCATGGTCTAATTAAAAAATGTTTTAATATAAATCTTATTTATTTAATTATCAGTCATAACAGAAGTATTGATCGACCGTTCACCATGTGGGACGACAATCCCTGTGTAGTAGCCAATCTGGGTTGGATGCGAGTAGCTGGAGAATGGTTGTCTTGGCATTCAATGAAAGAGGCCTATGTCCAGCTGTGGAATGGTAAGGGCTGATAATGATATTGATGATGAATCAGTCATTATGATGTCAGGAGTGATCGTTTATAGGAGCAGGAGAGAATGTCGGAGCGTAATTTTATATGGCCTTTGCTTGTCAAAATTTGTGCTGATATCTCCGTCATTATTTACAATGCAATTAGCTCTTGTTGCAATATACAAATAAACTTCAAAACTTATTATTCATTACATAACTTTTTCAAACATTAATTAAGCACTGATTGTTAAATTGACATTGTTACAGTTGGCAGATATAGCTACTAATAAAGAAAAACTCAATTCAATATCTAACTCAATGGTATCATTGCACAAGAGAGTGCAGAACTTACAGGTAAGTAAGTTACTGTTCATCATTCTTAGTTTAAATCAAAGTTATGTAGGAACATCTAAGGTGGCCCTATTCTATTTATTTAGAGAAATAATTGGTGTTCTTGGTAACAGAAGGGATAATATAATATTTACTTACTTAATGTCCTAATTAACAACGCAGGCCGCTTTTACCATTCCATGATTAATTGAAAACTAAGACAGTATATTCATGCTTAAATTTAATAACAGATTTAATAGTAATTATTACCTAACTGTCAATTCTAGAAACTCTAAAACACCTTCATAACTGTTACACATTAAATCTTGTTACAGAATATTCTACTATATAATATATATAGAACTATATTAATATAGTTATAATGGTTCCGTTTGTACCCTTTTATACCTGTGTATACAGTTTTATATGTATGTGTCCTATCTAATCCTTATTGGCTGTTACAGTTCTTGTCACTTTGAAAGAAATTGAAAGTTAAACTTTATTTATGTTTCAATATAAAAACACAAATGAAACAATGATTTTCAAAATACTTAATTCAGTAAGGTTAAAGTCCCAGGTAAAATCAATTCCTAATATATCTGCTAGGTGTAGCGCACATTTTGTATTTGTTGTGGTTTGTATAATACAACCTAATTTGTTGTTTCTAAATCATATATTATTTTATAGCTCAATGCTATGTGTTGTGATCTTCAAAAGAATATATAAATAAAATACCATATGGTGGCTTTTTATGTTTGATCTGGGGAATTACTTTTGAACACATTGCATTCATCAAAACCTACTATGACTTTTTGTGCAAGAGGTGATTCATTTGAAATTTTCTTTTTAGGTTAGAGCATTTAATGTTGAAAAGGAGGCCAAAAGTAGAAGGACACAACCAAAACCATCTGCAAGCTAGCATTTCACTAGTTTTATATGACTTATATAATAGATAAAGAAAAAGAAGAGACAATTTAGTTCTTTTTCTTTATCTATTTTAAAAATATAAAAATTATGGTTATATGAATATGTTAAAAATATAATTTATAATGATGTTATACTATGCCAGATAATTTATTTGAATTACTTAACCCTAAATGAAATGTAGATCCTTCACGATTATTTGTAAAGACTACTTGTAAGCATTAATAATTTCAATAATATCAGTCGTTATATAAAAAACACATTAATATCATCGAGAAGTTTGTGCCCAGTGGTTTTGCGTTTCCTATGGTGTATGTTGCTTCAGATGTCGGATGGCGGATCAGGTGACAGAATGGTTATGGGCGTCGATAGGAGTCATCAACCGACCCCCTTCTCTCCCGCAGATGGGAGAGATGCATTCCGATATGAGAATGTTTATAGTAGCTAATTTAACTATTCTTCTCATGACCACGGGGTACCTCATCACCGGATCTGGCATAGAGGTCAAATCGCGCACAGCGGTTAAAATGGCATCGGCGCTAACACCAATGAATGGCTTATGGATAGGATCATGACTGGGGGGCAAATTCACACTCAAATGAGTGAAAGAACTGTCGTGCCTTAATACCTTACCGGTACGGCGGTTATATATGCTTTAGGCAAATCGAGAATCATAGTCCCTACTCAGGCAGGGTGTTCGTAGTCGAATGTGTGTGCTTTTTTCTGATTTGACGTGTATCTGGGTTTTTGGATATGCATCGGATCGGTCCCCGGGAACGTCCGAGTCTCTCTACACCTGATGTGTTGTGTTGTGGTCTGAGAGCGTGTTTGCCAGTAGTCGTGTTGTGGTCGTATTCGTCCGACAGATCATGTCTGGGACGACGTCCGATGAATGTAACACAGTTTGAACCATAGGCCACGAGAGAGGGCATTTCAAAGTCCTTATGTAGGTCGAAGTTGAGAGCATACCACAGACAGCCGGTGGCCATTCGCAGGAAGTGATTTTGTACTTTTTGCAGTCTCTATGTGAGCCCTCTCACAGATATTTTATCATCTTTTAGAAAATAGAACGCCAAATTTGAATTTATTCGAACTGATAGAATTTGTGTGAGGGGACCTAGAACTTTCTCTGCCGTAAATTTTCTCAACAATGGAAAGAAACGAAATTCGTGCGGTGAATAGTGATAAAATTTTACGTTTTAAAAGGGAAAACAGCAACCCAGATTAAAGTCGAGCTAGACAGTGTTATAGGTAATACTGCTTCTGCATTGAGTATAATTCACATCTGGGTAACTGATTTTAAGCGTGGGAGACAAAGCTGCGAAGACGCCAACAGGTCTAGCCGTCCAAATGAAGTCACGAATCCGGACATGATCAAAAAGATTCCAAAAATCGTTTTGAATGATCGGCGCTTAAAGTTGCGGCAGGAAGCAGAGATGGTAAGCATTTCCTCTGAACGCTCTTTTAACATTTTACACCAACATTTGCGAATGAAAAAGTTTTGCATGCGATGGGTGCCGCGTTTGCTCACTGTTAACCAAAAGCAACGTCGAGTGGACGATTCGTCGGAGTGTTTGACGCTGTTTAAGCGTGATACTAACGAGTTTTTGCATCGTTATGTGACAGTAGATGAAACATTGATAAAAAACACAGACAGAAACAAAAGAACGATCGGACTGAGACCGGAAAACCTGCGCCGAGGAAAGCAAAAACGGTTTTGTCGGCCGGCAAAATGATGGCGACTGCTTTTTTCGATGCTGGAGGGATTATTTGCAAAGAGAAACAGCAATAAATGGAGAGTATTACGCAAGCTTGCTGCAAAAATTTTGTAAAGAAATCTAAAAGAAACGGCCCCATTGAGCCAAAAATAAAGTTTTATTCCACCGACGACGACGCACCTGTGCACTCGTCAAGCGTTACAGTTGCCAAAATCCATGAATTGTGGTTCGAATTGTTACCGCATCCCTCCTATTCCCCAGATCTGGCCCGTGCGAAATCCACTTATTCCAGAATCTCAAGAAATTGTTATGTGGCCGAAGATTTTCATTAAATGTTAAAAGTTATTGTCGCCGTAGACGAGTATTTTGAGGGGTTAGAGAAAACATTTTATCAGACTGGTGTAACGGCATTACTAAATACATCGTCGCTGGTCTAAATACATCGAGGTAGAAGGAAAAATAAAATTGTTTTAAATAGATTATTAAAGTTATTATACTATATGTATAGTTTGCAAACCAGGTCTTTGTGCCAGATTTTGTCGGGTGTTTATTTCTACGGTTTTACCCGTTCATCCATATGTACATAATTCGTGAGGCGGTGTACTTGTGACGGAATACTGTGAGCTTCGCGAAATGCAATTTGCTGGTCTATGAAGAGTTCTTTACCCGACACTAAATCCTTGACGCGCGCGAGGAAAGCTCTTTCCTAGAGCTTAGCCAAGGAATAGGTGAGACATATTGGATGGTAGCTTTGGACAAGTTTCTCGGTTTGCCAGTTTTGATCATAGTTGCTTCCTTCTATATATCTGGGAACATGTATCCCTGAAGGACGGCGTTAAATATTGTATATTATGAGGTTTATTTTATTAGAGCTAATGGCAAGGTTTTAAGTACTTTGATTATGATTCCTTCGGGTCCAGGGGACAGTCTAGGGACGAGATCTTTGATGAGGAGCTTCACCTCGACTATAAATGTAGGACGTATAAGGTCACTCTGGTGGTAGAGAAAGGCGGTGTTCAATTCCCCGATGTGCCTCGGCTACGTGAGAAGGGATTAACTGTGAGGTACTCCACATTGAGATTCACTCTCCATTGCGGAATACAACTATATTGTTTTTTACCTATTTTACGACAAGTCGAAAGCTCTTTCGTGTCTGCGCGATTTTTGACACGAATTAAGTATTTGATGTCTTCCGGGAGATCAGAATTACCGTGATGGGTCCTTGTGATCTCTTGGGTAGAACTTTCGATCGTGAAATGGTTACTGAGGCGGATGGCGGCCACGGTGGCAGCTTCATCGTGCTCGATCGTATGAGGAATGTTGTCCAGAACAGAGTCACCATTGAATTTCATTCAAATGTACTTTTCGGACGGTGTAGTCGACAATCGTTTTAGAATATAAAAAGACATTATTACGGGGGCAAAGTCGAATGCTACTGGCCTGTGGTCTGAATCTAGCTCGTCTTCTCATTCTGACTGGCGTTGAGTGAGACGCTTTTAGCGAGGAGGAAATTCTTAAAACTTGGGCGCTGAACGGGCCCGTTGTGCTCTGTGAAGCCATGATGGGCCGTTTTGGGTAGGCATAATATTACAATTTGTTCTGTGTGAATGATGTTGTAACGTTGGGGGTCGTGCAAAAATCCCCCAGCTGGCGACTGTTCAAGTCTCCGGCTATAATTACTGAAGGATCTAGATCTAATAACGGAAAGTAGGTTTTCCAGATGGTTGGTATGCAGAGACTAACATGATAGGTCGACGACCTCACATAGTTTACATAGGGAAACTTCTAAGTTTTCTAATTCGGGTGGGTCTAGAGGAACACAGCGAAGTGCTGTCTTATAATAGATAATGAAACCTGTCATTCGGAATTAATTGATAACTGCAAATTTTGGATTAATCACTATTACACGGTTTTAAAGCAGGAATTGCAGGAGACCGCAATAGTAGAATGTTGATATTGTGTTTTTCTAAGGGAGCACAAATCTTGTTTTTTTTGTTGTGGATACTGTTCGCATTGAACGTTACTATCCTCAGGGAACAAGGTTTAATTCAGGCTGTGGTATCCATTTACACGGCGCTGCGACTTGCCCGTTGCTACCGACCAGGGCTCGGTTCTCGCTAAGGGCAATCGTGCGCTCGACATCTTTCCTATAGCTGAGTATGTTTCTTAGGGCTTGTATAGCCTCTGCATCGGAGTCGAGACGACTCGACACTTCAAAAATGAGGTTGGCGTCAGCCCCAGGGCTGCCAGCATTACTTATGCGTTGAACGTACGGACGTGTACCCTTGGTGGTATACCGTAGGAGACTCCCGTGGTGACGAAATGTATGTCGGCAATGGAGGCTAAGGTGCCGTGGATGGCTGTTGTAGTAACTTGATGTACCGGAAACCAAGCGTTGGTCGCGGGTGGAAAAGGCGGTACATATTGTCGGACGGAGTCTTGAAGGGCTCCGGTCTAACTGGGCCCATCTTTACCTTCCACGCCTTCTTTTTATTCGCACATTGTGATAAGCCTATCCGATTGTCGTACAGGATCCGCTTTTCATCGTATCAACGTCATGATTCAAAAACCCTCATTATTGTGGCGCTTGAGTAACATTATACAGCACTGTAAAAGATAGTGCCATGTTGCATTGCAGCTGAATTGGGCCGATGCGGTATCTCTTGTTCACATATTGTATCTGGTTCCGCACAGTTCAGCGGTTACTAAGGTTTGCGGTATTGAGTCCATACCTACTAAATAAAGGACAGCTTAAATGGTGAATGCAGTCTCTTTCCTAGGGCTGTATACATACTCCGAGCAAAAACAGCTTCTGGTGGATTTCGGTGTGTACTGAATCGCACCTTAACGCGTGTATGTCATACCTATGTAGGTTGGAAAGAAAGTACCTACAGTCTTGATCAAAATGAAGTAATTATGTTTTATACACATGTGATAAAGCAGAAAAACCAGATCACAATTTCGTTAAACTTAACCTAAAGATTCATCACGAAAAAACCGAGGGCCAAGCCTCCAGCCGTCCGACTATACCTACATCAACACTTTAAAAACCAAGTCTAGTTTTGCCAGCCACATAATATCTATAGGTAATATTTTACAACTTGAAACACATTTAATTTCGTATAGCTTTTATTTATTTAATTTGTCTTAACAATAAAAATAAATACAAATCCTTATATAATTAACTTGATGGCTTATAAAATAGACAAAAACAGAAAGAAAACTCTTTTTTTAATCTCAAAGTGATATAAGGAAATAATTATCTTTTCAAACACAATTTAAAGTTTTTTCCAGAAATATGATTTTATTTCCACTTAGAAAACTTTTTTATCAGTTTGTAAATTTTACGACTATAATAAAATACACAATGGTGCGAAGTGTAGTTTACAACTCAAATACGTAATATTATTTTAGTAGATAATACAATTATCTAATTGATTTTGCCGTAACTTAACTATACCTATTCATGTTAAAATTACTTAGGTACCTAGTACCTACTCTAAATGTTATAGTGCATAAATAAAAAAGAAAACATAATTAGGTAATTATTTTATAATATTTTAATGAGATATTGAATTATCATTAAATTGTTAATTTTAGAAGACTAGTGATTGACAGTGTATTCGCATATTTTTACAGATAGTCAGGTATCCTAGAACCCGTTTATACAATACTGGCAGTTATGATTTAGAGGCAAGACATTAATGACGTATCGTATATATGATCCGTATTAACAGGGATTAAGTAAATACAACAGTTAAAAACCCTTTGGTGAATGATTTATTTAATTTGGATAAGGTACATTATTCATTCTTAAGTTTTCCGTTTAAGTTTGTATATCGATTTAACATTAAGTTCCAAAATGTAACTATCAAAAATATTTAAGTAGCTATCCTAAATTCTATATTAAAAATATACAAAATAAAATGTTATGTTCTACTTTGTCACAATTCTAGTATCGACATTAGCTTGTGCCATAAAAATATCGATTGATCAATCGACGAACCTTGCTACATAATGCTTAACACCTACTTGTAAGTTTTAAAAAGGTTGGTTATATATGTACCTAAGTACTATGTGTGCTTTTTAATTATTGTCTGATTGTTAAATATCATTTTAGAAAAATATTGGTAGTTAATGTGTTATTTTTTTTGTCACATGCCATGGGGGTTACCATGTGCTGTGTTTTATCCAAATACTTTTTGTTAAATCTAGCCAAATATGTATGTAGCTTAGCCAAAATAGTGCAGTCAGGTTTTTTTCACAAGATGGCGGCCCAATCAGTTCGATGAGATTGATAGAGGTAAGAATGACATTGCAAACACATCACACAAATAGGTCTTAGTTTTTTATCAAGGCACTCTAAATATAAAGATAAGATAAGCATTCCTTAAATTCTCATGGGATATAAATATCGGTCATTCGATTCGTTCGACCTTCACATACTTGGTATATTTGGTAGATACTTTATCTGTGGTCGTAGGCAGTTAAAATACTAAGTATGTACGTAACATGTAGGCAGTTACAGTTGGCAGTCGTTCTAGAAGCTACATTCTAGTCTATAACATTATTTGAATATTATAATACTTCTCATTGAAAGAGGGTTTTAATAGGCAATGTTCGAATTGACTTTTAAACATGGCTATTATATGATAATTTAATTTTTCATGAAAAAAAATTTTAGAACAAGGATAAAAATGCTATCATCTGTAAGCATCATGAACTTTGTAAGATCACAAATTAAGATTACTTGGCACTTAAATAAAAATTAATTAACCAATATTCGTGTCGTGTTCAACAGTACTACCCCTCTATGAGTTAGGACCGCTTTGGTGGTCCTGCAGAGGGGGGTGATGAGATAGTTCCTATGTTATTTTCGCTGTGCTTCGGTGACGTCAGCCAGGGCAGTCACGACGAAGTCTTCGATTCCGGATTCATTCTCTCCTCGCGCAATATTGAAGTATCCATCTTCGCCCCACTCTCGACCCCAGCTGTTGGCTACGATCTGAAAGCATGGATGCTATATAAGTGTTTTTCGTAAAGATGTTTAGTGTACTTGTGGTTCCTATTTTTAAAGTGAAACTTATTTACGCATGACTTGGGGTGTAAGCTGGTCAATGTGTGACGAGTGCGTTACGAAAACGTGGCCAACGGAGATTAAGAGTGAGATATGTATGAGATAGTGAAAGGGAAGAGGCGAGAGTTACGTTTCATCTATTACCGTAGGAATAAGAGTGAGGTTTTCACATTTAATTATCTTTAAGGTTATTTTTATTTTCTCTCATAGCCAGAAATATAATATTGCTTCAGTGGTATTCTCTAAACCACACTCGTTTTTATCAAAACACTTTGGTTGCACTCACCCAAAACTTTCCATCAGAATTCTCTCCCCAACCAACGATACGCACGCTGTGTAGGCCTTGGAGCCTGTTGTTTCCGTACGGGCTCCGACGGTATATACCGTCTTGATAATGGAAGAAGTCTTGATACACGGTCATAACCGCTAAAACAAAAAGAATACGTCATATCAATAAACACGTAGAACAGGAGAATAAAACCACAGAAGGTAAACGCGTCTATGTACTGTGAAAGCGACAATCAATTTTTGGAATCATAAAAATGTACGTTTGTAGATACGTTTAACTTAACTTACCATAATATCATTGGGGGTGATATACCTACAGTATACCACTGGACGCTGAACCTTGGCATGTGTATTCCCTCGAGAATATAGGGAAGCAAAACCAAGAGAATTGTTTGAAAAACTTTTATATGAAAGTTCTACATCGTTGAAGTTTACGCAGGTGAAACAATTTCAATGAGAACGAATATATACATATAACAATAATCAAAATAGATTCCCTTGGGTTCATTACTAACCGTCCGTTTTACGTCACGATGCGAAATTTTTCCACGTTTGTGTTGGCGACTCTATGTATGTACTATCAAAACAAAACATTAAGAACTAGGTTTGTTTTGTTTGACTTTCGTTTTGTTTAAGGACAGATAAAAACAAGATAACAAATCCATCTGTAGGAGATAGCACATAAAACCTGTAAATGTAGCGCTAGTAGAAAAATGTTCTACGCTCGCCATAGTGGTTGAGGGTACATCACATTTGATCGTTCGAATTTGAACTGTAGGGATGAAATAGACAATTTGTGAGTTACAGACCTCTAGACTTTATACGATCCCACATCTTAGGGTTCCTTGTCGAGAAAGAACAAAAGGCATCTACATCTAAAAGATCGCTTAATTGTACCGTGTCCTGTCTGTACTTTTTAAAACTTACTTATTTGGCAAGAAATTAGATTTGGGGTAAAATCCGAAACTCGCTAATTTATAGATACACAACAATTTTGCGGAAGTTTACGTGCGGCGTCCATAAACATCCGCATTACTTCTCGTCACCCCTATAAAAATGCCCGGCGGCCACATTGCATTGCTATCATCCAAATCGTTAGGACACTGACATCCGTTAAAGATTTACTCTCACCTTGCACTGGACCGGACTCCATGATGTCGTACTTGATGTCGTTCTCCGTGGCCAATCTGCCAGTTGGTCCGACCTTGTATCTGGAAGTGCGCTGTTTGACAGCTGGGCGGCATCCATCTTGGATAAGTGTTGCTCGTCGTTTGAATGGACATCTCGTCACACTTGCAGTGTAGGGGTAGCATTCTTCGTCCACTAGCCTATTCATGTCAAAGTTACGGTGGATTAATAATTCTTCTACAAAATGTACTTATCACTAATAGCATCAACACCAGGTGGCGGACGGTCACTGTTGGACCATATGCCACCAGTCCGCTGGGTAAGGACCATCCAACACATGCGACACATACATTTATTGTAGATTAATTTTGCCAGTTCTACTCGGGTTAGTACCCGATTATTATTACTAGTATCAACACTAGTGTGTTGGAACCGGTTGTAGCGTATTGCATTACAATTATTAAAAGACTATACAATCTCAATCCAAGTCTAGAGATATATAAAAAAAATCTTATAATGCCTGGCTTGAACCAACAGCAAGACCCGCAACAGCAAATTGTAGATAAGACGCGAAACAGAACGGACTAGAAGTTTAGCACATGATAACAACTAGCCAGCCACATAAGGAGCATAAATCGAATATAAAATTAATATCTTATAGTAACCGACGACGCCGCACTGGACATTTCCGTCATAGAGTAGTCCGAAGAAAAGGGATCATAAATGGAATAATTACCCATAATTCTTTGCGTAGTTCCAAGCTACATCTATCCTTCCGCCTTCGCAGCCTTTTTGTTGGCGCATGTTGCACGACAGTAGGCTCTGGGGGCTGAGAAGCATTCTCTCCGCGCCGTTGGATTGGATTGCAAATCTATAAGAACACACACACTGTATTAATAAATTCTGATTACGTAATGCATCTAGAAATATTTGTTAAAACAAAAAGAAAGATATAATAAACACAGCCCTATCATGTCTATTTACGTATACATTAGTTTTCGAAACAACATAATAATACTAGGGTGGATCTAAAAGTTCTAAGCCCGACCAAGAAAATGAAAGAAAAGTGGATCTAAATTTATTTTTATTTTTCGACATAGTCTCCATCTAGTTCAATACACTTCTTCCACCTGACCTTCAACTTTGGAGAATAGAGGTAAACGCAGAAAAGAGTAAGTCCATACTCTTCTCCCGTACCCTGCCCTACCACAATCGAGGAAACATGCCCGCCATCATGCTCTACGGTAACGTGGTACCCAGAGCAGAGACGGTAAAATACTTAGGCGTCACGCTCCATAGGTCGATGAGCTTTAAGAATCACATTGGCAACGGTCTGAAAAAGGCACGGCATGTAATTTTCAGATTATATCCACTCATTAACAAAAAGAGCAAAATGGCTAATAGACATAAGCTCACCTTGTACACTACATGCATACGACCGATCATGTCGTACTGCAGTGCAGCTTTCGCGCACATAGCCCCGACCCAAATAGAACGTTTGCAGAGAATGCAGAATATATTCTTGCGCATGGCCACTGGATGCCCGTGGTACATTCGTAACATCGACCTAATTGCGACTTTCAATTAACATCGATAAAAGGACACTTCA
>JAFELO010001158.1:77313-97343 GCA_017140195.1 Eumaeus atala
TCCTTTTACGGCGGTATCAAGCGAGCGAGTGGTACCTCCCCGGTCGTGCCGGTCCAATTCAGCTGCAATGTAGCATGGCACTGCTTCTTACTGTAATATTATATTGTTATGTATATCTAACATAAAATTCTCGAGATAAATCATTTTCCCGTCAGAATTCTATCTCTTAGTATTTTCATTTTATTGCTTGCAGTGCGTCCCGCCTTCGGGTATTTCATGAAATATTGCAAAAATTCCTTCATAATTACAAAAATTATAAATTCATGGCTTAGATCATTCAATACTGATCTAAGACTCATGGTAATGATGATTCAATGTCATTGTACAACAAATTCAGACAGAACAACGTGTGTATCAAAAATTTCTGCAGTTAAATAAGGATTAGCTTTGATGTTTTTATCACAACTCCGGTTTCATTACCGAAGTTTCATAATGATCAACACGTTTTGGTAAATATTATATAGCCTATGTTCATCACAAAAGATGTAGGATTCCAATGGTAGAAGAATTTTTCCAATCGCTTCATCAGTTTCGGAACCTGTTAAATTCAAACAAACAAACGGTTCCTCTTTATTATGTTAGTATAGATGTAACATTTCTTTTTCTGATCTCTATATGAACAAAGGTCAGATTTAATTATGGTAAAGCAACAAAGCGGTAGCGGCGGGCTTTGTGAATACTAATCGCTACTATATTTCTATAAAGCGTCATGAATCACCAAGTCAACTCGCATTCCTGGGAATCCTGTTATCTAATGAGACAGCATCATCCGTCGTCTTATATAACTAAAGACATATCACAGTATGTAACGTTATTTTTTAAGACATCAACAAACTCTTAGAACATGATACAGACATTTTTTCAAATTTTTATTGTGCCTATTTAATGTCGTGTCCTGACCGCACAATATTTGACACAAAACGACTATTACTTATTACCCGACTACGTCAGAAAGAAGGTGAGGTGCTTTGTCTGTATGTATGCATTTTTTATCACTGTAGAAACGAATATCTCGAAAAGTATTGGCGTAACAAAATAACTTCAAGGGAGGGGGAGGGGGCATATGAGTAAGTCATATGATTTGAAAAGACCTAGCCAGATAGAAGATACACCTCAAATTTATGTTCTATCTCTAAAAAAAACATATTTTCACAATAATACTACATTATTTTGTTGCGGTCAATAAAATACACTTTCCAAATTTCAAACGTTCAGTACCTATATTATCCGAGAACATCTTTGACCTACGGAGATGACAAAATAAAAAACAATTATTAGTTATTAGCCGTTTCAATGGATGAGGCTCATTATTTATCAAGTACATTCTTGTCTAGATTTTTAATGTGTCCACATTTGGAACACATTTAAGATCGTACAAATAATGTATTCAATCCTTACTATCCTTGTTTTCAGTTAGCCGTCGGGTTTAAATTTTTTCTTCCTTTGTTTTATTTTGTGGCTGTCGTGCCGCAACTGCATTGCCGTGTCCGTTCACTTGTTGAAAGATCGCTTATTTTAAAACTTTAATGGTCTGAAAGCGTGTTCTATACTTTATATCGTCCACAGAAATGTTTGAAAATTTGTAAGCATTGGCAAATGGAAGTTTTTTTTATAATAACATTCAAGTAGTGTGCGAAATGTATAATTGGGATATTAATCACGCTTTCCACGTGAACTCGCGTATACGTAACCAAATTAGTCATTTTTATGATCTACATCTACATTTTCTACTCAAAGAACCCATTCAGCTAAATAGTAATTAACTTTCGACGTTATTTATTTGCGTTTAAATAACTGCCGGGTGTACTTCGCCAATATACAACAAAAAAACCGATAGTGAAGATAAACATACATAAACCATTAAATAAACAAATTTTTGAGAATATCTCTTTCGTTTTGTGGCATCATTATACCCGATATTGGTGTTTCTGCGATGTTCCAACGTGCATTTTGATAAAAAGTTCTCTTCGTGCAACTTAAATGTGTAGTATAATCAAGATAAGTTAAAGAAGACTAGGACCCGATATGACTTTAACCCTTTTCTGTAATGTTTGGTGAGAAACAGTATCAAAGACATTAGTTATAACTTATAACATATCAAAGAAAACGCTGGATTTGGAGATTTTAGTTATTGGTTTTTTGATTTGAATGAAGAGATAGTCATCGAGACAACTTCAGCCAAATTGGATTCTTAAACTTAGAGCTAACAGTAATAGTAAGCTTAAAATTAAAAATAAAATATGTTTATAATAACAAACGACCAACTTATTCATCAAGATGGTCTAGTTTTGACCATATGGGCACCCTACAGGAACATCACATTTAGAACGTAGGATGCTCTCTGTTCGTAAATTTCATACACAAAATGTAATATTAACTAAACATATAAGTCTCCTTTTTCAACCACATTCTTCCTTAAGAAGAAGAAGGGTTGTGAGCCTCTATATATCAGTGCAGAACCGCAT
The DNA here is from genome assembly GCA_017140195.1 of Eumaeus atala. Taxonomy (NCBI): domain Eukaryota; kingdom Metazoa; phylum Arthropoda; class Insecta; order Lepidoptera; family Lycaenidae; genus Eumaeus; species Eumaeus atala. The sequence goes on from JAFELO010001158.1 coordinate 79,779, forward strand.
TTTTCTGAAGGCAGTTTCAAAATCGATCTGCTCATATTTAAAACAGAGTAAATTTAACATATACACTATGAATGCGTATGACTGTAAGAAAGCAGGTAGTGCCAGGTTATAAACGCAAAAATATGATGAAATTGAAGCGTTGTTATGGTCGACACCTGCACAACAAATTATTTAATATATACTCAGATCTCACAGCAGTCCCAGCTTGTTTGTCAACTGGGACTGATCCCAAGGACACTATTGTTTTCGTAGGGCTATGAATGAATAATTATGTATAATGGTGTACTATATTATTTTTATACACACTCTCTCACACGTGTGTGTGAGAGAGTGAGTGTGACACACACATCACTCGCGTAACATATATACACACACACACGCTCATACATTGTGTATGTACACACGCAGACACACACGCTCACATAGTATATAGTATTTTGGTTTATAGATCTCTATATATCACAAAATCTAAGTTAGTTTATCTAAACTTGTTATATTAAAAATAGATACATGGAAGATATTGTAAACTTATTTGGGTAATAAACGATTTTTTTATTATAATGCTGATGGTGGAATTTTAAAAATGATTTTAAAGTAAAGAAACGAAAATTGTGTAATGTTGTGCCAAGGTCGTTTCATTTAGCACAGTGCCTAAAATCTAAAAATGCTTATGTGTGAGAATGCGAAAATTTGTTATGACATCACCACTTAGGAAACGCAGACCGTTTTAAATATTTGATTGATCTGAGACGTAAGCAATGCGGTTTGATTTTATAATCTGATTTATGCTTCGGCGATCTTTTTCAATTCAGATTTTTTTCAACACAGTTCTGGTGGTTTTGACAACACAAGGGTTACCCTTTGGCTCCAAGAAGGGCTTACACCCTATGCATTTAGAAGTCTAAACCTCCTCCCAAATTGAGTAGAGATTTCAATTATTCACTTCTGGCCTTTAGAGGTTAGGCTCCCTATGTTTTACGAAAATTGTAAAGGCCGACCATGATCTGATGGGATCTGATGACAACGGAGAAGAAAGCAAGACGTACAAAAGTTTGATTTTACCTGAACTTATGCTGTAGAAGGGAACGGACAGCGACGAGACTAGATTGAATCGAAACGGAGACTGATCCATTCCCACTCTCCCGAAAATTGGAGAGATGTAAATAGAAAATACGAAAATGTTTACATTACGCATTTATCTGTTATTGTCATGGGGCCATAGGGAACGCGGGTTCCCACATTTCTCCACTCTGACGTTCAGGGCAGCTCGCGTGTTGTTGCTAAAATAACCTCTGTGCTGACCGAAATGACTAGTTTTTATAAAGCTTTTCTCATAGTTTCCATGTTTATCGTGTACAGAAGAATGCACAGAATAATATATGCTTAGTCATAATGATACATGTTGCGCATTTGAGGTATAGTAGTAGCCACAGATCATGGACCCTGGATAGCGTCCAGAGTCGGAACAAAAAGTGATATTTTCAATTCAATTTGTCAAAATTCCAAAGTCGGGTAGTTTACGATGTTACACCCCCCGTGCGTCAGAGATTTTGCGCGGGTCGGTCATGCGCCTGATGTCCACCCGGTCGTATCGGACCACCGCCTCATCGGAATAGGGGAACGGAGGAATAGAGACTATTTAAATTTTTTTTCAGAGAGCCCCTCTGAAAAAATTTAATTATTACCGGTTGGCGGCTCCCGCCTCTACAGTTCGTCGGACTAGCGAAGGCTTTTGTGTCTTCTGGTTAACTTAATTATATCTGCGCACACACTTGTGCACTGTAGTATGCCCAGTAGTTGAGTAGTTGCTATAGGAATCGCCGCTGTAGGAGGACATTACATTAACATCTCTTAGTTAGGAATTAATTGGGTAACTGCCGGGAGATATGTGTATGTTACTTGGCATAAATGAAATGTTAATAATGTAAGGCACGAATAACGCTTTCAAGGTTAGTTGACGCGACAGCTCTTAGATACAGGTCGTATTATGTATGTAGAGCAGTGAAACCTTTACTTGTTTTATTAAAATGATAAGGACATTAAACATATTGAAGCGAAACGGAGGAAAAAATTGGAGCTCGTGAATATATCAGTAACACATATAAACACACACATCTTCAATCATTACAATGGGGTAGACAGGGGGAACGCAGGGTCACGTATATATTACATTATAAAATACTATTAGTACTCGCTATTCTTACGTACCAAATTCACACAAAATTTGTCAAACACTTTCACAGTATATGAGTGTATAGAAGGACAAAATTTGAAATCCCGCTTTTAAGCGTTGTCGCCTATTGCCTACCTCGACAAATGGTAAACACACAACTGGTGGTTTCAACACACAAATATTTTTTCACTGCGGGCCAGTAGTTATTGAGATCAGCTTTATATTATATTAGAGGAAAGCACCTTCACGCCTGTTATCCCCGAAGAGGTAGGCAGAGGTGTGCTAGTACATCCACAACTCGTAAATCCACTAGCTATACTAGAACACCCACGACTAGCCAAGGTACCGAGGTCCGTGATGTCATAGGTGGCAAGCCTATAGTCACTTCGGACACATTCCAATCTCGGACTATGTATTGCGTGCTCAGAATAATCTGAAAAACATTTATTATATCAGTAATTAGTATTCGTATAGATAAGTAAATCGCTCTTCTATTGTGTTTTATAAACATTGTTATACGTCGACAAGTTAATCACATCTCCTTTTTAAACAGTTGCGCGAATCAAGGGACTCGATGTAATTGAAACTTTAGTTTTTTACAGTTGAAGAAGAAAGCTAGTGGAGAAGAAGAAAGCTAGTGTGTTAGTATGATGTGCAAGTACATAAAATCTTGTGATTTTATTATTTTTAGTAGATAAAACGATACACACTACGGCACAAACACGTGCACTCTCTTGTAAGTACGAGTATGTTACTCGTCTATCTGATAAGGGATATGGCGGGGACAGAATTTTTTACGGATCTTGATTATTTCACATATTGTTATTGCTTTTTATAAACATGATCTGTGAGTAAGACAAAGGAATATAAATTATTAAGTACACTGTACAAACAAAAGTACATACACAGACAAAAGTAAATATACAGACAGGTAGAGCCTCTCGTCTATGCGATCGAAATGGGCCGCGACCGGGGAAGTACCTCATGACCACATGACACCGCCGTCTTCGGTGTCGCGTTTTGTGCAATCAATGGAGGAGGAAAGGAGGGCTACGAATCAGCATAGTAATTATACGGATGTTTATAGGCGTCGATAGCCGTCTATAGGTGCCGACTGATCGTGTATATCAAAAATAACGATTTGAAGATAATAATGTAACGGCAAATGATTTTGAAACCGCGTTTGAGTCTAATTTAAGATTTTAAATCTGCAAATGTAAATTCAATTATTCTGCGAAAAGAAAACTAAATCACTTCTTGCAGTACTAGTACAGTCATACACTTGAGTCATATTGAATGTAGACTGATAGTAAGTATTTATAGAAACCGCACTGTGGAGGATAGACCTATAATTACACAGTGACCGAGCAGGATGAGTGTTAGATACACTGAAATAGATCTAGGCGTTAAATCATCGCGTATCTGAGAATTAACAATAAGAGGTAGTGTAGTGGGTGCACCGAAACGTAACCCGGCCGCCACTCACATAACACTTTGACAGACGTGAGGTCACGGGTTCGAATCCCGGGTCGGACCATACAAAAACTGCTATTAGGTTTTTCAATTTCGTACGAAGAAGTCAAGAACTGACCGGAGACAGGAAGTTTGCTGTGTTACACCCCCGTACCTCGGAGAGCACGTTGAGCCGTCGGTCTTGTGCCTGATTTCTCTCCGGTCGTGTCGGACTGCCGTCCCGTCGGAACAAGAGAGTGAAGGAATAGAGAGTGCACTTGTGTCTGCGCCAACACTTGCGAACTGTAATATGTCCCGCGCAGATGGCTCTCTCAATAGAGATGGCCGCTGTAGCCGAAATTCGGTACGACATTATTATTCTTATTATTATTAATACCGGCGCAAAGTAATACTCGGCCATAGTTATATTTAGCAATGGGCTACCTCATTAGGGCGGTATGAACTGAGAGAACTGGTTAGCGAAATTACATAAAATAGTAAATGTGGCAAAAATATATTATAAACACTTTTTTTATAAAGTCGGGAGAGGAAAGGAGCAGACGGAGCCTTTTTACGACTACCGACGCCCATGAACATCCACATAATTACTATGCTGATGCGTTGTCCTCCTTTCCCCCAATGGCCCACCGGCTACTCACAAACCGCACGAAACAAAACACTGAAGATGTCACTTTACGGCGGTATTATGTAAGCGAGAGGTACCTCCCCGGTCATGCCGGCCCCATTTCGTTGCACAGGAGTGTCATGCACTATGCATGGCAATACCTCCTCCTATGCAGCATGGCACCTACCACTTCCTAATTAAATATATACTGTAATAAAATATATGATAGTCCAATCGACTTATCTGAACACTTTTGTTGGTTATGGTTCTCCAGAGTTCCCGAGCTTGAATCCCGCTTACTCGTGCTTGATTTTTATCTCATTTTTTTAGTTATCAGCTGACGTACAGAATCTAGTTAGTAGATTCAAAAAATGTGCGGCCTATGAGCGGCTAGACTCTAATAAAAAAGCTATTGACAAATATATGTTTGACGGAGTAATTTGGTGTAGTGAATGACGTCACAAGTCAAATAGCAATTCATCATCTTAATTGAGACAAATCTTCCGCCGTGTCAACATGTAACATCATAAATATTATGTAGATACCACTTCGCTGACTTTATTCGGAGGCGAGGTATTTAAAAATTGAGCGATTATAGTTGTACTTGTGGGTGTTGCGTTTACTTGGCGGCAAATCTATATATATAAACCTCTTCCGTTACTGAGTGTCTGATCGACTGACTGACAGACAACGCACAGCCGAAACTAGAAACTTGAAATTTTATTACAGGTTCCTTTCATGTTGTAAGTGAGCACTAAGAAAGGATTTTCGAAATCCAACCCGTAAGGTAGCGAAAGATTGGTGTGAAGTTATAATATGGAATGTTAAGCAGTTGAAACCGCGGGGCGTTGCTAGTATGAAATATGACTTACATTGAGAGGTACTTAAAACATCCCGGTACAAACGCAAAAGAATATACTGTACTGCCAGAGTACCGCTACTTCATCCGCGTAAAATGTGTCCCAAGATATCATTCTTTTTCGGGATAAAAACTAAATACAATCTACTCGAAAATCTGTCTGTGCCAAATTCCATCATTATCCGTTCAGTACTTCGTGCGTGAAACACTTGCAAATATACACAACTTCTACATATCACATCAGTATGGTGTTGTCTCGGTTCGGATAAAAAAGCTGATTATTTTAAAATGATTCTTATTGTTCCTATTGACATTACGAGTATGAGCGAGGCTAACGACATTGATCTCCCTGTCATACCGCTCAGATAGTTTCGTAGGGCTGAGTCTGATATAATATTTAAAATATTAAACATCTTTATGTAATTTCACATATTTGAAGTGAAACTTTTTTAGGCGCGTTGGGAATTTTTTGCCATAGGAAAGTGGAAAACAACACAACCATTACTCCGACACTGTTATCACTTACCGACACCTCGTGTGTCGCCATCTATTATAATGTGTGAGTACTTATTCTATAACATTTTTCAAGTAAGTCTTTAACATGGCAACGATACCAGAAAATTATATTTGTTGAGAAAACTTTAGATGTTTTGGACATTTATTCGAGCGCGACCGCGGAAGTAACTCTCCCACATTACACCGTCATGAATTGGTAGCTATCGCGGTAATATAATTTATTACCGTGTAACTGTGGTGTATCATTTCGTGAGATTCCACTTGCTAATGATAAAGCAAATAAGATAAAGGTAAATAACAAAAATACTAAAATATGCGCACATAAACCAGCTCGACTACATACCTTTTTGGAATTTCTTTCAAATGTGATGATGTCATGTATTTATATATTTATTAGACGAATGACATCCTTTTCAGTGCTCTTCTTATTGCTTCACTCTGCGGATTAGTATTATTTTTCTCTTCTTTCCATTTATAATTAGTTTTAAATTTATTCTATTTTAGCTGTATTGCGGAGCATTGAATAAATTTAATCCTATCGATTAATTAAACGGTCGACCAACACTTCGTTATATTAATATATTAACACACACAACCAGAGTATGCAGATTTTATTTCTATAATCTGCAGAGACGACGTTAAAATCCCTCAGACCTTTTAGATTTTAACATAAGAATTATGGTGTGTGATGAAATGCGTTTTGATAACGCGAGTGACGTCGGGTAATAAAATGTATCTTAAGCTGCTAGATTAATTTAATATTATTGAACTAGATCTGATTGAGTTCGGATGACTCAAAGAAGCGGGGAGGGGGAGGGAGTCCATGAAACATGACAGCCGAACCAACGTGTTCCTTCATTGGAGTTATTTTGTTGATAGGACTTACCAAATCTAGCCGCCCTCGGTTTCAATACAAGAAGGCTTGCATCTTCTGGTTATCGTTAAGTTTACTGGCATTCTAACTTTGAATGGCAGAAAAAAAAATTGATGATTGTTAATTCATTGTTTATAGCCATGTCGTCGATGAACTCACAATGTTATGTCATAAAGCAATAACTCATCGCTGCAACCTTATCGAGGTGTGATCTAACGTCGTACTTGACATAGATCCTTCCGCACTGTCATCGTTAAACTTGTCCATCATTCAGGTCTTATAAAAATAAATTCATTTATAATATCTGCGAGCGTCGTAAAATGATTGAAACGTTTTGTTGTTAAACAAACAGGCGCCATTGAAACGTGAAAAACTGGCGCGAAAATTTGTATCAAAAACCTGCGGGACTCTGCCGCCTCTACGTCACATCAAATGGATTGTGAAAGTTCCACTGCGACTCAAAACGTGTTATATAATATTTAGCTGTATCCTATGGCTTTATCCTCATGATGTCTTCATCATCCACTCATAGGCCTCTTTCAATGAACGCCAAGATGACCGATCTCCTGCTACTCGCATCCATCCATAACATCTATCCGATATTAATCACATATTTTTCGGTATCAAAAGTAAAATTATGATATTTCAGATTGTAATCTATACCTATGTCACATTTCGCCCGTGTTCATGCAGTGGTTTTTGAGTGAAAGAATATGTCGCATTTATAATATTAAGTGAGTTGGCCTGGGTGTTAATCGCTAGAAATCGCGTGATAGGGCGGCTTGTTCGTCTCGTATGCAACAAAAATATTGCCTGCACTTCTCCTGCAGAACAGTGATATCATGTTCACCTTCTTGAAATTATAATTGCCTACTACGATATGCAGCAACAAACTTTTACTGTTGCATCTACTTAACCTAGTAATTTTTAATCAAGCCCTTTCTGACCCCTTTAACTTTGTGAGATGAAACTATTTTCAAATTACTTTTAGCTAGTGTCCATTTCTTTGCACTTGCGAAGCCATTGTTATATTTATTTCACAGTGAACTACAAAACCATCATTCATACAGCTTCGCTTGTCTAAACAACATTAAAATTATCATTCAATATAAGAAAGTCTGGAAAGTTTGGAAGTAACAAATCAGCAGCTACGAGTTTACGAACTACGCTAGCTGGACCACATTTAGCCTCGCGCCACGAAAAGACACTGCTGTTAACTCCTGGATAATACAAATTCAACTCATGCGAGTCAACACACTAAAGCACTTACTTTATTCGTTCTAAAAACATGTAACACCTGAGCAACACGAAATGCATGCTAAGAAAAACGTGCTTAAAATGCGAATGCAAACAACAGATCATAAATTTCAAGTAACGTAAACAGCATCAGTATTCTGTAGTGGACGTCAATATATGTAACAAATTTTTCCCCTCACTTTATAATGGTTCAAAGTAATGCGCAAGAAGCCTATTCGATGTGACTCATGCATGTGTGTTACAGACACCGTTCGTTGTTGAAGGTGCTGATGTGCCATCTATTTCAAAGAAGCTACCGAATCTCTGTTTTGACTGACGCAAGGACACTTATATGTTTGTTTCTAAAAATCATTACAGAATTAGCATATTAACAAAGATTTCTTGTGCATGAGAATGGAAATTGGAACGGTAATAATGACTGAGTGTTTTGCGGCTTCCGACTCGGGACAAAGCCTCCCCGGTTCCTTGGTTCGTCGCTAACGAACGATGTTATAACAAAATTTTAATCTGTACTTTTATTGTCATCACAAAACAAATCATATTTAAAATTAATGCAAAAATAAATATTTTAATGCACTTCACTCACGACCGGTTTTTCATTGTTTGTTATAGAAAAGTATAAATGAAAAACAAAGTTATACAGGAGCTGGTGAGACGTAAACCTGTCATCGTCTTGTCATTTTATGTTTATTTGAACTTCGTTATTGTAATGGTTTTAATGATGCATGCCAATTCTTCTTTTAATAACTTCAACAGACCACCACATTCGTTTTGATTAATGTAACAACACTTTAATCGAATTGACATTCATTTTCTGATAAAATCTTGAATCATACCACACTCAATTTGAAGTATTGCCCAAATTAAATTATGTACAGATTTAGAACTTTTTTTACAAAAAAACTCACAAAATTATTGTAATTTATATTTTCGCACCACTGCGTTGACATACAACCCTAGACGAATGGCTTCGAGCCAGAGTAGCTTGACGGCAGATCGAACTGCACCTGGGTACAGCTAAATATAACCATTGTCTCACGCTTGTGAATGCACCTTGAATACCTTTCGAAACATTAAGAACGCTCCATACAGTAGGTGCCAGGACATAAAATATTCCCAGATATTTTACAAAGGGCAGCGTTGTTTCAGACAGATCATAAAATATCACGTGTTTTATGGGAAATTTCGTAGATACACTAGTCGTAGTTCGTATGTGTAAGGTTCTTTCCAATCAAAAAAGTAGCTCACATAGTATCACTTATTTGACCTTAAGTTTTATTTTTTGTCAAAACACTTTTTTTCTAAGGAACGCGAGCAAATGTCAAGACTGACGACTAAATCTAGATTGTACTAACGAATGGAATTGTTGAATTTTTATTGGCTAAGATAATGTTGCCAAATAATATTACATGAGTAAAGGTTAATTAACGAAAATCAAAAAGGCTATTACGTCTTTTAAACGAGCCAATTAAAATGCAGTGTGACCTAATACTTGAGATTAATAGAAACATGAAAAAATAAGTCAACTCGTAAAGTCGACCGCAGATTTTTTCGGCCGTGAACCGCTTCTTTTTCTGGCCAATTGTTTTTAATTTAGCGTCGACCATCTCCACCCATTGATTCGTTGACACAACAATAATAACGAGCAACACTCAATTGATGCTTTTACCATACGTTATTGACTGGAAGCAAGTTGTATAACATCGATTCCTATATGTTCCTTTTGTCGTGTATTACTAAAATACCAATAGATAAGTACCTGATTTCGGTTTGTGGTGTTCACACATAATTTTATATTAATTTATTATTGTAGTAATGATCATAATTTATTACTTCATTCATTGATTATTTCTAATGAATCGGATTTCAAAATAGCTATATTGGGTGAGCAAGTCGACGAATGCGGATTACGTGGGAGGCAAATATATTTGCAAGGTATTTATACCTAGCTCGTGGATTCCATTATACCTAGCTGGTGGATTGTTTGGTAACTTTGATGGAAATTCATTGGAAGAACTGACTCAACTCACTGACCTTAAGAAAAAATAAGGCCCCCGAAAGCTGTTTATCTGTACATATATATAGATTTTCTCAAAATGTACTTGAAGGATTTTCATATGGTTTTCACCTATGGATAGAACGATTCCCAAGGAAGACGTATTGCTAGTAATTTTCACTATTTATTTATCTAATTCTTTCAAAGATTAATTATTTACAGGAGAGAAGGAGGGCAACGCATGGGCATAGTTATTGTGCGGATGTTCATGGACGTCGGTAATTATAAAAGTACAATTTCCAAAAATTCTTTCCCAGAGGATGCCTAAGTTGTAGAGGTTATTCGTTTATATACCAAATTTCAACTTAATCGGTCTAATTTTAGCGGCTGTGCGTTAATTGATCATTGAAGCAGTCAATCAGGAGTCAGGACATAGCAAATTAGTAATGTTGTTAAGAGGTAGTACCATGCAGCTTTGCGGCCGAATTGAACTTGCACGACCAGGAAGATACCTCTCGGTCACATCTCAGACGGACTCCGCCGTAAAATGATGGCTGTGTTGCGTGCTGTTTGTGAGTAACCGGCGGCCCATTGAAGGGAAGGAGAAAATGGCGTAGCGCATGTGCATGACAATAATGCGGATGGGCATCAGTCAACAGTCAATCAGACAAGGCACTACTATGAAAAAAAACGCCCACGATGCTTATTACTAACGAACGAATAAATCAACGAAGATATATTTCCGACTATACAATATATTTCCGACTATACAATATATTTCCGACTATACAATATATTTCCGACTATACAATATATTTCCGACTATACAATATATTTCCGACTATATAATATATTTCCGACTATACAATATATTTCTATTTTTCTGATCCTTCTAGAAACTGTTCTTAACCTCAAATGAAGTGCTGATCACCGTATACCACAGAACTCATCCCAACTTGTCCAGGTTTATTATAACACCAAATAATTCTGACCTCGCGATAAAAATATGAAATGATAATAATAGAAGATGCAAATAAATCTGTGAACTAAATATGGGTGAGCACGACCTTCGCGTAGCATTTCAGTTGAAAAATGATTATGATGTAGGTCAAGTAGGGTAGCAATTCACAAGTTAGTCATACGTGTAAATAATACAAATATCAATCGTAAGTCTAGTCTGTCTCAATGGATGCAGGAGGGTATAGCTGAACAACTTAAAATAGCTTTTTAGTCGTTTGATTTCGTGTTTTGTTTTTATAGGATAGGGGTGCAAACGAGAAGTCGGAGCCTTTTTACGAGTACCAATGCCTATGTACTTCCAAATAATTACTCTGCGTTGCCTTCCAAAATGGTCCACCGGCTACTCTCAAACCGCACGATGACGAAGATGTCACTTTACGGCGGTATTATGTGAGCGAGTGGTACCTCCCCGGTCGTGCCGGCCCAATTTCGTTGCATAGGGGGACGTAGTGTCATGCACTATGCATTGGAATACCTCCTAAGCAGCACGGCACTACCTATTTCTAAGGAGTGTTCGTGTTGTTTAATACCAACAGAAACACATCATCACGCCTTACGGGACAGGCAGATCTAACCGAGAGCCGGACTTTACGATCCCTATATACTATCCCTATATTTCTTTCTCTATATTATTTACTGTCTACTAGTTCTGGGCATCATCCAATCAATTGAAAGCATGGAGTACAGGAGGGCAAACGCACCTCTTCCCCCTGCGAGCATCAAGTGAGTCCACTAGTACAATAGTACTAGTAACTAAGAAGTACTAGTGAACGAGTACGTTTATTCTAAAAAACGTAACAGATAGAGCTAATTTTAATAATGTATGTGCTAATAAACAAATAGCAGAGTATTCACAAATCACAACAAGTGGTCACTATAGTGAGCTAGCTCTGCAGAATCTCAATGAGACATTTTGATATTTCTACCGTTGTTTGATCTACTAATACACGACAACAGTAACTTATTATAATTGTATCTCCCTTGGTGAGCCGCTATTTCGTCACCAAAATTCCAAATCTATATATGTTTTCTAACTTTGCTTGTAGGAGGTAAACTTTAGAAGTTGTTAATATTTATCAGAACATTTGTAAATAATTTAGCCACAGAAATCTACATTAAACAGCATTGACTATAGGCTATATATTTTATTAGGATTGAACCAAAAAAAAGTCATGAAAAATGTAAATGTAAAACAAGTTCGAGAAATGTAGAGCGATGTGATGCACGCAGTTCGCTACGCTCAACAGTTTTTTCGATAGATCGATTTCCGAGGGTGGTTTCAGTGTTTAATTTAACTCCTGTTGTTCGCAAGAGCGGATCGCTTTTTCATTTTGGTGTAATGCCGCATTTACAATTGTGTTATTGTGGTCGTAATAAGTGTTCAATTATTTTTACCAAGAAGCTGTACCTTCTATCGTCAGCTCTGCGTATGATATAACAGTGACCATACGTGAATGTCCGTATGGTCAATGATGAGAAACCGAGCGTAATCATCAATTAATTTTATACGCACACAGGTACGTGTTATTTTATACGCACACAGGTACGTGTTATTTTATACGCACACAGGTAATTGTTATTTTATACGCACACAGGTGCGTGTTATTTTATAAAACATTTAATGTTTGAACATCCTGGTCATCATCTCTTGTCATTGAGCTGAGAAGGGACAGCTCTGGAACTGTTATGAGCTAGATATTCCGGCAAAGCATATGTGCTTATAATAAATATACTTGTATGTATAATAGACATGTGGGTATAAGTGAAAAAAGTGAAACACCAAATTTTAAATTGAGAATTTTTATAAATTATGGCAGAAAAATATGGAATACGGGGAACGGGAAAAAATGAATATTTAAAACAGAGAACAAACCCCTGGAAACATGCATCTGAATCTGGATTTGTTTTCTATGAAACTCACAAATGTAAAACTCTTTAAAGTATATAAGTAAAAGTATAATTCCTTGTTTTGAGACACGTATTTTTGTAAGTGTTAGTGTAACCATGCGATGTTGCTCATGTATCAGGTCGGCCGCCGCACCTTCTGTGCGTTTTGTAAACGTCTGGTGGTCAATTGGAGGGGATTCTGTAGTCGTCTCTCGTCGGTAGTCAAAAATCTCTGATGGATCTGTTATACTAAATGAAAAACGTATAAATACCCTTACCAAGTATTGCAGTTTTCTTGCCGCGTGCCGCCAACCTCGTACCCGACATTGTGATGTCTGCACGGTTGTCTCGTCAACGGCGGGGGAGGCTCGATAACCAGACACACGGCTTCGTAGTCTGGGCAGCAGTCGTCGCTCGGCCATCGCTCGCAGAACTTGTCGCAGTAGCATAATGTATCTTAGAACATACGATACAATACAATATTGGAGACTTGTACTGTACTTGACTGTATATAATCTGAAGATTGTTTACTGAACAATACACGTAGCGTGACGGTATAGTCTTATAGTAAATCCCAGATTGCAGACGCCTCAATTGTTCCATAAAAGGATCCGTAGGTCCTTTCCTTCGCTTTTATTTAAGTAAACGAGTCAGTTTATGGATAATACAGTTTTACACGACATCGGTTTCCTAAATGATTTGTAAGCGCCCCTCCCTTTGGGGTGAAACGGACGACTTGTTACGCCCGCTGGCTCCACCTTTCCGGAATATTACTATTCCTTGTGACGTTTCTTTGTCATACTGTCACACTTTTTCGTGCATGCAGCTAGCTTTATCGATTTACAAGACGTTTAAAAAATTTAATCCCTTACCCAGTATTGCGTGTGAGCAATTATCATTTCTGTGCTCGCAGCACTGGTTGTTTATCCCACAGTACGGGCCAGGCGGCAGATCGGGACGATAGTACGCAGAGGTGGCATGTATGACGAGGAAGAATATTCCCAATCTGAAATGAACGAAAAATCAATTGTTAATACCAATCTTATATTAAGCCTCGGTGACTCTTTCCAAGCCCGGACCTGAAGTGTCAACAGCAGAAACTAAATGTCTCTTCTTCTTGCAAAGACTATTAATTAAAAACTGTTACAATAAGTAGAATACTTTAAACAAGATTCACAAATGTGGTTAGATTTAAATACAGAAATCCTTCATCGTCATTATGTAATCATTTAAACTGATTATATGGTCGTCCTTTAAATACTTAAACTGCTTACTCTGCTAACGCTTCGGTCAGCCCAGAAACATCATGTGCTATGGCTATGTGCGGAAATACGTTTACCCGCAATTCCACTCCCGAATATAGTCGCTGATCGTAAGATTAGGAAAGTAAATAATTTTGATAAGATATAGGCATATTGCTCACAGAAACTATAAATCAACGAAACGATATATATCAACACAACGACATATATCAACGAAACCAAATTTTATATCAACGACCAGTGAAACGATATATAGCAACGAAACGATATAGATTCTTCGCTGCCGCGTGCCTCTAATCAGAGATATATCGCCACAGTATGCTGCGCAATATTATAGTTGTTTGGCATGAGTGGCATTGTCTCAAAACAGAAAGCAATCAAAACAAATATATCCAGTAAGAATATGCGTGAGGGGGAAATTTTGAGGAGGGTGTAATTGTGGTTGTGGTGTTGTGGGTGATTTCGTCTTATGTCATTTACTAGTATTTCCTCTAGAACTTCAATACTACTGATAATAACTAAGCCATGCGGTTTCGTTTGCCACACGGCTAATAGTCGTTAAACCAGTTCAAGCATTCTGGACTGCTTGATGTACCCTAACCACATTTGACCATTCCCGCTCGCCCATAAACACGAGTAGGCTTTACCTATTACTATTTTTTATTACAATAGAGCGCCTAGGTATTGGAGCAAACCAGCAGTTGGAGTATATCGATGACTAACCCGGTCCACGGACCTCCGCAAAACCCTCCTACTTTTCAAAGGGCGAAGGGAAACTCACAAACCTTGCTGTTTACTTGCGGCGGCATTATGTAAGCAAAAATTCTAAGGAAAATCTATTTGTTAGAAATAATTGGACCATATGCAAAAATGGAAATTTAAATTTTGCGATTATGCAATTATCATTAAGCTTTTAAAGGCATTTCAACGATTTAAATTCCTTTAAGAGTGGTAACAAGTTTGTCTAACCTAAAACAGCGAACCTATAATTTTGATAACGATTAACATGCCAATCTATGTACATTTAGGTCACTATTAGATTTGCATGTTAAATAAATATAGTGACACCAACATAACATAACAAGTCCAAAATTCAAATTAAGCTTTGGTGGACTTGCGCCCACTGCTTATCGAATATTTAAACGGTTTTTACAATAGCCAACCTAAAAAGGCAAGCCATGGCGCCCTGTGTATTAAAATTTTTTTAGATCACAAAAAAAGCCATTGTCACATGCCATTTTGAAATTATGCATAGCACAGGGACTCGAGGTCAGAAAAGCAAGCACATCCCTGCATAATGTTGCATGATTTTGGTTTTCTTAGCTAACAAATTATAAAAGACATTAGCAGTACAGAATCTACTCATGATAGTGCCGCAGAGTGACAGCTATGATGTAGCGCTTCGTATGGTAAAATAGTACTCGTATTTTACAAATCACCGTATAACATTACGGCTAGCCCTTCCAACAACAAGCCCGTTTTCAGAAAAAAATAATTTAACGTTATTCTTATGTTTTTCTTTGATTGTCTTCTTAGCTTGTTTCAGTTATTTTAGGAAAAAAATATTACTTTTTTAATTTTAATTCATTCGTTGATCATCTCTCGTTAAGTATGCCACCAGTACGAAGGCACATGGATACGATTACAGCAACCGGAGCCATAACTATGATTCAAGAAGGACGTTCTCACGTGGTTCTCACTCGACGCGTTACGTGGGTTTGCAGTTGGGTTTTCCTCGAAGAGCTGTCCAAAATCGCTTCCAAGACACTGGCAGTGTTGCCAGGAGACCTGGTTCAGGAAGAGTTCCAACTAAGTGCTCGTCGTGATCGTACAGTAACGGCCCGTAAATTCCAACACCACCTACGGCTGAACACGGATACCCGTGTCGGTGATCAAACTATACGTAATCGGTTGCACGAAGACCAGCAAACGTCAAGACGATGAGTTGTTCGAGTTCCTTCGAACAGGGTTCAACGTGCAAACCGATTAAGATTCCGAATAAGAAGATGGGGGATTAATCAGTGGGGCAGGTGCTTTTTACAGACGAGTGCAAAGTAAAATTTCTTAATGATGATCGGCGCGTTAGAGTGTGGAGACGACGCGGCTAGCGGTGTTCAGAGTCCTGCATTCAAGAAGTTGACCGTTTCGGTGGTTCCAACTTAATGATTTGGGGTGGGATTAGTTTACACGGTAAAGCCGAGCGCACCATTTCAAATTCGGGTACCGTGGCTGCAGAACGTTACATCGAGGACGTCATCAGGCCTCAAGTGATCCCATTTGCACAGCGAGTGGGACCTGGATTCATCCTGATGCAAGATAATGCCCGTGCACACACAGCTCAATCAACGCAAACTGTCCTAGCAGGGTATTGAAGTATTACCATGGCCAGCTAACATACGGAACAAATTTTCATGTGAACACCTTCGAATAGAGCGATTCCCGAGAAAGGTTTTAGTGTATAATTTGGCAAATGTCATTCACAGGTGAAGTCGGGGCGGATCCCTAGTACATATTAAAAAACAAGGTCCCTAAAAGCTGTCTATCTATATGTGATAGATTCTCAAAATATACAAAACTGATTTCACCAATAGATAGAGCGATTCCTAAAGGAAATTTCAGTGTATAATTTGGAGGCCCTTGTTATTCACGGACGAAGTCAGGGCAGATCGCTAGTTAGTACTAAATATAAAAGGGTTACAGAGAGAACATTGAACTATTATTACCTTTTTTATCGAACGCGACACTGAAGATGTTACTTTACGGCGGTATTCTGTAAGCGGCAGGTCTCCCCGGTCGTGCCGGCCCAGTTCCGTTGCATAGGAGGATGTAGTGTCATGCGATATGCATGGAACTACCGTCTCCCATGCAACATGGCACTACCTCTTCCTACAGTTACTAACATAATAATTACGTCTTACTGATATCATTCCATGTAGAGTGCTTTAAACATCGCAACAAAAGGAGTAAACGTCGAAAACACTTGACATTACTGCAACATACAAAAAGTGTAACTCTCTATGGGGCCATTGAATCTATACCACCAGAGTACAATAAAACAAAGTACAAGGATTATCACTCGCATTAATCACACCAACCGTAAATGTCAAACTACAACAGCTTTACGACTCAAGATCGAATCTTTTGCAGTAAATCTTCGATTTGCATTTAAATTTTTCAATCTAAACGAGGTAGTTTACACGTTATTTCAACCTTTGTTCTATGCAACATAATTAATTACACAGCATATCGTATAGGGCCGGGGAGGTACCTCTCGCTCACTTGATACCGCCGTAAAGTGACATCTACGTTGTCGCGTCTAGTGCGGTTTGTGACTAGCCGGTTGCCCATTGGGGGAGGTGAAAAGGAGGACAACGCATCGGCATGATTATGCTGATGTTCATGGGCGTCGGTACTTGTTGGAAGGCTGTGAAAAGGATTAGGAAGATATGCTCATAGTACAAGCGTTGGAAAAGGATTAGGAAGATATGCTCATAGTACAAGCGTTGGAAAAGGATTAGGAAGATATGCTCTAGTACAAGCGTTGGAAATGCGCCTGGCCCTGATCTGTGTGATCTGTGCTATTTTTGTCTTCACAGCATCTTGTAAATCGATAACGCTTCCTAAATACACGAAAAAGTACTGCG